>JANUYF010000003.1:206025946-206468446 GCA_026167975.1 Phrynosoma blainvillii
TTCAGAGCCAGCAACATACAACATTGAGAGCCCAGTCTCAACCCATTTCTCTGAAGGTGACAGATGCAGGCAAAACATCAGGAATACATTCTTCTAGAACATTGCCTCACAGCCTGAATAACCCACAAAAGCAAGTCTCAACAGTTTGTAAAGGCCTGATGGCAGAAAAATGTTTTAACCTGCCAACAGAAGGCAAGCAAGGATGGGGCCAGCCCAGCCTCTCTTGGGAAGGAGTTCCAAAGTCTGATGGTTGCTACATCAAAGCAGTGGAGGAATAAAGGATATGTTCCTGGGGTGTGGATGAAAGATTTTTATTTTATTTTATTTACGCTGAGTTCAAAGTGCAAAAATAGTTTGCACTCAACTCAAAAGCAAGGAAAGGAAGGGGAACCATGTCCTTCCCAGTAGATACAGGCAAAAGCAAACTGCTGCATCCTCTTTTAGCTTCTGCATCCTTCCTCATTAATAACTTTTGCCATTTTGACCACACTCTGATGTTGCTGGGCCATCAGTGCCCCAGTTTTATTCTGTAAATTTTTACAGGGTATGGAAAAACTCCATTGGAGCCTGTGGACTACAAGACGTCCTTGCAGGGTTTATACAGTTCACAGGGCAAAGTTTGTTCATCCCTAGTCTAGACTACAAAGACTTTCTCTCTCTCTCCTGTGCTAGTTTTATTTGTGCAAAATGAATGAGGAACTTTCAAATCCCTCCTAACTGAAGCAGTGCAATCTGGGAAAGGCTCTACTGCTTTGAGTCTGAATAAATGTATAGATTGTCCTTTAGACAGAAAAATCAACATGCCAACATCTTCTCCACAAGGACTCTTCACTTTGCCTCCATGACTCATCAATAGCAGTCATTTGTGTCTCTCAAGCTTTTAAATGCCAGCTTTTTCCCTCCACCTCAACTCCTGTTATCAAGTAGAGAAATAATGTTACATAAAAGACACAAGGGAAGGGGATGATGATAAAATACTTTAGGGTAAATTTCTCACCAACTTACAGAGCCAATGTGACTCCATAGTCTCCTGCCGGGTAACCCGGGGTGCAGCTTAGTGCAAACGTCAGCCTCTAATTGAATTCATAAAGCAAATAAATTACTCAGAGAGTTTCTAAGTATCAGAAGAAAATTAACAGTGCTGGCATTCACAGGCATCAGAATTAATTAGTGCATGGAGTAAATTCCAAGTAGAAACAAAAAAGAATCATAATACAATACCGCTATGTTTTCCTGATGTGGAGATTTTTATGATCTCACCAAAATCCATCTCATGCTGAGCAGTCTTTAGTCATTGTTTCTGAGTCAATAACTCATTTCTTTTTTATTTAGATGTCTTTCCTACTCTTTCCCAAGGGCACATTACAGTATATCCTTGCATCATTTTATCTCCCCAACATAAGCAAGGGGGCCAGTTGACACACAATGTGCAGTTGCCTGCAATGTTTTCCTAATGTGTTCTTCTTTGCTTTTTAAATAAAATACCACTAAGTTTTGCAATTGGAAAGTCAACATGGGAAGATCATCTTAATCCTTTCCTCTTCCCTCCCTCTGCTTCCCCCCCCCCCTATTCTTCCCTTTTTGTTGTTGTGTTCTATTTCTCTGCATTGGTCATTGTAGTATTTCTTCTTATCCCTGTGTGTCAGAGGTTGGACACTTGTGTTCATATTTCTGACTTTGTTCCTATTTCCCTTTGCTTTTGCTTTTCTTCTTTCTTTTATTACATGAAGTGTTTCATATGTCATCCATTATTTCTTATCTTTCTTATTGGCCTCTGTTAGTGTTTTCTTGCATTTGTCCTTAATTATGTCTTTGACTTCTGTTCACAGTTCTTCAGGTCCCTGGTTGATTATACTCAATAGTTCAAATCAGTTTCTTACATTGTCTTTGAATGTATCTGAAATGTTATTCAGGTCATATTTTGGTCTAATGATGGTTTTTGCTTTCTTCTTCAGCTTAACTCTGATTTTTGTTATGAGCAGTTTGTAGTCTGTGCCACAATCAGCTCCTGGGCTGGTTTTGGCACAAGGACAGAGTTTCTCCAGTTTCTATTTCCAATTACGTAGTCTATCTGGTTTTTGTGTTTACTATCTGGTGATGTCCAGGTGTATAGTCTCCTATCTGGTTGTATGAAACAGGTATTTGCAATGAATAGATTATTGGCCTTACAGAATTCTACCCAACACTCTCCCATTTTATTTCTTGTTCCTAATCCAAACCTTCCTACTGTTTTTGATTCTTCTTTGTTGCCAATGTTAGCATTCAAGTCTCCAATGATTAGTTTGAAATCTTGTGATGATATGATATCAATTTTCTTCCTGGACTTCATCATAGAATCTCTCAATTTCCTCTTCATCTGCATCTGTGGTTAGTGCATATACCTGGATCATTGTGACATTTGTAGGTTTACCCTGAAGCCTTATTGATAATTTATGGTCTGATTTTGAGTTATATCCTTTGAGTGCTCTAGCTATATCTTTCCTTAGTATGAAAGCCACCCCATTTCTTCTTGTTTTTTCATTTCCTGAATAGATTACTGTATACTGTAAAGTGACCAATTCCTGTCCATTTTAACTCACTCACTCCCAGTTTGCTATATTCATGCATTCCATTTCCTTCTTTACTATATCTAGACAACAACAAAAAGGGAAGAATGAAAGACCTCTATCAAAAAATCCAAGAAATTAAAGCCAAGTTCAAACTGAGGGCAGGGATGCTCTATGGAGAAAAAAAAGAACATAATACAGGAACAAGAGGAAATAAAAAGACGCTGGAGGCAATACACAGAAGAGTTATACAAAAGAGGTGAGGTAATGAATGATATTTGAAATGAGGAGCCATATGAAGACAAACCCCACATTCTAAGAAGTGAAGTGGAATCTGCAATAAAGGAAATGGGAAAAAATAAATCACCGGGAACAGATGATATCCCAATTGAACTGCTACACTGCCTACAGACAGATGCAACTTTAGTGCTAACTGAAATATGCCAACAAATATGGAAAACAAAGTGGTGGCCAACAGACTGGAAATGCTCAATATACATACCAATCCTCAAGAAAAGAGATACAAAAGACTGCAGCAACCATAGGACAATAGAACTAATCTCACATAATCCTCAAAATTCTGCAGCATAGACTCCCACCATACATGGAGAGAGACATTCCAGAGGTGTAAGCAGGATTCAGAAAAGGAAGGGGCACTAGGGACCACATTGCAAACATACAATGGCTAATAGAGCTCACCAAAGAATTCCAAAAAATAATCAGTATATGTTTCATAGACTATAGCAAAGCATTTGATTGTATAGATCATGAAAAACTATGGAATGCACTCAAAGACATTGGTGTGCCAATACATCTGATAGTCTTAAAGAGGAATCTGTACCAAGGACAAGAGGCCACCATCAGAACTGAATTTGTGGAAATAGAGTGGATCCCAATAGGCAAAGGGTTCAGGCTAGGCTGCATCCTATCACCCTACTTGTTTAACTTATATGCTGAAAACATCCTAAGAAAAGCAGACTTAGAAACAGAAAAAGGGGGAGTTAACAATAGAAGAAAGCAACATTAACAACCTAAGATATGTGGACGACACCATAATATTAGCAGAAGATATTCAGGAATTGGAACAGTTAATAAGAAAGGTCAAAGATGAAAGTGCAAAGGCAGGTCTGATGCTGAACATAAAGAAAACAAAAATAATGACCACACAAGTTCAATCTAGACAATGAGGAAATTGAATAGTTAAAGAATTCCCATATCTGGGATCAAACATTGACCAGAATGGAGACCCAGTTACTATGTACGGATGAGAGAACTGAACAGTGAAGGAGGCAGACAGAAAGAAAATTAACTCATTTGAAATGTGATACTGTAGAAGAGTACTTAGGATACCACAGACAGCCAAGAAGACAAACAAATGGGTTCTTGAACAGATCAGACCAGGGTTCTCCTTGGAAGTAAAGATGATCAAGTTGAGACTATTGTACTTTGGCCACATAATGAGAAGGCACAAATCACTAGAAAAAAACAATAATGCTAGGAAAGGTAGAGGGTAGAAGAAAGAGAGGAAGACCACAAACCAAATCAGAGGGTTATGGGGAAGGGCTTGCAGGATTTGGGCAAGGCAGTGGAAGATAGGGATTCTTGGAGATGTCTCATCCACAGGGTCACCAAGAGTCAGAACCAACTCGAGGGCAGCTAACAACAAACAAACCTTCTGCTTTCCCACCCACCCACCCACAAAAAATACTTTTCTCAGGCTACTGAGATGGGAACAACCTTTTTTTGAACGTAGAGATTTACCAACCAGAACTTGTAAAGTTACTTTTTAAAATAACTTAAAGCTAATCCCTTGTAGTTGTCATCCCAAGGTGCCTCCCAGTCCCTGTAACTTACTGTTAAGTTACATTTTAGAATAATTTTTCCTTTCCTTTTTGTCTGAACTAACAAAAACTTGCCCTCTTTATTACTTTTTTTTAAAAAAAAATTAATCTGATTAATAACAATATTGAATGTCTCCTGTCCACCTCAAAACTCACAAGCAAGTATGAAGCAACAACATATGTCAGCACTTGAAACAGCTGATAGTCCTTCTCCACCATTTAGTGAGGCCTGTAACTACAAATGTAACTAAACTTAGGGGCTAAGCAGATGGGCGGCCATGGGCCGCCCTGGGAAGCTACACTGCGGGACTGAGGCATCCCCATGCCTCGATCCTGCGGTGCACCTTCGCCACCCCTGAAAGGAGCGCTAAATCAGCGCTCCTTTCACAAGTCAGCGAAAGTGCGCCGCAAAAGGCTGCAGCGCACTTTTGGTGACTTTTCCGATGCAGCGTTTGCGAACGCTGTGGTGGGAGGTCCTCCTCGGAGCTCCGGCCGTGCAGAGGGCCGGCTGCTCCAAGGACAACCTCGGGAGGGGGAGGGGGCGCCGAGCATGTGGCTGCCCCTCCCCTTCCCTGCGCCCAAGACGGCCTTTTAAGCCATCTGCTTAGGCCCTTGCAGTTGCATGGCAAAAGTAAAGTTATCACTGGTTAAGAGAGAATTGCAATGTGACATAGCCGTGCCTTTGTTTACTGAGGGAAAGAAATTGTTTACAAGTAATTAGCTTTTTTGTAATGATTTATGTCCAAGCTCTGTTCTCATTGCCCCACCAGGCATGTTCCTGCTTTTAGAAACTAATTAAGGACCAGGAAGTACTCAGAGAAGTGGAGGATGTGCCAGCCATCTGGTAACAAGAATGCCTTCCTTGAAGTGGGCTTGTAGGGTTAAGAAGAGAGGTAGTGCATTGGTTTGACAGTCAGATGCTAATTACTACTGTAAGGTAGGTGTTGACACAGCAAAACTGCTAAGAGAACAACTAAGGTAGGATACCTCATTGAGATTGGTGGAACCCCTTCATATGGTGCTCAGTTGGTGTCACATTATGAGGATCCAATGCTGGTCTTACAGACCCCCTCCAGTTTAAACACTTCTTTCGTCTGTAGGCTCCTCCATTTAGGTCTAAAGAAGCAGGAGTTCTCATGATACAACTCTATGGGTTTTGCTGGTTGTTTTCACCTCTGCATCCACTTGTTCCATTCTTTTGGGGTGCTGTTCATAGCAAGTTTTTAGATGCACAGTAGGGCTGTTCAAGTATATTTTTAGACTGAGATATGGTTTTGTTTGAGTGGCAAATCTCTTTGATTTTGACTTTTATAGTTACAGATTTGTAATCCAAAAGTGCCATCGCACTGATGCATTCTAGTACTATCATGCAAAAAAGTAATAATAATAAAAAGAAAGGAGAAGGGAAGGGAAGATATTGTTCTGCTATATCTTAGAATTTTCTTCAAAAGCCCACCTGGGGTGGGAATAAATTAGTTGTAAAAAAAACTGAGAACTACAATAACAACCACAACAATCTTCTGACACATTAACCCTGACTGGTGAAATTCTGAAACAATCATTCATCTGTGTGGTGTTTTTTTTAAATGCAATTTTAAACTTTAAAGCCAGATTATCAGAGATTGATAAAAATAGGGGGACAAGGGGACATCCTGAAGATACACCAAGGGCTGCCTTTGTTTTATGTCTTATCTTTGGTGTTTGTGCTATGGACAGCTTGACCCAATTAGTCCAAGCTGTTGTGGAGGGAAAGAAGAGAGGAGTCTCCTGTAGGCTCACTGTAGAACCACTTTCTATATCCGAACCTGCCTCAAGGGTTCAACTACAGAAGACTGGCTTTCATTTGTATCTGATTCTCCATGGGAATCTCCTGGTTTGAGCATATTCAGCATATTCCTCACCTGTACCAGCCTCCCTTCTTGTAATGCTCATTATGCAAACTGCAAAGGATTTTTTGAATACTTTGCAAGGAAAGAGATCAATGTTTTCATGCTGTCACAAACAAACCTGTGTATGATAACATTGGATCTTTACAGAATGCCAGAAATAATGCAACTTGAGGCCACTTTAACTGTCCTAGCTCAGTGCTAAGGAATCATGGGAATTGTAGTTTATTGTGGCACCAGAGCTCTCTGACAGAGAAGGCTCAATGTCCCAGAAAAAAATACAGTTCCCATGATTCCTTAGCACTGAGCCAGGACAGTTAAAGTGGCCTCAAGTTGCATTATTTCTGGCAGTCTGTAAAAGCCCATTGTGAGGTCTCTTTCCCACTATACAATTATACCACTTTGATACCACTTTAACTGCCATCTCTAAGTCTTATGGAGTCCTAGAATTCACAATTTCACAAGATACTTAGAATTCTCTTCCAGAGAGCTCTGTGTATCTTGTCTCATATATCTGCATATAGTGATCCATACACCTGGTGAAGTGGGCTCTTCTCCATCGACACTGATGCCACAATAAAGCTAATAGTCTTTAACCCAAGCCCAAAAGAACATGTGACTCTCCAGATGCTGAACTTTCACTTGAATGTGTGAATGGATTGTGTTCAAACCAGGTGATGGGACAGTTCTATCTGAAGTAGTAGGCCTCCCTAATGCTAGGACACCACTTGATCCTATAGTCATCAGCTGAACAACATGCATGTGTGAACTAAAATAAATCCCTGCTTACATTTTGAATTCCATGTCCATTCTCAACCATCCCACACACCATAGGTGTTGTCAGAGCTAGAGGGGGAAAATATAAAGGGATACAGGAGTTTAATAAAGGGATGAGGCAATGAAATCTGGAGGTCAAGCAGCATCGTGTGTGTGTGTGTGTTGTGACTTATCGTGACCCTAAAATCAACCTATCATAGGGTTTTCCTGGCAAGATTTGTTTAGAGAAGGTTTGTTATTGCTTCCCCGAGGCAAACCACTATGCCAGAGTGGCTCTCAGAGGTGTGTGTGTGTGTCCTGTGTATAGACTCCTGGGGCTTTATCCAGATAACAGTCTGGTGGTGATATAGTGGTACTGCTGAGGTCAACAGCTGAAGTCTCAGTCCAAGCCATCAGCTATAGCTTCTGTTTACAAAGAACTGAACTCCCCTACCATCGCACCCCAGTTCTCATTCTGAATTTGGCCCCTCCAGCTGCTCTTTATACTTCAAAAATAAAAATACTTATTGGATGTCTGGTATCATGTCTAATGCACTAGCCCAATGTCAAGCATCTTTTGGGTTTCCATTTGCTGTATCGCTAGAGAGGAAGATAGAGACAGAGATAAGCTGAATATACACAAATTAAATCATGTGTCGTTACCTCACTCCCAGTCCTATTAGAACACACAATGTTCCTCTTCTTCCAATGTAAAACCCCTTCTTTTCAATACTTGAGACCTTTAAGACATTTTTTGTAACCTCTAGTTTACTTTGCTGTTTTGGAGATCAATCACGTTTTTTAAATGTGTGATTTGACCCCATAATTGGGATCATAGTGGAATGGGGGGGGAGGGGAAAGCCAGGTTGATGGGGGGTACCTAAGTCAGGTGATCACCTAGGTCACCTGATCATTCTTGCCATGGAATACCCTTAGGTACCACCCATCAACTTGGCTTTACCCTCCCCCCCATTCCACTATGATCCCAATTAGGGGCTCCCTTGTTTGTGTCAGCAACCAAAAAAGGAGGTGTGGTGCTTTTTAATTCGGACATTCACAGGTTGGAATTTCATCTCCACCTTCTCCACTGGCTTCACTTTAAAGAAATGAAGGTGGGCATTTAGAACAAAAAGGAAACAAAGGCTATTTTAATAAGCAAATATGAAAATATGTGCATGTATTGTTGGAATCCAATAAACCCCTGCAGTGTTGCAGTTATGTGACCAGACATGTTCAACCTATATGTTCAACTGGTCACAGTTATGTGACCACACATGTTCAACCTATAAAACAATAGGTTGAACATGTGCACAATTTAGAAACATCACCTTGCATCAATGTGGCAACATAATGAAGGTCCCATGCAGATTTCCAAACTGATTTCAGTTTGGATTAAAACAGGAGTGTATGGCAGGAATGGGGTCAAACTGGGGCAAGCATTCTATGCAGTGGAGCTGGGATAGATTCAGCCATCAAGACAGAGATATCCTAAGAAGTAAATTCTTTTTCTAGAGAACCTTGGGATCTGTAGTTTCTGAATTAGTGGAGAGGATAAAACTTCATTCTCAGCAAGCTACAGTCACCATGATTCTATGAGCAGTCTTATGACAGATGAATTAGTATAAAAATTGAGAGTAATTTACAGTATGTACTTTGAAGGATCACTAAATATTCTTAGGGAGGTTGCAGACTGCCAGAAATAGTGCAAATTGAGTCCACTTTTAGGGTTAGGGTTAGTGCTAGGGAACCATGGGAACTGTATTTTATTGTGGCACCAGAGCTCTCTGACAGAGAAGGCTCAATGTCTCAGGAAAAAAAAACAATTCCCATGATTCCCTAGCACTAACCCTAAAAGTGGACTCAATTTGCACTTTCTAGCAGTCTGCACCCCCCCCCCATGGTTTATCTAAACCCAGCCTTCCATTGCAATGAAAGTTGTCTGGGTTTTGTTCTCTGCAAAGGAGCCCTGATGGTGCAGTGGTTAAATGCCAGTACTGCAGCCAGTACTGCAGCCACAAGGTTGTGAGTTTGATCCCAGGGCTCCAGGGTTGACTCAGCCTTGCATCCTTCCATAGGTCACTAAAATGAGTACCCAGCTTGTTGGGGACAATTAGCTTACACGTTGTAAACCACTTAGACACTACTTCATTCAGTATGAAGAGGTATAAAAATGTAAATGCTATTACTATTGGTATATGCACTACAGTTTAGCATGTTTTCACTCAAATATTTACATTTCAGCCATAATGACCATGGAGTAAAAGACACACAAATGACTGATGCTCTTTAGGCATTTAGGCCCTTCTCTCCATCCCACCACCATCAGAAGCACAGTTGGTAACGACACAAGACAGGGCCTTCACCGTGGATGCCCCTAGACCAGGGGTAGGCAACTTTTCCCCTTTAAGGGCCAAGGGAATTCAGCTCCCAGAATCCCAGGAGCTATTGGCCAACATGGGACTATTGGCCAACATGGCTGAGGCTTCTGAGAGCTGAAGTCCCTCGGCCCTTAAAGGGGAAAGGTTGTCTACCCCTGCCCTAGACTCTAGAACTCCCTGCCCAGGGAGACCAGAATGGCCCCTTCCTTGATGGCCTTCCGCTGACAGGCAAAAACCTTCCTCTTCAGACAGGCATTCAAAACAGAAAGCTTTTAAAGAATGACCTGGAGCGCTATATTGTTTTAATGTATTTTAAGCATTTTTATCTTCTTAAAGTATTAGATAATTTGGCATGTAATTTGTTTTAATTATTGTAATAATTTAATTCTCTTCTAATGTACTATTTTTGTATGTTTTTAATTGTATTGTTTTTTAACATAGTAAGCCACCCTGAGTCCCAGTCCTGGGAGAAGGGTGAGATAATGATGATGTTATGATGATGATAAATCTACAGGATGTTTCTCACTTATGTGACCCCTCTGAAAATTCACAGGTAGCTTATGGAGTCAAACTAACACCCATCTTACATTGATTCATAATGGACTGTTTTTGAGATGTGCGTAAATAAGTATCTCATTTTTAATATTACAAATACCACAAAAGGGAAGAGTTTTGTTTTGTTGCACTTTTTTATCAGCATGACAGGAGAACAGCAAAATTATGCATTGTATCACAGACATAGGAAATCACAACAGTATGAATGGTTTGAAATACCTTAGATGGCAAGCAATTTGTTCATTGTTGCTTGAAGGTAATACTGTTGTTGAAAAATGACATGCAATACTTAATTGAAATATAGATATAGATATATAGTTACAGAGAGAGAGACAGAGAGACTGTTTATATTCCATAGAGCAGAGCAGTGTTCTTTTACAAAACTCAGTCCAGTTTTCACTTGGAGAGTGTGGGAGTTTCAGACTGCACTGGGTGACACCCCAGAAGGAGTAACACCTGGTTGGATCCTCCCCCTGCTGCAAGGTATGGCGTGGCAAGTGCGCCCCACATGTTTCCACCACAGCACTGGGGGCCTCCTCTGTACCCTCCCAACTTTGCTGCTGTGGTGCCTCTGTGGTGACGGGAAGGAGAGAAATGAGCACAGACCTCTCAACCTCACTGTCATGGCACTACTCTCCTCATGAGGAGAATGATGCCACCGCACAAAGGAGAGGGCCGAGCGTGGACCTCCCAAACTTACTGCCATGGCTCCTCTCCTCATTATAGCAGCCCACAGCAGTAGTGGAAGAAAAGAAGGGGGAAAAATGCTTCTCCACTCATTCTATACTGTTATCAGGTTGAGTCTGTACTTAGTCATGCTTAGAGTAGACCCATATTTTATTTATTCATTTATTTAATTTACTTAAATTCTGCCTTTCTCACAATATAAGGACTCAAAGCAGCAACAATAGCACCATTGAGGGAGTGGGGGGGGGGTGAGGACCACACTGGGTGACATCCTAGAAGGGAAGGGTGACACCCAATCAGCTCCCTGCCCCCATGGGTCCTGCTTCAGCCCACACGGGTGCTGCTTCCCCCCACAGGAAAGCCTTGGAGGCACGCAGGAGCTCCTTGGGGCCCTGTGGGCACTCCTCGGGACCACGCAGGTGCCACTCTGGCCTGAAGTTGCTGCTCTGCCCCCCACAGGCGCTGTCAAGTGCATATGGGCACTGCTTCAGCCCACAGGGCTACTGCTCCAGCCTGCATGGGTGCCACTCCAGCTTGCACAGGTGTCCCTCTGGCCTGCACGAGTGCTCCCATGGGCTCTCCCACCCCAGAAACCACACCAGAAGTCCCAGCACCAGAAGTCCCACCCCCCTGCACCAGGTGTCACCTTGTGTGGGAACACCACTGGGCAGTGAACAGCAAATTTAAAATAATACAGTTAAAACCAATGCAAAAACATTAACATGTAAAATATAAAATTAAAAAAAAAATTAAAAGTTAAAACAATTATAAATTAAAATGTAACATGTTAAAAACTCAATACAAACCTTAAAATTTAAATCACACAGCATTTAAACCCCAGCCTTTGTCAGTTTGAAAAGGCCTGATAGCAGAATAATTTATCTGCCACCAAAAGGATAGCAAGGATAGGTCCATCCTGACATCTCCAGGGAGGGAGTTCCAGCGTTTGAAAGCAGCCACCTGGAAGACCTTCTCGCTTGTTCCCACCAAGCAAGCCTGAGAGGGTGGTGGGACAGTGAGAAGGGCCTCTCTGAATGATCTCAACACTTCAGTGGGAGATACGGTGTTTCAGATAACCTGGACCCAAGCCATAGGATTTTATAGGTCAAAACCAACACTTTGAATTGTTCCCAGAAACAGACCAGCAGCCAATGGAGCTGTCGTTAACAACCTGGCTGCAGCTTTTGGGGCCAGCTGAACTTTCTGAGCACTTTTCAAAGGAAACCCAACATAGAACACATTACAGTAATCCAAATATGATGAAACCAAGGCATGCACTACTGTGGCCAGATCTGACTTCTCCAGGAAGGGGCACAGTTGGCGCACTAGCTTGAACTGTGCAAATGCACTCCTGGTCGCTGCCAAAACCTGGGCCTCCAGACTCAGAAATGAATTCCATAGAAACCAAAGGGATTTAAAGCAAGACATGACTTGCAGAAAGGTAGATCATGGTCAATGAGTCAATCCCTGGGTGACTTGGAGAAGATCATCAAGAACTTAGGAATGCCAGCTGTTTCATAATATACTAACTAAACATGCTGAACTGAATAAAACTTTAGGGCATAACCAGGAGTGGATTTTTGTATCAAAAGGCTGAGAAATGAGTTCTGTTAATGAAAACAAAATCAGGGGCTGAGCATATGTTCAGAGGTACCCTTTACCCTTCTTTAATTCTTAATGTATATCTTCCCCGCTTACACTTAGTCATTATGCAAACATTTGCCTCTAGTTGATGGGTCTCGGGGATATAATTAAAAAACAAAAACAAAATAGATCCCACAAGACTGAACTCTGCCCATCCCCAAATGAACAACTATACCTCTGATTACCAGAGCCTGGTAACAAACACCACCAAAGGTTTGTTGCATTCATACCCTCCTTATAAGTTTCCCAGAGGCATTCAGCTGACCATATCTGGAAACAGAAAGCTGTTGTATATGCTTTGAGGAAGGCTCTTCTCATATTTTCAAAACTGGTGTAATAAGGATCTAAGAGAAAAGAGCATTAAAAAGATATGTCTTTAGGAAAAGAGATGTTTTTTAAAGGTACATTTCAAGTGGAGGGGAATGCCAAAGATAAAGAGTAAGCCTGAGAAAAAGAGGGTAAAAAGAAGAGCATGTGCTTGCTTATTCAGAATGGAAACCTTGGCTCTCAATACAGTTGTAAATAAAATATTTCAAATGTGATGTCTTTGTAAGTAAGCAGGCAGTGTTTCTATACTTGCACAAAAGGACAAGCACAAGGCTCAAATTACTGGACCTTGCCTGTTATCTCCTTTGTCTATACTTTCAGTGAGACACATTATTTATTAATCAAAGCTTGGGTGGGAGGGTTTTTCTTCCCATTTGATTAAATGCTACAGTTACTTTAGCAAATACTTAAATCTCCAAGCTCTCACTGCATAAGAAAATTTGCTCAAATATGCCAAGCCAAGAGACTCTCCCTGATGAAAATTGGTTGTGCTGCCTAGGGGATTCTGGAAGCTGTAGTCCAAAAAACCCCTAATTTTTCCAAGCTGTGGATTGTGAAATGATGGGATTTACCCAAATATCATTGCTTTCAAGGCATTCCACTGGACAATACTATTATTCCCAAGATAATATCCTTTTGTAATAATTAATAGTACTTTGCTTCTAATATTATTCTCTTTGTCAAACCTTTTGGGAACACCAAACACCTAATAAAAATACATTGCAAAGAAAGGGAAAATACCTCGTTGACCTTTTTTTAAAAACATACACACACACAAATATCTTTTGTATTTATACTTTTACAAATAACAAATAGTTCTGGACAATGACTATGTTTTAGCAGCATTTCTGAGATTAGAGATGGGTGTTATCTGAAAGCCAGCATGGTGCAGTGGTTTGAGCGCTGTGGAGACCAGGATTCAGATTTCTGCTCAGTCATGCAAACTTACTGGGTGACCTTGGGCAAGTCGCAATCTCTCAGCCTCAGGGAATGGGAATGGGAATGGGAATGTCAAACCTCCTCTCTGAACAACTCTTGCCAAGAAAACCCCATGATAGGTTCACCTTAGAATCACCGTAAGACAGAAACAACCTGAAGGCAGACAACATCAACATTTATTTATTTATTTATTTATTTATTTATTGTGCCACCTTTCTCCCAGAGTAGAACCCAAGGTGGTCACAGGTATTGTGCCTAGAAGAGCCAATGTGGTGTAGTGGCTTGAAATTCCTACTCAGTCATGGAAATCTATTGGGGATCTGGGGAAGTCATACCCTCTCAGCCTTAGGGGAAGGCTATGACAAACCTCCTTTAAATAGATCTTGCCAAGAACAAAACTATGATATAGGAGACAGAGCTATGGGGACAGAACTGTGGGGGCCAAGTAATTTGTCTTGCTACATCCTCTAAACTAGTATGCTGTGTTTAGAGGCAATGGAAATTGTCCGATTTCCTGCTAGTACTGAGTAAGATTCAGCTACCAGTCCAATTTGCTTCTGTATGAGGTACAGTGATGTGAGTGTAGGGACCTTATCACACGGGGTCTAAAGCAGCCCTAATCCAAAGGGCATCAGTAGCTAATACATATTATCTCCCCGAGTGTACACACGACGTTGCACCTGAAACTGGAGCTAATCCGTATTGTTTCCCCACGTGTACACACGACGCTGCCCCGAAACTCACAGAACCCGGAGCTAATCCGTAAGGAATTGAGAGCTTTTGACATTCGGTTTTTTGAGGAAGTACAAGGGACCCTTCGTATTTATTGCGCAATGGTGGGAGGGGAGGGGAAGCAGGGGAGCTCTACATATCCCAAGCAGAAAAGGGAGACGATCCCTCGGGGGCCCAGAGACCTGTGGCGTCGGAGGCGGAGGCGTCGGTGGGGAGCGAGGGATGGATGCCGGTGGTGCGAGCGGTGGTATGCTGGAGGCAGGAGGCGGGCGATGCGGGCGGAGGGAGGCCAGTTCCGTGGCCTGGTGGCTGCTGCCTCCTCCTCCTCCTGCTGCCGCTGCCACCTTGGGCGCCCGGGCTCTGCTGGACAAAGAGGGCTCTGGCGGCGGTGGCTGCAAGATCATCATGGTCGGCTGGGCTGAGGAGGGTGGGCTCCCTGGTCAAGGAAGGGAAGAGGGAGGGAGGGAGGGAGGGAGCCGGGACAATGCCGCCTCCCGCGTCACCGCCGCTGAGGAGAAGAGCGCTCGCCCCGCCAGCCCCAGTGGGAAGGAAAGGAAAGGAAAGAAGGAGGGAACCTGGGAAGGAGGGCTGCGGGGGGACACAAGGGCCCAGGCACCAAGGCCTCCTCCTCCTCCTCCTCTCCCCAGGACATGTCCTCCGTTTCAGTCCTTCCTCCCATACTTGCCATCCACAGAAGCGCTTTCTGTGACGCCGGCTTTTTGGGTGACAGGAGGGGACAAAGAAGGGAGAGAGAGAGAGAGAGAAAGGGAGCCTTCGTATTCATTGCGCAATGGCCGCGAGGGTGAAATTCAGTTCGTTTCGGTATAGAACTGAATTTATTCTGACTTCGGTTACTGTTCGGTTACTTTTTGCTTCGTGGCCAGCGTTTGATAAGGTCCTAGGTCTAGGACTCCAGGAGACCAGGGCTGGAATCCCAGTAGAACCATGGAAACGCACTGGGTGACTTTTGGCAAGTCACATCTCTCAGTTTTACAGGAAGGCAATGGCAAACCTCTTCTGAACAGATCTTGTCCAGAAAGTCCTATGATGAGGTCCCCATATTTGTGACTCAACCTGAAGGCACATAAAATCATCAAATGTGGAGTGAAAGGTGGTGCCATCTTCTCTTTTATCTCATACAGCAAACTATCTTGGATTGGCCCTTGTTCCAATTGCAGCAGATGTCCCTAAAGTGCATAGCTCAGCAGATCTAGAGAGTAATTTTGGCGAAAGTGATAATTCTACACTCATGTCAAAAGCAAAATGTGAAACTAATTCATCAAATCTAATTTCTCAATCCACTGACCTATGACTAGGAGCAAATTTAGTCATGTCCGAAACTAAATATATAGTAACAACAGTATAAATCCGCTAGGACATATACATCAGTCATCATGGCTATACCAATGTGAAAGTATCCTGAGGATTGCCAACCAGATAAAATTTAGACAAATCCTTTCCCAGGATTAAAGGTTGGGGCCACAGCATCCCTAAAAACTTTACTTGTTTATGACAGCATTGCATACTACTAACATCACTACTATTTGATATAATTTTAAACTGATCTAGAGACCTTTGGTCTGAAGTATGTTGGTGTCTAGCTCAGTTTTTCCTTTGAAACGATTGTATATTTGTTTTTTTTAAAAGGACATCAGTCTGTTGTAGCTCAGAATTTCTGTTGTTGTTGTTGTGGTGGTGGTGGTGTGCCTTCATGTCATGTCCTACTTATGATAACCCTATCACAGGGTTTTCTTGCCAAGACTTTTTCAGAGGGGGTTTGCCATTGCCTGAGGATGAGAGAGGCCAATTTTCCCAAGGTCACCTAGTAGGTGTCCATGACCAAGAGGTGATTTGAACCCTGGGCTCCAGCATCATAGTCCAACAGTTGAACCACTACTTCATGCTGTCTTTCTTTCAGAACTTTTGCAGACATCTGTATTCTAGGATGCAAAGAAAAAGTAATGTTTGCATCAACTTTTGCTTACCCAGTGCTCACCTGCACTTCCTCTGCAGAAGAGGTTTGCATCTATCACACAAAGTCTAACTTTATTAACTCTTGTTATCAAGTATGTGTTATTTCTGCCTGGATTGTCTTTCTATCCTCTCTTCCTTGTTTGATATCTTTGTACTGAAGATGTGGATTCAATTCTGAATGCAGTACTTGGGGACAAGTAAGTGTGCAAGGCACTTGCACACTTTCAATGCATCATATGTTTTTCACTCACATCTAGTTGAAAATACAGGATCATTTATTTAATATACACTCATATATGTCCAGTGGCACATACAGTGGCATTTCACAAATCTGTGTTATTTCAGCACAAATAACCATCTCTGAGTTCAAGGACCTTCATAATTCATTTTTTAAACTTCAAAGACTTTGTACTTAATTTTTAGTTTAATACACTTTATATTTCATATTTAAAATCATTGAAATATATGCTTTGCAAATTGAGAAACTTGTATTCTAACTGATATCAATATATTATTGCTCCATTTATTTAAAAATTAGTTATAATAGGACAATTCATATTTCAGGGATGTTATGCATTATATAGTGATTGATATTTGGCTATTACTATTATAATTGTAGGATTATTTTTTTTAACAGAATGGATTGGTTCAATTAGATTATTGGTTGTTCTTATAAAAAATTATGAGATATAAGTTCATTGCCTGATTGGTTTCATATTCATGATATTATTATATAGTTTGTTATCTATTAAAGTAAGAAAATATGGGTATTTTTGTAAGTAGATGTGCTTATTACATTGTTCAGTACAAGACTTTCCTATTACTCCTGTGTGGTATAATAGTTAAGAGACTTGCTGTGTACAGGCTTTCTGCCCTAAGTTTTCATTGGATACAACAGCTCTAGATATTTCTTTGCACTCTGAAAGACCACAATCAACCACACTGCTAGTTCAGGAAAGATTATGCCTCTGAAAGAGAAGAATGTTGCACCAATAAATTTCTTTTTTTAGTACTCCCAGGGGGGTGGGGGGGTTAAGAAAAAAACAGCTGGAGTATGGAGATTTATGTTGCCTCTACCCAGATGTTGTGGTCTCAATCTAAATTGGGTCTGTGCATATAAGAAAATGAAATGGAGGTGCACACAACATATTATCATAGTGCAAGGATAGACAGAGCACAGCCTGTGAGCATCTTACCACAAAAACATTTGACTAATGAAGGTCCCTTGCATCTATCAGAGGTTATAGGGTGGAATTTAGCTTTTCTGAAAATTGAGAGAGACAGTTATTTTAGGCCACAGATTTTTTCATGTTTTTTTTTAACTTGACTTGACTTATAGTCACTTCCAATTTTTTGTGAGGCAGAGGAATTTTTTTCTGGGCCTAATTCATATCTGGAAGATACAAAAGAGCAAAATTCCCCTTCTCCAGTGCTTTGAGAAGTACTTTGAGTAGTGCTACTAAAAGTAAAGATGCATGAACTGGCGCCATTGGCTGTGTTCACTGGACATATTTTCCTGTTTGGAAATTTAGACAGCAATCTTAGCTAAAGGGATTGATCAGCTTAGGGTTTTAAGGTTTATGAACATTTAATCTAACCCAACTTGCTTCTAGCCAGAAGGTGGAAGCTGGGCAGAGCAGAGGTAAGCCTTGGCACCACAAGGACTGGGAAAGAAGATGGAAATACAGACAACCCCTAGTGAGTCTTTTCAAGTTGCAGCAACAAATCATTTAAGCCTTGTAAATTGTAACAAGCTGCTGCTGTTCTAGTGGGGTTGGAGATTTGCACCCAGCCCTTTCCTCTTGCCCAGAGTTGGGCTCCTCAAAACTGTGGAATTTAATTAACATTGAGAGAAAATAAATTAGGAAAAGAAAACTGGTTGATATATCAAGATTTATTATTAAAAAAAATAGTCAAAACAGTCAAAGCCAAGAATTAAAATCCCAGGAACAGTTAATTGCTGAGGGCTACAACTGTAATTGGTTTGCCTACAGACAAATGCGAAAATGTTTCCTGTTAGACAAAAAAACAAAATCAATTTGGATTATGTATAAAGAATTTGAAGAACTTATAGAAGCTCAGGATGCTCATAAAATATTGAAATTATATAAAATGTTGCTTAAATTGGAAATGGAGGGAGAATTGATTAAGCCTCAAATGGTTAAATGGTCCCAAGATGCTGGTCAAAATATAAATTTAGAACAATGGGAAAAAATGGGAAAATAAGACTGAAATATTCTCTAAATTCAGATATAATGGAAAATTATTATAAAATGCAATTCTGTTGGTACCTCACTCCATATAAATTGGCTAAGATGAGAAGAAACAACTCTAACAAATATTGGAAGTGTGAGAAAAAGATAGGTAGTTTCTTTCATTTATGGTGGAGCTCTAAATCGACAAGAAAATATTGGCAAAGTATACATAAGGAATTAGAAAAAATATTACAGATTAGTTTGAAATTTGACCCACAATTATATCTTCTGGGGATAGTACAGGAAGAAAAAATAGAAAAAAATTGGAAGATTGATATTTTACATAATTTCAGCAGCGAGAATTACTTATGCAGTAAAATGGAAAACCAAAATAACCTTGGATAAATGGGATTCGTTAGAATTTTTTTTAGAAATTATGGAAATGGAAAAAATAACTTGGACATTAAGAAATGAGAAAGAAGTATTTAAAGATATTTGGATGCCATTGGTGAACTATTGGAAATCAGAGGTAGACTCTTATTTTATTATCGATTTGGATTAAGAAAACTCGAGTCAAGTTGGGATATTTTTGACTGGAAATATTGATAGTAGTATGGCATAGTATGTTTATGTAATTTTTTAAAAAACATTGATATACTTAATTAAAACGTGGGGTGTTAGATATAACAATAATTTTAGAATGAAGTTCAAATTAAGCGGGCTAATGGAAAATCTTTGTTCAGTCAGAAGTCTTTTAATGTTTTCTTTTTCTTTTTTTTCTTTTTTTGGTTTGTCTGTGGTTTAGTGTATATCGTCTGTTGTTTATGTAGTCGTTAATTATGTGTTATGTGTTTTTTTATTAATAAAATTTATTTAAAAAATAAAAAAATTAAGTTGTAATCTCAAACACATTTTTTTATTAAAAAAAACTGTGGAATTTAAACATACATCTGCTACCTGGAGATGACCTACCATAGTTGGACACTAAAGACTAGGCCCTGAGATCTGACAATCCTAATGATACTAGTCCTTGGCGTAGTGGTCTGGGGAAATATTTGCTGATCCACCACACCAGGTAACTTGGGAAGCATTGTCTTTGAGTTTCCCAAGCTGTTTGGTGTGGGGGACTGAAAAATTAAAATAGGCTTGGAACAGATGCAGCCCTCTGGGAGACATGCTATGACCAGAACTCTGGAAGTTGCCCAACTCTGCCATGATGTGTGGTTTAGTCGTGTGTGTGTGTGTGTGTGTGTGTGTGTTTTAAAGTATGATTGTAACTAATAATTCACATGTAGCAATCAAAATAGACTATATGACACTATTTCTACAATATTTTATTCAAACTCAATAAGACATTTTGTATACAGTGGACAGCAAGATATAGCCATGTTAGTCTGTAGAATCAGTATGTAGAAAAATCTTGTAGCACCTTTGAGATTAATTGAAAGAAAGAAGTTGGAGCATGAGCTTTTGTAGACTGGAGCCTACTTCCTCAGATGCATTTGGAATGGATAGCAAATTCATCATACATTGAGAATTAGCCACAGAGGAGCAAGCATGTTACTTTCTCTAAAGTAACATTCTTTGCCTACAGGAAGACACTGATAGAAATCCAGACTTTTTATCTATAGGAATAAGTACATCTTCTGCAGTGTAGAGATTCAGTAGAAATGAGCGATGATTGGCAAATTTTCATATACCTGTGCCATGGGCCCATTCATACTTGACAAAGTGTGTTCCACTTGAACTGCCCTGGTTCCATCCTGTGGAATCTTGAAATTGGAAATTTATGGAGGAGCATTTAGAGTTCCCAGCCAGAAAGTTTCTCTGGTGCTTCACTAAACCCCAGGATGGAACCATGATGATCAAAGTGGAATAATAGCACTATAACTATGTAGTGTGAATGGGTCCCATGTCATACAGAGCTTGAATAAAAAACCTAATGAAATGAAGTAGGAACTAGGGATGCAAAGAATGTTCACCATTATTCCTTGCCTGGCTGAAAAATGGCTGAAAAAATGTCCAAGATTCATTAAAACGCTAAAATTGGAGTCTGTGCAAAACTATCAATTCATAAAACAAATAATGAATTCTCTTTAAAGAAACTATAATTATTACTTTGATTCTGTCACAGAGCTTGGTGCTGATGTTGTTCTAATTTACTTTTGAACAATTTCTGACTTACGGCAACCCTATCATATGCTTTCTTGACAAGTTTTATGCAGAGAAAGTTTGCCATTGTCTTCCTCTAAGTGCGTGACTTGCCCAAGGTCAGCCAGTAGGTTTCCATGGCTGAGTGGAACACTGTCCCTCATAGAGTGGTGGAGTCTCCTTCATTGGAGGTCTTTAAACAGAGGCTGGATGGCCATCTGCCAGGTATGTTGTGATTGAGAGTTCCTGCATAACAGGGCGTTGGACTGAATGGCACTTATGATCTCTTCCAACTATGATTCTATGATGTTATTATTCTAGCAAAGAATGCAGCAGTTTGCTTTTGGCTGAATGAACTGGGAAGTGCAAGATACTGCCCCCTCCTCTCCTTTCCCCCATTGAATTAATTGAGCACAAACTCATTTTGAAGTCAGTTTGCAGCAAATGCAGTAATCTGAGGACAAAAGAGGCAAGTGATGAGGAGAGATAAACTGAGATACTTTTAAAGTAGGTGAAACAAAGTGGGATGGCAGAGGATTTATCAGCACCATCCTTGTCAAATCAGGACAGTTGGAGGGTATAGGATTGAGATGCAAGTGGCAAATACCCCTGATGAGATGGCTAGGTCCCACTTTGCATCTCATCATTGGAGTACAAACTATCACATCACATTTGCAATTTTTACATCATAATCCCATCTAACATAGCAGCTAGCCTTTGCTATCAATCAGATTTGTTTATTGGTAAAGCTTTCAATATTTGGCATACAATGGGATTTTCTTCCTAACAGCTACTAAGAATGGTATTGATCATTGAACCAATTAGTATAGATATCTGAGCAACCAGAATTATCAGTGGGAAAGTGTGCTCAGTAGGATGTAGGCTGCAGTTATTACATATTGTTGTGGTGATGCAGGGGAGAAGCTTCCGTTGCTATAATTAATGTACAGTTGGAATCAGCTTCATGTTTGATGAAGGAAAGACATTTCTATGAGTCTCTTTGGGGGTGTCTATCTGAGGAAGTGGTCTTGTCTCCCTATGTTGTGTGGTGTAAGCCTTGACTGGAAAGTGTATAATTAGTTGCGGCATAAATTATAGAGATCTCTTTGTGCATTCATCATACAGAACAGTCTCAAAAATAAAAATAAATTATATATGAAATGTGGCAAAGCATAAAGTGTGGGCTCTTTAGCAACAAAGCATCTGCAGTATCAGGAGGTGGAAGCTAGTTTTCAAAATTACACATTTCCTGACAGGGTTTAAGCAAAACCAGGTCCCAATGGACTTATGAAGTTACCGGTACATCTAACCCAGGAGTAGATGTTTTGGACTCCAGTTGGTTATGCTGATTATGGGTGATGGAAGCTGTAGGCCAAAAATATCTGGAAGACCACATTTGGCCCTGTGCTTTAACACACACACACACACACACACAGTATCTGGCAGGCGGGCTAACATGGTATGTACTATCTAGGGATTTAAGATCTACAGGCAAAGGACTATTGGCAGTTCCACCAATGTGTTTCAAGGCTGTGAGCCTTTCAGGATCTTGCTCCACATTTGTGGAACAGTCTTCCTTGGCACCCCCGGCTGGAGGAGGATCTTACCCGCTTTCATAAAGAGTTAAAGGCTTTCCTCTTTGAGTCACCAGACCAAGTTGCTGAGTGTGCCTAAGGTGGCCAAGATGGGTAGTGACTGACATGGAGCTTCTTTTGTAGTATTTTAGTATTTTAGCATTTTATAGTGTTGTGTTTTATCATCCATTTTTAATTATATGTTTGATGTTCTGCCCTTTGGTGGAAATGGCAGATCACCAAATGGAGGTGATCTGCCATTTTCACCCCTCCGGCCGCCATGATATGTATGCCAACTGGTTTTAGTATTTTATGATTGAATTGATTTTAATTTTACAATAGTTTAATTTAGTTTTAAGGGGTGGGAAGGTTTGGGGTGGGGGTGAAGGGCATGGGATGATGGAATGTTTTAACTGTTGCATTTTTTAACTTGCTGTAAGCCGCCCTGATTGCCGAGCAGAGGGGCAGGTTATAAATAAAACTTATTATTGTTATTATTATTAAATAACCATCAACATCAACAGTTGTTGTTGTTGTTGTTGTTGCTATTAATTTGTCTGCTAACCCAACTCTGTCCACTCTTGGCTTGCAGTTTCACTCCAGGGTCTGAGCAAGCCCTTTCCTAGCCATGTAACCTGAGATTCTGTTAACCCTCCAAACAACAGCCAACTATACTCCAACAGTGCTAAACAAATTTGCAGAATGTTTAAAAAAAACCCAGTGCATTCCAAGTGTTCTTCAACCATGATGAAGTATAAATTCCCATAAGTTTTTCCAGGACAGTGCTACTCAAAGTGGTAGTCCATGGACTGGTGCTGGTCCACAAGCCTTCAGGTACCAATCTGTGGAGAGTTTCCAGGAAAGAAACAATTCCAAGTATGGTGCCAGTACCTGGCACGCTGGCAATAAAGCCCTTCTACCCTCCACCTCAAAAAGCTTAAGAAGTACAGTCCCAGAGGACCTATGTAGTAAGGGGAAATGATTTGTTTGGGTCTGCTACTACTAGCTACATGAAATTAAGAAGAATATAGAAATGGAAGAATGGGGAACTGATGTCAAGTCAAATGAAAATGCAACAGAAAATGAGGAACACACCAAGGAATCTTAAGGTGCATCTACACTGTAGAAATAATGCTGTTTGACACCACTTTAAGTGCTGTAGCTCCATCTTATTGAATCCTGGGATTGAATCCTGGGAAACCTATGACTAGATGGTCTCCAAATCCATTTTAAAATCCACATGATTCATTTGTAGCCAATGAGGTACACCCACACTCATCAGCATATCTAAAATATAGTGAGGAATTCATCTGAAGAAGGCATAACAGTCCCATAAGGTTGGGACATTTCAATAAATCTCTTTCCTAGTCATCGTAGGTCAAAGTCTGTGTTAGGTCTAGAGACAAAGCTAACTTGCACAGAACATCAGGGAAGGAATGCAAGCAGGTATTATAATCTCTGTGTGATATAATGACAGAAAAATACATTAACCATATCTTTATCTAAACCCTTTGGCTTTCTGAGACCAAATGCTTATAATATATCAGTCCTTCTAAAAAAAATGTTTTATTAAAGGACCAATGAAAATATCATACACTGATGGAGTCCTCTTCACCAGGGAACCCAGAGTCCCCAACAACTGGTGAGCCAGAGTGTCTTCCTGTTGCTAGGACTAAGGAAAAGGTTGAGCCCATAGGAGAGACTGCTGAAGATCTCCCACTCCAGAAGAAGGGAAGTCTGCATCCAAGTCTGCATCCAAGAGCTGCCCCCAGCTGCAAACAGCACTGGCACCCAAAGAGACAGGCCAGAATCTCTTTGCCTAGAAAACGTGTCCAACTGCAGCAAAGGACTTTTTGTAAGTACAGCAGCTGAATCTTGGTGTGGGCTTTGGCAGCTTCTACTCAAAAGTTTGTTTCTTTTGTATCCCACATTTCTCCAGGCATGGGATCCAAAGTTTTACTGTGAGGGTAGAGCAGTTGGAACAATGTCTTTAACTAACTCTGGACATTTTAATCTAACCTGACTTTTCTTCTCTACTGAAAGCTCTATGTGTCATCTTCGGCTGTTTTGACTACCTTTCTTGATTGCTTCTTGGGTACCCTATATCCAGCAAATGATTTCCAACCATTTCTGACTTCACCTCTCACTTTCTCCTTGTCTGTATTACATCATGGACTTTAACCTTGGACCAGCTTGACCCTGCTATTTAATTACACCTTCACAGTAGTAAGTTCCATACACTCAGTTGACCTAAATCCTAGACTCTCACCTGGACTTTAACTCTTCCTCAGTTCACACCCTGGGAGAAATAGGATAGAATGAATGGGAGTGGTGCATACATCTAAAGCCTGATGAAGAGGTTTCTAATACAGTGGCCCCTTGGTATCTGCTGAGGTTTGGTTCCAGGAACCTCCATGAATGCCAAAATCTGTGGATGCTCACATCCCATTATATACAATGGCATAATAAAATGGTGATCCTTATATAAAATGGCAAAATAAAGATTTGCTTTTTGGAATTTATATATGCATGTGTTGTTGTTGTTGTTGTTGTTGTTGTTTCAAGTAGTGGATGTTTGAATCCATGGCCAAAGAGACTGAGAATACAGAGGGCCAACTGTAGAATGTAAAAAAAAAATGTTATTTCAGACAAAAAATAAGTACCATATTTCTTAGCTGCTTTCCCAAACAGTTTAGAAAGCACATGCATGCCAGTGATGGTTCGTGTGACCCTTGAGTGAGAAATCATGAAGAACCATTTTTTAAATGTATATGTCTCATCGGATTCTACAGAGTTATTTGGATGTGAACTCCTCATCCTGTGACCTCACATAACTTTCTGAGCAGTGCAGTTCACCCAAGAGTCTAATAGCAAAAACTACATTTCCTTTCACGGTACAAGTAGAAACAGGTCAAAAGGGTGGTGGGAGTAGGGTGTAAATAACTTGCAATGTTCAGTGGCTTTTGACATTGATATTCCAAAGATGTAATCTTTCTGCCTGGTGATTGCTTTTCAGTGATTTTTATAGCTGTGTTGAAATTCCTTAGAGAAAACAGTGATATGACAAGAGCCAGTTCACCATATCTTAGCACTATCGTCTTTGGTTTCTAGCAGGGCTTCCACAAGGTAAACAATTTCCAGATATCATGACATGGCTCCACTGCTTTTGGCCCCTTGTAATTTTTTTTCCTGCTCCAAAGAGAGAGATGAATTCAAGAAAAGACTGATAACATCCTTCAATTTCAGGATCACAGACACAAAACTATAATGTTCAAAGACAAGACAACACTTGCAAGTTTTGTATTTATTTATCTTTTCACCTCAGGCCACTTGCTTATTCTGGGCATGCTGTTGGTGAACTAAAAATGCCAACTCAAGGCAAAGCACACTGGAATTGTTACCAGTACATGTCCCTACTGAAAAGCTAATCCAAAAGCCTTCTAGGTCAAGCATTGAAGATCATTTTCTTTATAGAGAAGCAACAGCTGTTAAAGCTATTGTTCTGTGACCACTACCCAGCATCCTTCTGGTTTTACAATCCAAAGTACCAGGGAGGCAATCCCATGTTACTGCTTCCTATAACATTTCCCATTATACTTCTGTCCCTCAGTGTGCAAAAGTTTGTTACTGAAGAAATGTTGGAAGATCTTTTCATTCCCCCCCCCCCCGCCACTTTAGATAGACAGGGATTCCTGCTTGCAAACTCTTCCCTCTCTCTCTCTCATTCAAACTAACCATATGACTTAGGGACTCTTTGGGACTAATAGTTTGTCCTTCCTCTCAGTATTCTCAACTGAGCTGTTCCATCTTCCTGCTCTCTTAAAGATGGTGAGATTTTCTCTTTTTACCTGAATCATCACTAGTTAGATTGGTTTTTTGTGTAAATATAGAATAAAGCCATCATTGTTTTTTGAACTACAAACAACATGTTTGTTGTTTTTGAGTCAGTCTTATTTCTTTAGGGAAGTATAGTTAGACAAAGTCACTCTTCTGCTACTCTGCTAATTTAAAGCCAGGCTCTAACGGGCTTGGCATTTGATATTTTTGTTTCCTTTAAAAAGGCTGAAGTCTTGGGAAACTAAGGGCCTTTGCAGACTGCCAGAAATAGTGCACATTAAATTGAGGCACTGCCCTGGCTCAGTGCTAGGGAATCATGGGAACTGTAATTTATTGTGGTACCAGAGCTCTCTGACAGAGAAGGCTCAATGTCCCAGAAAAAAATACCGTACAATTCCCATGACTCCCTAGCACTGAGCCAGGGCAGTGCTTCAATTTAATGTGCACTATTTCTGGCAGTCTGCAAAGGCCCTTATTAAGAGAAGTTAGACAACTGCTGAATTTTGTTTCCTTGACTTTTCATCCATTCCCATTAGATACTTACCTTGTATAAGGAAGGAAGGAAGGAAGGAAGGAAGGAAGGAAGGAAGGAAGGAAGGAAGGAAGGAAGAAGGATACGGTAGATTAAAGAGATTTGAATTTGTCAATTACAACATTTTTATAAGTATACAATAAGATGAAATAATATTTGAAATCATGAAATGCTTGAAATCTGATAGCTTCCTTGCGGGGTAACTTATACATACATTTACTGTAACATAAAGCAATCCAGTCAGCTGCAAAGATTAGATGTATTGCAGAACATTGCAGAAATAATGTACTTTGACACCACTTTAACTGCCATGGCTCAATGCTATGGAATTCTTAGATTTGTAGTTTTGTGAGATATTTAGCCTTCTCTGTCAGAGAGCTTTGATGCCACAACAAACTACATATCCCAGGGTTCCATAGGATGGAGCCATGGCAGTTAAAGCTGTGTCAAACTGCATTAATTCTTCAGTGAAGATTAAACCAATGACTATGGGGCAAAACAGATGGCCCTGAAAGTCCAGCTCTATGCTGCCCCTTTGAGTGCCAGATTGGGGCCATAGCAATTGCATGCTGCAGCCCTGATCTGGCACTTTTCTCATCCCAAAAGAAGCAACAAAATGCCATTGGGGGTGGGGAAAAGCAGTTTTTCAGTGTTTCTGTGGTGAGGTGCATGTAAATGCCAGAATGCCATGATGCCACCTGCTGTGTGGTCAGAGGGACAGCATGACACCGGCTTGGAGGCAGTGTTGGGGTGTGTGGCATGTGTACACCATGCCCCCAAGCCACCAGGAAGCCATCTCTTAGTGGCACACTTAAGCTTATTGCACCAGTACCTGTAACGTTCCCATTGAGTCCCTGGAACGTAACGATATGGGAACGGGTGATACCGCATTAGACTATTGATGACAGGATAGTAACGTTATGAGAACACATATTATCGCACTGCATTTACTGTTGTACCGGTACTAGCACTAAAATAGTTCCTCAGCCGTCCCTCATTGGCACATGCTCACTGTTGTGAAAACCTCTATGTCTGCATTGGAAAGAATGCTACCAAGAGGTTTAGGTAGTGAGCATTCATTGTTTTTTCTTGTAAACACGACACAATTCAATCTACAAAAATTAAAAAAAATTAAATTACCTGTGGCACCTTCCTTTCATCAACACTGGTCTCTGAGCTGCTGTTGGAGACCCCCAGACTTTTAGTCTTGGGGGACTTCAACATCCCGCTCGAGACCAGCTTAACAGGTGCGGCTCGGGGGTTCATGGAGACCATGACAAATATGGGCCTATCCCAACTGGTCAACGGGCCCACATATTGTGCAGGTCATACACTCGATGCGGTCTTCAGTACGAAACAGGAATATCTGTGGGCGGAGGTGGTAAATACCTCCGCATTGTCATGGACAGATCATTTCCTGGTCAAGACTGAACTTAAAGCCTATGTCTGCCCCCCACCCCCGGGGGTGGTGGACCCATTCGAATGGTCCGCTCTCGAAGGCTGATGGAGCCAATAGAGGGTTTAATGGTTGGGAATGCCGGCGATCCTGTTGAAGCTCTGGTCAACACTTGGAACACCGATCTTACCAGGGCTATCGACACGATCGCTCCTAAGCGCCCTTGCCATCCCGCTTCAAATCGTAGGCCTTGGTACATGCCAGAGCTGAGGAGGATGAAGCAGTTTGGACGACGGCTAGAGCGCAGGTGGCGGAAGACTCAACTCTTATCTGACAGAACTCGCCATAGGACCTTTCTTCGTTCCTATCGGGAGGCAATACATGCAGCGAAGAGAGTCTTCTCCTCTGCACGTATTGCGTCTGCAGAGTCCCGTCCAGCAGAGCTGTTTAGGGTGGTGAGGGAAATGACACAGGTGCCTCCTACGCCAAATCCCTTGCTTAACCCGACGACAGCCTGCTGTGATGCATTTAACAACTTCTTTGTAGATAAAATCTCTTAGATAAGAGCCAACTTAGATGCCACTGTTGAAACAGAGTCGATAGGCGAGGCGTCCAGCGACTCCGCCGATGTAGTTATACTGGATCAGCTCCAATCGTGAGTACCGAGGACATGGACAAACTGCTTGGTAAGGTGAGGAAGACAACCTGCCCTCTCGACCCTTGCCCATCATGGCTGGCCATCCAGGGGGGGGATGCATTGATGAGATTCCTTATGGATATCGTCAATGCATCCTTCAGGGAAGGACACGTTCCATCCTGTTTGAAGGAAGCGGCGGTTAGGCCGCTTCTGAAAAAACCTTCCCTGGATCCCCTGGTTATGAGTAATTATAGGCCTGTGTCATTGCTGCCATTTTTGAGCAAGGTGATCGAGAGGGCGGTTGCTCTTCAGCTCCAAGCTGTTTTGGATGAAGCCGATTATCTAGACCCATTTCAAACTGGCTTCAGGACAGGCTTTGGGATTGAGACTGTCATGGTTGCCTTGACTGACGATCTACGTCTGAGCATCGACAGGGGTAGTGTGACCCTGTTGGTGCTCCTAGACCTCTCAGCGGCTTTTGATACAATAGACCACAGCATCCTCTTGGACCGCCTGAGGGAGTTAGGTATCGGGGGCACTGCTCTGCAATGGTTCCGGTCCTTCCTCTCAGGTAGGTCTCAGAGGGTGCTGCTCGGGGACTGTAGCTCCAATAAGAGGGACCTCACTTGTGGGGTCCCTCAGGGAGCTATTTTGTCCCCGATGTTATTCAACATCTATATGAAGCCGCTGGGTGAGATAATACGGAGTTATGGTGCTGGGTGTTATCAGTACGCTGATGACACCCAAATCTATTTCTCCATGTCTCGTTCGTCGGCCTCGAATTCCAATGGCATTTCCTCTCTCAATGAATGTCTTCGAGCGGTAATGGGCTGGATGAGGAAAAACAGATTGAAACTGAATCCAGACAAGACGGAGGTGCTCACGGTAGCGGCCCCGAAACCAAGAATTGGGTTGCAACCTCCAGTCCTGGATGGGGTCACACTCTCCTCCAGTGACTGTGTTCGCAGTCTGGGGGTGCCTCTTGACTCGTCGCTCCTTATGACGAATCAGGTAAATGCGACGGTCAAGAGCGCCTGTTATCAGCTTCGGCTGATACGCCAGCTGCGCCCTTTTCTGGAAGTAAGGGATCTCGAGACCATTGTGCATGCACTGGTAACCTCCCGCCTTGACTTCTGTAATGCGCTCTACATGGGGCTACCCCTGTACTTGGTTCGGAAGCTTCAGTTAGTCCAAAACATGGCAGCCAGATTTATCTCTGGAACATCTAGGAGGGACCACATTACTCCTGTTTTGAGGTCCCTCCACTGGCTGCCTATCAGCTTCTGGGCCCAGTACAAGGTATTGGTTATTACCTTTAAAGCCCTAAATGGCTTGGGTCCAAGCTATCTCAGGGAAAGTCTCCTTCCATATAATCCTCCCCGCGCTCTCCGGTCCTCTGGGAGGAATTTGCTGCATCTTCAAAAATCTAGGATGGCGGCGACCTCCCAGAAGGCCTTTGCTATCGTTGCCCCCAAACTCTGGAACGACCTACCGGACGAGATCCGTCAGCTGACATCTTTAGACAGCTTCAAGAAAGCTGTCGAGACGGATCTCTTCTGGCAGGCCTTTCCAGATTAATTCTCCTGGCCTTGGGCTCTTTGATCCCTGCGCTCCCCCCGTGGCCCCATCAATTGCTGATGGATGGGGAGCGCAGTTGAGTCTAATCAGGGCATTTTTATATTTTTACATTTTTATACTTCCATGTTTGTTTTATTTGTGTTGGAATGTTTTAATTATCTTGCCATTTAATATTGTTTTAAGGGGGTGGGTTGGGGTGTGAATTTTGTTGTATGGGGTTTTAACTGATGTAAGCCGCTTAGATTGTTTTCATTTAAGCGGGGTATAAATAAATTTTATTATTATTATTATTATTATTATTATTATTATTTATAAGAGTTGAGTTGAGTTTGTGGATGTTCTAGAACCAGAGGGGAGGAGCTTGTCTTAGCCAATCAGATTGAGACCGGGTAGAATTATCACACACACATCATATCGAACAGTCTGAAAGCGTTGTTGCTGGCTGAGGACGCATTTTTACAGTTCTCCTCCTGGAACAGGCTAGGGACTGTCAGAGCACAGAATGGGCACTCGATGAGGATCATAACATGCAATAAAATACATTCCTTTCCATTCTCATCACGTACTCATTACGTTCTGAGAACAAAGTGTGATCTATTTCACCCCCTAAGAGTCTGCTGAATTTTGGGAGTAAGGACTTTTCTAATCCTAACTGCTAATTAGATCCATCTGTTTGCACCTGTGTGACTACAGGTCACTAATGCCAGATCTAGTTGCCACTAACAAAATTGTTGACCGTTTCTTCAAAAAAATAAAATAACAGATTGTTGTTGTCATCAGAAAAGAGGTCTTAGGGTGCTATGTGTGGGTCCAGCAACTGGTAACTGACAATACTATATTTCAGGAAGCAGTTCTTTCCAGAAAATTGTCACACATCGGCATTCCCATTATATAAGTAATTATGATCCTAACTGCTGACATTGACTCATTAGAGAATATTAGAAAATATTATAGTTGCATATGGGAGAGTTCTAATAGAGTTACTTTCTTTATTCATTTACCAGTTCAGTTTACTTTTGCTATATCTCTTCTATGAAAACACAGTGTAAAATATTTTACTTTTCCACGTTGCTTCACAATGTACCTGTGGGATGTTTATGCTACATTTCCCAAGTGATTTGGCATCACTTTCCTTATTACTGCTACAAAATATTTGCATATATAAGAAAAAACAACTTCTGAGATGTCTGTTGCAACTGAGATGGAGAAACCCGACTTCTTTGGCAAGTCTATGTGTCATATGGACCAGCCAGCAGAGAGTAGATGAACTTTGCTATTGAATACCCATCTCTTGAGAAAATGCTTTTAAAATGCAGATTTGTGGCTGTCTGTGTCACCCACAGCCAGGCCTCATTCCCACTATGATTTAAAGCAAATTACTGATCGGATTATATGACTGTCATTCCCACTTGAAACCGGTTCTGATCCTACTGTGCTTGGTTTCAATCATGATGAAGCGAGGCAAACACAAAAAATTCAGTGTTTCCTGACACTAGTTTTTTTTGGGGGGGGCAGTTTTTTAAAAAAAGAATCAATTCTGAAGCGTATTCAACAAGTGGGGAGGATGGATCTGAATCTCATCATTCTGGAGGAGAGGAACTGATGGTAGAGGGGTGTTTACCATCCTGACTCAGTTTTTGGGAAATCAGACATTTCCCCCTGCTCCCAGCGCTCTGGAGAGGCAGCTTAAGGCCCGAGAGGGTGGGGGTGGAAATGTCCCATCCTGGAAGTCCCACCCCCAGCATTGGGTAATGCCCAGGGCAGGAAGTCCTTTTTGTTTGGGCACTTGACCCCTAAAAGTTTCACCATTACTGCACTACACTATGCTGGCTCTTGAATGTGGGTTATCCACCAGCATTTGGTTGGTCACTGTGGGAACAAGGAATTGGACTATCTAGGTCTTTATTTGATCCAGCACAGCTCTACTTATTTTGTATAATAGAAACAGCGTTACGATATTGCAACTACTAATAGTAGCAGTAGCAGCAGTAGTATACTAGGAGGAAGAGGTGCAGTACATCACAGTAACAGCAGGGGCCCTAACAGCAGCAATACAATAGAACTGTATTAGCACTAACTCTCCTACTGCTACTCCAACAGCAACAGCTAAATATTTATTTAGTCTCAGCAGTGAACCATGAGCCATATTGAACACAGAAGTGGCACACAAGTCCCCAGAGCCATGTTGATTAACGATGAGGGTTGTTGTTTTTTTAAAAGTATGCTGGGAAAATAAGATTAAGGGGGCTGGGAATAACAATAGGCCACACTAAAACCAACACTCCTCTGTATTGTCTTCATCTCAGTGTAGTCAAACACGGCAAATCCCTTTGAGTGTTCTCCTGTAACAAGACCATCCCTGATGAAGGAAGGGTCTCTGAAGAATTTTGTAATTTGCTTTGGGGGTCACTATCTGGTTTAGGCAATGAAAAGAGCTGCCTGTGAATGGAGAAGGGGGGGAGGGACAGGTTCTCACTCTGTTTTTGTTCTTTTTAAGAGCAAATCTGCAGCCCTTTTTGGAATGGGCCGCGTACAATCACAGCTCCATGAGCGTCAGGTTGTCAACATTACTAGCCAACATCAGAACCCAACCCAGCCCTTGTTTCCACAGATTATCTCATCTAAATTTTCAAAAGGGATTACAATCCCATTAAAGAGAAAGCGTCTTTGGAACTAATTAATTTTCAGTGAATTGCTTGCAATGCTAGAGCAAGCCATTGATTAAATATTAATATGGGATACCGGGGTCACTTTTTGTTTTGCAACCCTTGAAACCCTGTTAGTATACTGAGATCACATTCAAGCATTAGTTTCATAGTGATAGAAAATAAAAGGATAAAGAGAGAGCCCTGGAGCCCTTGCCCATGAAGGAGTTAAATACATGGTGGCTTTATTTTTATTTTTTTTAAAAAAAGATATAATAATAGCCAGTGTTCAGCATCTAGAGTGTAATTCTATTAGCAAACGAATGATCATTTTTAAAAAAACAATTCAAAGGACAAGTTTCACATCACTATTATATATAACATCCAGGTTTATCTTTCATATATGCACTCTTGAAAACATCAGTCTGTACAGCAGAACTCAGAGATCAAGGAAAAGCCCCATACTACCCCCTAGTGATCAAAGTTTGGTGACCTCCAAATAACACAAAACACAATAAGTGGACTTTAGATCACAAGAACAAAAAAAATGCCCAGCAGCAACACAAGTCACTGCTGGCATTCTTTACTTAGAAACCTTTTCATGATAGGAGAAGAAGGGGGAGAAGTGCTGGATGTGAGAGGCTGAAGTTTTCTGTTCCTTGGTCTGATTCCTACCTCTTAGAAACCAAACAGGAAAATATTTATATATTCAGGAGAAAGAACAACAAAAGGCTTCCATAAAACTGCATAATGGGAAGAAGAGGAGGAGGAGGAGAGTCTGTAAGAAAGGATTCATAAGTCCCACCTCTACCTGGTTCAATTTCAGCCCTTTGGCACTCTCCTTGAGAATAGTTTGTACATTTATTCATTCCCTTTATAATCTACCCCTTGGTTTAAAAACAAATAAAGAAAGTCAGGTTGGTGCAGTGTTGGATTCAAACTTGGAGACCCATGTAGTAGTCCCCACTGAGCCACAAAACTCATGGGATGACCTTGAGCTAGACTCAGGAGCTTATTGAACACTTTAAAAAGCCAGCTTACCTTTCCCGGCTTCAATCTTCATCAGGATACACCTGGACGTTATCGCATGGGCCAGCACCTTAAATCACTGCTGAAGCTGCCACCCAATTCCAGACTGGGTAAACCATGGGTTGAAGCCATATTCAGCTGGCTGATTTTTGAAGTTGGAAGCTAGGGTCTTGCATATATTCTGGGCTAGCATCAACTGCAGGTCCAAGGAAAATGCCAAGGTCCAAAGGCTCTGGAATGTCCGTTCTGGAAATCTGCTTTAAAATTACAATTTTAAAAAATGTTCCAGTACTGAAAAGGGAAGAATTAAACCAGTCTGCTTCAACCACAGATCTTTTAATTATCCCTGGCATTTAGTTTGTGGAGAAGGTAAAGTTACCATGGATGTGAGAAATGATAGCAACACAGCTTCATGTTCCTCATTCCACATTTCCCTTTACATGTCTGAACTGAAAAAGATTCAGGCAATTGGATGCATACTGCTGTACCACACCTACTTGTCATCTCTGTTGTCCTCCACTGTCCAGGGTGGAGCAGAGGAGTAGGACAGGGAGGGCTGAGAGCCATGTAGGCCTGAACAATGAAGAAATAAACAGTGCCACAAAATATCTCAACAGACCAAATAATGACTCTAATGTCTGTTACTTTGTTGTTGATGATGTTGTTCTGTGCCTTCTAGTCATTTTCATGGCTAGTCAAATGATAACCCTGAACAAATCATCACACGGTTTTCTTGGTTAAGATTTGTTCAGAGGGGGATTGCTTTTGCCTTCCACTAAGACAGAGAGAGTATGACTTGCCCAGAGTCACCCAATTGGTTTCCGTGGCCAAAAGAGATTTAAAATTTGGTCTCCTGAAATCTTGGGCCACCCTGGGAAGCAGAGGATCAGGGCCGCTGCTACCACATATAGTGGCCCCAATTCTCCTGTTTGCTGGCCCGGAAAAGAGCGGCAAAATGCCGCTCCTTTCAGAGCCAGCAAAAGGGTGCCCTAAGAACTGCTGTGCAGCTCTTTAGCGCCCCTTCTGGCATAGAGCCTCAGGATGCTGCAACAGAAGGATGTCTTGACATTGCGCGCCATGTGTAATGGCGCATGGCATCATGATGTCTTCGGCATGGGGTTGGGGCACCCAGCGTGCAGCTGCCCCTCCCCATCCCTGCCTCCAGGCCAGCCCTTTGGACCAGTCTGTACAGGCCCTTAGTCCAACACTCAAACCACTACACCTCACTGGTTCAGTGTTGTTAAATCTCATTATATCTAAACTTTCTAGAGGTTGGTAGGAAAGTTAAGGAGGGAAGGCCAATCACACATCTTGCCACTGGCTCAGTGCCAGCTCTCAGCAGCCTTATCTGGACTCAGTATGCAGTGAGAGCTCCACCTAAGGAGGCAGGGACCCCATCAAACCCATCAAACATGCTCCTCATGTTTAATCTAATAGTGGCTCCAAAGATGGAAAAGTCATTCACTTTAATAAATATGTGTAATGCCAGGAAGACATCACAATCATCAGATTCTTCTCTCATTCTTTTTTCAAATATGATGCAAGTAAATGTGTACAACTAAAAATATGTTGATATGAAAAAAGTGCACAAGCACATTTTAGTTAAAAAAACAAAACCTACAAATGTGTATATTAAGAAAAGTGCATATATTTATATACCTGAAAAGATGGGGGAGGTAATGCAAGCTGACATTAAATTTGGACAGGATGAAAATACCAGTGGAATTCAAAGAAATGCAACAAAAGTGAAACTGACTTTTGTTCAGATCTGTGTTGCATAATAGCTGGAACTAGATTAGCACCACTGACTTTCTTGACAGGGGATTTACATGTGCAGCATCAGGTTATACATACATTAAACTCTGTGGACTTATTACTCTATGTGTCAGCCTACCAAAGCTGGAGCTGTAAAGGCTTCTGTAGTACCGTATTTTTCGGCATATAAGACGCTCCGGCATATAAGACGCACCCAATTTTAAAGGAGGAAAATCTAGAAAAAAAGATTCTTAACCAAATACTGTAGTAAAATATTTTATATCAACTGTATAAAGTTAACAGCAGTTTAAGAACAATTTTAAGTTGTAAATGTAAGTTTAAGCCAGCAGCAGGGCCAGGTATTGCACAAATTCCCTGCCCAACTTTCTTGCAAGTCTCCTGTCACCTTATGGTGACTCCATGAATTTCTTAGGGATTTCTTAGGCAAGGAAGACTCGAGAAGTGGTTTTGCCAGTTCCTTCCTCTGAAATGCAGCCTGCAGCACCTGGGATTCTTTGGCAGTCTCTCATCCAAGGACTATCCAGGGCTGACCCTGCTTAGCTTCCAAGATCAGATGGACTGGTACCTTTGGAGTTTTTAGGCCATTGGCTTATGGAGTAATTTATGGCTTATTTTGACCCTACCATGAGGGTTTTCTTGTCAGATTTCTTCAAGGATTTTTTTTTTTTTGCCATTTCCATCCTCTGAGGCTGAGAGAGTGTGATTTGGCCAGAATAATCCAGTGCCTTGGAGTAATTTCTGGCTCATTTTGACACTACCATGAGGGTTTTCTTGGCAGATTTCTTCAGAGGAGTGAGTTTGCCATTTCCACCCTCTGAGGCTGAGACAGTGTAACTTGGCCAGGGTAATAATCCAGTGCCTTGGAGTAATTTCTGGCTCATTTTGATCCTACCATGAGGGTTTTCCTGGCAGATTTCTTCAGAGGAGTGAGTTTGCCATTTCCACCCTCTGAGGCTGAGACAGTGTAACTTGGCCAGGGTAATAATCCAGTGCCTTGGAGTAATTTCTGGCTCATTTTGACCCTACCATGAGGGTTTTCCTGGCAGATTTCTTCAGAGGAGGGAGTTTGCCATTTCCACCCTCTGAGGCTGAGACAGTGTAACTTGGCCAGGGTACTAATCCAGTGCCTTGGAGTAATTTCTGGCTCATTTTGATCCTACCATGAGGGTTTTCCTGGCAGATTTCTTCAGAGGAGGGAGTTTGCAATTTCCACCCTCTGAGGCTGAGACAGTGTAACTTGGCCAGGGTACTAATCCAGTGCCTTGGAGTAATTTCTGGCTCATTTTGATCCTACCATGAGGGTTTTCCTGGCAGATTTCTTCAGAGGAGTGAGTTTGCCATTTCCACCCTCTGAGGCTGAGACAGTGTAACTTGGCCAGGGTAATAATCCAGTGCCTTGGAGTAATTTCTGGCTCATTTTGATCCTACCATGAGGGTTTTCTTGGCAGATTTCTTCAGAGGAGGGAGTTTGCCATTTCCACCCTCTGAGGCTGAGACAGTGTAACTTGGCCAGGGTACTAATCCAGTGCCTTGGAGTAATTTCTGGCTCATTTTGATCCTACCATGAGGGTTTTCCTGGCAGATTTCTTCAGAGGAGTGAGTTTGCCATTTCCACCCTCTGAGGCTGAGACAGTGTAACTTGGCCAGGGTACTAATCCAGTGCCTTGGAGTAATTTCTGGCTCATTTTGATCCTACCATGAGGGTTTTCCTGGCAGATTTCTTCAGAGGAGGGAGTTTGCCATTTCCACCCTCTGAGGCTGAGACAGTGTAACTTGGCCAGGGTAATAATCCAGTGCCTCGGAGTAATTTCTGGCTCATTTTGATCCTACCATGAGGGTTTTCCTGGCAGATTTCTTCAAGGGGGGGACTCTTTCCACCCCCGTCCTGGGTGCTCCAATGGACTCTTCCTGGGATGGGAGGATGTCCTCTGACCCCAGGAAGAGTCCATTGAAGCACCCAGGATGGGGGTGGAAAGAGGAGGAGCACATTCAACTAGCCAGGAAAAGAGGACTCTTTCCACCCCCATCCTGGCTGCTCCAATGGGCTCTTCCTGGGATGGGAGGAGCCCACTGGAGCACCAAGGCTGAGGTTGAAATGAGGCCTACTTTTAGCCTAGGCCTCGGCAGTTTGCCCTAGCTTGTATATTCGCTTCATTAGGCGCAGCAACTTCCCCACCCTCGTTTTGGGGAAGAAAAAATGCGTCTTATATGCCGAAAAATACGGTATATGCATGGAAACAACCTCACCCTACTTCCTAACCTTGTACAGTTGGCCCTCCATATCCACAGATTCTGTATCCACAGATTCAACCATCCATAGCTTAAAAATACACCCTCCCCCCCCCCCAAAAAAAAACAGAATTCTAAAAAGCAAACTTTAACTTTGTCATTTTATACAAGGGACATCATTTTACTATGCCATTGTATATAACAGGACTTGAACATCAAATGATTTTTATATCCATGGGGGGAGGGGGCTTGGAACCAAACCCCAGCAGATACCAGGGGCCTACTGCAATACCTATTTGCACAATTGTAGTTCATCGGCTCTCACTCTTTTAGGATTTGATCCTTAACATCTAAAGACCTGAAAAAGAGAGATGTGAAGTCAAGAGCTTTAGGCACTATGGTGTTGCATGTCCATGATGAGGTGAGTTCACTTTGATTTCAGGTCTGAAGTTGAAAGGAGCTATCCATGATGCTGCATCTGCTTGGGAGATAATGCCCAGTCCTTAAAAGTTAGTAGTGGGACTTAAAGCAGATTCATCAGTCACTGACACAAGAGACACCAGCCTTCACGGCTCTGAGTACCAGTTACCAGTTACTGCAGTCCAGCATGTGTCAGAGGCGCCCTTGTGAATCTGTCTGAGCATCCAAAAAGACATGTGTTGACCAAAAAGAAGAAGCAGGTTGTGTGACTAGTTTTGCCTTTGGTCTGCTCCAAGAGGCTCCTTATTATGTCCTTAAATGTACACTTAAATGTTACAATGGTTATTTATTAAAGTGTGATAGCCATCCCCAAAGGACTCAGAGATATATTTTGTGACCTTCTAGAAAAGCAGGGAGGCAGAAGCACAATTCAAAATGATCACTACAAGCAGAAACCTTGTAGAGGAGATTAATGTGTTTAATCAATCATTTATAAGCCAAAAATCCTATTCAATTACATTACCATCAGAACTGGGAGAAATTTAACTATTATGTTTATGTTTAAACATAATACAGATAACACATGTTATCTGTGTTTAGGGTAAAGCCTGTACCAGAACTCTTATCAGAATAAAGCTGAAAAATGCTATTGTTGAACTCCCCATCACACAAACACTTAAGTTCTTCCATTCTTGAGCTTGAGAAAAGCTGCATGCACTTTTGAAAACCCTATTTCTTATCCATCCCACCAAAACCCATGCTCTTCCTTTTCTTTTCTCCTTATAATCTCATCTTTTAAACATCCCCTTTCTGTAGCTTATTGATTTTCACAATGATCCTAGCAAAGGTCCCAAGGATAAGTGCTTCAAAATTTAGGGGGGTTGCAGACTGCCAGAAATAGTGCAAATTGAGTCCACTTTAAGGGTTAGGGTTAGGGAATCATGGGAAGTGTATTTTATTGTGGCACCAGAGCTCTCTGACAGAGAAGGCTCAATGTCTCAGAAAAAAAACCAATTCCCATGATTCCTAGCACTAACCTTAACCTTAAAAGTGGACTCAATTTACACTATTTTAAGTTGCTAAAACAGAGGAAGAATCTCTGTGATACCTGGCATAGAATACAGAAGTACCAGTATGTAAAAGATAAATCCTGTTTAAAGTGACCTTATTCTTTTCTAATCTTTTAACCCTGCATTTAACTATACTGTTGTACTATAAATCATAAGAAAAAAAGATTCCTATTTATTTGCATTTATGAAAGAATTAGCATTTAACTGCAAATGCTTGTCTCTCATTTAATCAATTAATAATGCCATTAATAATTTAACTCTGGATTAAGCTAATGCTGAATGTCCAAGTTAAGTCAATTAATTGAGTTAAAATAAATTTAATAAAGTTAAGCCTTTTGTTAGAAACCTGCTAACTCAAATTATTTTAATTAGTTCATATCATGGACTACATGATAAAGGATTTTTATTATTTTAAAAGAGAAGCAATCTGGTTTGAAGAAGAAAATGTGAGTTCTTAGAGCCAACTTGGTGTAGTAGTTTGAGCGCTGGACTAAGACGCTGGAGATCAGGGTTCAAATCTCTGATAAGCCATTAAAACCCACTGGGTGACCTTTGGCAAGTCACACCCTCTAAAGAAACGTGTCAAGAAACCTATGTAATAGGGTCACCATAAGTCAAAAATGACTTGAAGGCACACAACAGACGCACACATGTGAGTTCTTAGAAGAAAGTGTCAGGAAGGTAGAGGAGAAGTTCTCATCCCAATCTTGGGCTCATACTTTGAGCTATTATACTTCAGGGACTGTTCCTCAGTTGTGCATCTATATATTTATCTAATGTAAGGAGTGAGGAATGTGTAGCTCTTCAGATATTGTTGGACTGCAGCTCCAGTTATTCCCTGGCTGGCTATGTGGGCTAAAGCTGATGGGAGCTGAAGTTCAACAACTTCTGGAGATCTATAGCAGGGGTAGGCAACCTAAGGCCCGGGGTCCAGATGCGGCCCCCCGAGGCCTTTGGACGGGCCCCAGGCCGGTCCTGCCGCTGCTGCCGCTGCCCACGATGATGATATTTTTTATTGTTATTATTACTTATTCTTGGGGTTTTCTTGGCAAAATCTCCACAGGGGTTTTGCCATGGCTTTTCTGGGGCTGAGAGAGTGTGCATGCATATTTTTTTAAATATTTTTTAAAATTATTTTTATTTTTATTTTTATGTTTTTATTTAATTATTTAATTTAATTTTTGGTGCTTCGGCCCCCCAACTGTCTGAGGGACAGCAACCCGGCCCCCGGCTCAAAAAGGTTGCCTACCCCTGATCTATAGGTTCCCCCACCCTGCACCAAAGGAATTTAGCTATCTTTCAAGACTGCACTCTTCCCAAGGCAGTTTACAGTTTCAGAGTTAACAACAACATACTGAGTTAACAAGACCCTTTATGACTATTGTGTAGATCTTAACACAAAGGTATTTAAAATTGTGTCATACTACTACATCTATAATTATGAAGGCAGAATGAGCCTTTTCACTCTGGTCTTAGATCTTATTCCTTTTCCTGATTGAGCGAACTGAAAACTTGTTCTAATATTTCGGATTTCAGCTGTGGATCCTGATCCTCTATGTGTACTCAGGATCCAATGTGGTTTATTTCCAATAAGTGTACATACCACACCGTAGACAGGTACTCTGCAGATAAGAGTAAATTATATAAATAAAATATGCATTTAAAAAAATTAGAATGCCTATACCTTATTTGTATAATAAAATATGCAAGTAAAAGAAGTGCTGCTACCCAAGAGAGGTTTATTTTAACTAGTTACCATGGCGTGTCTATATTTATTTGATTTTATCCTAATCTTAATTTAATACAAATGGGTCCTTAGGCCTGTTCTTGATAATTTAACACATTTTACTCCCTCTGGCATTTATTAAAACTCTGTTACTAAAAATGAACATGAGGCATTTTCTTGATTGTGTTAAAAATTTCCAAATTTCTATTAAACCTTTCTTCTATGGAAGCAAACAGTTTGGTATGAACTGACATTATTATTCCTATCCTCTACCGGTATTTGTGAAAGAGGAAAGAGTTTGATTTGTATTTTCACACCTACTCTTATGTCATCCCCAGAAATGTGTACTCATAGAGTTATCTACATTGTATCACTTGCCCAGAACTATTATCTATTCATATTTTTTCCAGCCACATACAGTTGGGTCTGAACAGACTGCCAGAAATAATTCATTTTATTTTAACTGTCATGGCTCAATGCTAGGGAATCAAGGGAATTGTAGTGTTTTTTCTGAGACATTGAGAATTCTCTGGTTCCACAATAAACTACAGTTCCCATGATTCCCTAGCACTGAGCCAGGGCAGTTAAAGTGGTCTCAAGCTGGATTATTTCTGGCAGTCTATTCAAGACAAGGCCAAGATCCTGTTCAATGCTAGTGGAATTGCAGCAACAATATTCTGGTGGTGGTTCCAGACTATGAGGGACAGAACTGTTCTGATACAAACAAATGAGCTACTTGTGTGAACAGGTATTGGATATCTCCTTACACAGCATCTAACAAGTACTACCAGTAGTGGAACCAGGGGTTATGCAGGAGTAATGCCCCAATAAGATTCTGACCTGGAGTTTCTATTTTTGTAGGCTAATCCTTCTCAATGCCACCCCAGTTATTTTTTCCCATTTTTTGTTTTCTCTCTTTTCCTCCACATTCCACTCTTTTTCTTTTTTGCTCATTATACTCTCATTCCAGCACAGTGCTTGTTCATCTTTTCCCTTTTCTCATCCATTCACTCAAAACTGCCCCATCCCCTTACAGGATCAGATACTCGTCTATTTTTCTCAAGTTTTGAAAAGTTCAGGTATCCTGCAGAGGAAAGCAGCAATTGCACACAGCATGCTGTTTGCCTAATCATGCCTTTGGCTCAAGTAGAGCTGCCCAGGGGCACCCTGGAAAAAATGATATACCAGGCCTAACAGCATCTTCCTCACTGCTAATTAGGTCTTCCACCTAGTGACTGTAGCTGGTATTGCAGGCTACATAAAAATTTAAAATTATTAAATTAATTAATGTGTTTATTAAAATTATTAAACTTTTATTAATACATTTATTAACATTAATTAAATGCACATCCCTAAAGTCCCATTTAAATCTATACCAAGTTTGAGATATTGAGGTGTTACATTGAGGTGTTTTGGAGTTATGGTAGCAACATAAACACACACACTTTTGTTAATATAATTTTGTGACAGGTAGGAAGTAAGAATTATGCAACCTGCCAAATGTTGTTTGACTTCAACTCCCAGGCCATTGGCTATGCTTGCTATCAACATCTGGATGACCACATAATTTCCACCAATGTATCCCCCTTTCAATCAAAAGATTATTACAAATAATGAATAATAGCATACAAAAATATACCTAGGTTCTCACATATGCACATACAAGTCAGCAGCCCTTACTGACAAAGTATGTGTCCCTTCAGTACCGCAGTCCTGGGAAAACTGGTAGCTGGAGATAAATGTGCTTCCTGGATAGGAGGGGTGACTCCAGCTCCCACTTACTGGCCATAAAATGGCTGGTCACCCCTTGGCCTGGATCATATATTTGTAAATTATTAGAATGTGGGAACATTTTAAACTATGGACTTTACCAAATAAGGCTAAAAACCAGAATTTTAGCAGGATAAAATTTGGCTAGTATTTATCACATAACATTATCTCTGTCCTGCTGTTGGCCTGCATTCCATTTATTACTGTTGTGCACCTTTTAATTGATGGACAAAATCCATCAATGGGCTCTCAATCTTGCTGCTACCTCATGACTGCCTTGGTGTGGTGGGTCCCTTCCACAGCAGTTCCACTTCTCAGACCAGAGTGAGTGGGCATGATTCTGCTCTCCTCCTCCCCCCCTCCTGCAATAATCATGGCAACCAACAGCTTCCCAAAGCCAGCTGCTGACAGAGCAGCCAGCTTCAGGAGGCAGTTGGTAGCCAAGATGACTTATCCTCCCCACTTCTTCCTGAAGCATGGAGCTGTGGTGTGAATGTGCATGAATCAGGCCCATGCTCCATGAGGGAGGTGGAGAAGCATCTTCACCTACCAACATCTTCCCAAAATTGGCTGCTATTGATAAGAGTCTCATGGTTGTTTCCTGCTAAGCCAACATCATTTCAGTGCTGGGATGACTTTGGACAAGCAACATGATCATTTTACCAGTGAGAGTGGTGAAACAAGGATCTTCTCAACTGGTGTTCCTGGGGCAGGAGGGGACTGTCTTAATAGTATCTTGCCGAATTGGGGACAAACAGCATTGCTTTGTACAAGCACAGCCTTTTCTTTTCTTTATCCCACAGGTTTTACTTAGCTGTGTTGCTTTGTATTGTACTTTTGAGCACTGCTGTGCAGGGGGAAGTCTTCAGTGTGGTGTTCCTCTGGGAGGGAGCAGCAGATGTATTGGTTTTATAGTTGTGCCTGTGGAAGCTCACTGGGGCTCTTAGAAAAGAAGCCCCACATTTCAGAAGGGGCAGGAGCAGTACATTCTCACAGGCAGCTGATGCCAAACCAGTATACTTCCATTCTTGAACTAGCACAATTGTGATGGGACAGTAGATTGGTGTCGTAAAGTCCAACAACTCCCAGAATCCTCCTTCCAGCTGCATGGCCACTTGTAGTAAACAAAGTAATTTTTCCAAGCACCAGCAGATTAGTAGTAATAGTAGTAGTATCCTGTCCTTTCTCCCAATATTTTTTATTGGGAGAAATGTGGGATGATGATGAGAATGATAGGGCTCAAGGCAGCTGACAACAAATTAAAAACAGTACAAATGAAAAATAATGTGAAAGCATTACCAAAGTATGAACATAAAGTTTTAAAAACAAACAGTTCATAAAGTTAAACACATTGCACATTAAAATATTAAAAATTATTAAAAACTATATACAAACCTTATCAAATTAGCAAAAAGAAAGAAAGCTTTAAGAAGTTTATGTTTTCATCCCACCCTGCCCCAATGCATAGCTGTCTCTGATTCTCTTAGATCATGGGTAGGCAACCTTTCCCCTTTAAGGGCCGAGGGACTTCAGCTCCCAGAACCCCAGGAGCTATTGGCCAACATGGGACTATTGGCCAACATGGCTGAGGCTTCTGGGAGCTGAAGTCCCTCAGCCCTTAAAGGGGAAAGGTTGCCTACCCCTGTCTTAGATCCATTGATGAGCAATTTCTCTGTGCTCCCTCTTTCACAAAGGGGGCTCAGTATTGATACAGCCAAGGAGTGGAGCTGTCTCCATCATGGATCACAGTCTGGAATGCAGAAAACCCTTGTTAGTGGAACACTTGACACACTGCCCAGGGGGTTGGTGCCGTTTCAGGCCATGTCTGCACTCCGGGGACAGCCTGAAGTATCCTGGCACCGCAGTTGCCCCAATCTCCCCCCATTACCTGGGGCCCTCCATTCCAGTACTACTGTGGCTATCTGCATGGGCATCCCACTGTACCACTCAATGTGTCTCCTGCCACCATGTGTCACTCAGAGCCTAACCTCAGAGTGAGCAACCTGCCGTGACAACAGATGATACCTGGTGACTCAGTGTGATGCCCATGCAGACAGCCACCTTGGCATGGGAATGGAGAACTCCAGATCTTCCCAGATGTAACCTGGAGTAACAGGTATATTGTAAGGCTCTAATAGCCCAGTCCTGGTGTGGAATGTGCTGGATGTCATCTGGACTGTTTGCATCAGAACCAGGGTAGGGGATGTGTGTCATCCGAACAGATCAACCCCAGAATGTTTTTTTAACACCATGCAAACAAGGTCTCAGTCACAGGAGTTCTTTATATGAACATGTTCATAGAAACACATTTCTGGAGCTGCAAATTGTGTCACAACATTGGGAGACCTATGAAATTTGGTGAATTGGCAAATTCTGATCCAAACATCAAACTGGGTGGTGAGGTCAATTATCATCTCAAAAACTAAATTCCGTGAATATCTCTAAAACTGACTAAAAGGTAGAGTCTATACTCCACTTGAAAAGCCATGGTTCCATCTTACAGAATCCTGAAATTTGCAGTTTCAGAATTCTCAGATAGAGAGCCTTCCCAAATTACAAATCCCACTATTCTATAGGATGCAGTCATCATAGGTAAAGCAGAATCAGAGTGCTATAATTCTGCAGTCTGAAAAGGCCCCTGTTGTGCTTATAATATGATGAAGTGACACATAACAATGCATAATTTTTATTTATTTATTTCAGGAATCCCATTGTGGGAGAAAGGCAGGATATAAATCCTTGAAATAAATAAAAGAAATAAAAATAAAAATAAAATAGGTAATTATGGAAGAAGTAGAAGGAATTTTGAAATGTCACATCCTCTGTCACTTATATTTACAATGCAAGCACATTATGCATACTGTTCCATTTGGAGTAAAATAAGACGTGGTGCTGTTGTTTCTGGTTGTGGTTGTTATTGTTGTTTAAGTGTACTTGTGCAGCAATGAAGGATCACAGGCATTAAATCAAAAAGATGATGTGGTTATTCACAGTCACACAACTGTGTTGGTATGTACTTAGAAAATCCCTCCAAATAAATTTCAATAATAGCCAACAAACCATTATAACCACTGAAGGACAAGGAATGAAGAAAAGCCATCAGTTTTCCTCTTACAAATCTCCCCTCCTCACTCCGAAGTCAAAGGAGTAGCTGAAGTATTGGAGGAAAGCTCTACAAGTGTGAAGCTACTGTTAATTTGTGAGTTATATGGTAAAGGTAAAGGTATTCCCCATTGACGAGCTTTTCAAGTCATGCCTGACCATAGGGGGCAGTGCTCACCTCCGTTACTATGCTGAAGAGCCAGCGTTGTCAGAGACTACTCTGTGATCATGTGGCCAGCATGATTGCACAGAACGCTGTTTACCTTCCCACTGAGAAGTGGTACCTGTTTATCTACTTGCATTTGCATGCTTTCGAACTGCTAGGTTGGCAGAAGCTGGGACTAGTGATGGGAGCTCACCCCTATAATAATATTGCATGGAACATATATAACACATTAAATCAATTGTTGAATGTGAGTCAACACAAATGAAAATCCTATTAATTCCATGTTTCTTCTCTAGTTGAGATGACCAGGAGGACCATATGTTGGGAAGTATCATGCGAACTGTAGAACTGAATAAAGTCTCATGGAAAATGGCACCATGGAGAGAAAAAAATATAAAGTAAAAGTAAGTTAAAGCTTCCTTTTATTATTCTTGTGAAGAAAAGTTTGCAATGACTTCAAATGTCATTGATGTGATACACAGTACTATGGGAGGAAAAGAGATTTCCAAATTTTCTTTTCGTACACAGCTGCAAATATCTTATTAAAACAGGAATTTTAGCATTATAATTGTATGTTTTCTGTCAAATGTCTCTTATTGCAAAACCTAAATATCCATTCCTACACATATGTGCGCATATATATATATATATATATATATACATACACACATATACACTAAATGATCTTATTGTTGTGACGAAGATTGCAATGTTCATTATAATTAGACACAGGAGTTTTATAAAACAGCTTTGTTTAGGGGCCTAATAAAAATTGGTCATGTAAATTGGAAACGAGGTGGGGTTGTTTTGGTTTTGGTTTTTTTTAATGCAAAATGAAGCTGACAGTGCTCTTCTATTACTGGGGTCTTATTAGGGAAAAAATTCTCTGACATCTGTTTATCCCCTGCAGCCAACCTTGTATTCAGAATACAGTAATTGATTCTCAGCAGCCACTTGGGATCTCACTGGCTCACTTTTTCCACACCGCACTACACAGGTATCTCGGCAGCTAATTCCGAATGTACATCTGCATCGTTATCTCCTGGTGAACTGTGACCCTAAACACTTTGGAGGCCCAGATGAAAGTGCTTCCTCAACCCTCCAGTGCTAGGGGTATAGGGGATTCTGCAGCCTGGCAATTCACACAGGACACCCAATCAGAATCATCCCCTTTGAAGCCCTTCTCAGCTGGGAGACCATGAATGATTCATAACTTCTCTTCTGCACAGACTAAAGGAAGGAAGAGCAAAGCTAGTGTGTATTATTCAGGACCACATCCTCAATAAGCCTCCATGTTCAGCAAATTGCTACAACATTTTCTGCTTAGTCCTCACCTGTACATAGCCTCTCCTTTTGTGCACCACCCCTTCTCTCAACCTTCCCCCTCCCAAAACCCACTTTTTAACAGGGATCAGCTAATTGTTGAGCATTTGAGTTGCTGGCAAGACAACAAACAGAAAATTAGTAGGAACTATAAACAGTATGTGTGCTCTGTCTGTGTGTGTGTATGCATGAAGGAAGAACAATCTGACTCTAAGGGAGACCAGGAGCTCTTTGCTTTGAGATGACAGGGATAATGACTTGGGCTGTGTTGTCACTTCCATTTAAAAACCAAAGCTGTCACAGAAGGAGATACAGTTTTCCCATAAACCCACTTTAGCTTTGATTTTTCTTTCCCAGTTAATACCTGCCTTTTCTGCTCTGTAGTTTTACTATGATGTACTTTCACTTGTGCCAAAAGCTGAGGGAGTGAGGTAGCTGCAAACTGCTGTACTATTTTCACCCAACCCAAAATGCAAATATGATTTTAAGCCAGAGAGGCCAAGAAAATGTCTACAAAGCCATAAATACATCAAGATATTAACCATCTTCACAACAGCCCTGTAAAGTTGGCCTCCATTATTAACTGCATAATGTAAATTGGGGTGGACAAAGTGCAGCACAAGCTGTGTACACCCTCCAAGTCTATCCCCTGAATTTCCCCAGAAACCCTCCAAGCCCCCAGAGTAATTTTGTAAAAATCAGGCTGATTTTCAGGCAATTTTCTTTTGCCCCTAAACTGCCCAAAATATGTCCAAACCACAAAGATTTGTTTCCACTGACCTTTCAAAGCTCCCCAAACTTCATGCTCCCTTGCCCCTGCCTAGTTGCCCAGCTCTGATGTAAATATCTGTGAGGTGAAAAGCTTGTCTACTGCCATTGGGTGAGAGCTGAACTGGGATTTTTTTAGTTCACACTTTAGGCTCCTTGTTGCTATATTTATCCAAGCTTTTAAAGATTTGAAGCAGCATAAAAACGAGTCTCAGGAACTATATGAGATCCTCAACTGTAATGATTTGCCATTAAATACCAAAGTCTGAATCATCCATGTCATTGTATTTTCCATTTATATGTATGGTTGCAAAAGTTGGAGAGTGAAGAAAACTGACAGGAAGAATGTCAACTCATTTGAAATGTGGTGTTGGAGAAGAGTTCTAAAGACAAATGAATGGGTCCTAGAGCAAATCAGGTCTGAACACTCACTAGAAGCCAAGATGACTAAAAGTTGAGGCTGTCATAATTTGGATATATCATGAGACTTCACTCACTGGAAAAGACAATAATGCTTTACAAAATGGGAGGTAGTAGGTAAAGAGGAAGGCTGCATTACAAGTGAATTGATTTAATTAAGGAAGCTACCGCCCTGAGTCTGCAAGACCTGCATAGGACTGTTGATGATCTTGGAGATTTCTCATTTATAGGGTTATTCTATTGACTTGATGGCAAATTACAACAAATATTACGAATCTATCTGGTTGCTAATATTTTCAGGAGATGGTCTCTTGATAATACCATCACCTAATGAATCCCAACTGATGGTCATGCAGGTAAGGACTTTTTCTTCTGGAATATACTCCCTCTGTTTGTTTTCCTTTTATTTTAGAAAAGGTATGATGAAGCTGCATCTTTTTCAATTTAGCCTTTAAAATTGTTTCAATTCTTATAATAATTTTAATAGTCTTATTGTTCTCAGTAGTTTTACTGATGTTTGTCAGTTGCCTTAAATGCTACTTTTTTTAGTGGAAAGGTGGGATAAAAATGTAATAATGACTCATAAATTAACACAGGCCTGGGAAGAAAAAGTAATGGACAGGCAATTAAAATCACTATGGGGTTTTGAACCTCTGTCTTAATGGGAGTGTCAATACTTGCTCCACATGTATATTTTTCAATGCACTCATTTTTCTGCCCAAACCAGACATGCATTCGGCCCATAAGAAATTTGTCTACAAACAATCCAAAGAACTTCATTTATAATTTAATGTGTATGTTCAGAAGAAAGCGCATGATAGAAGAGCATTTCTAGCAGCAGTGCTAAACATGGTATATCATCTCCACCTAACCAGGAAATTGCAATATCTGGGGTTGGTTTTATTTATTTATTTATTTATTTTGGAGGTGGGATAGCATTGTTAATATTCTTGAGTAAAAGTCAAGCTCCACTTCAAATATTGCCATTTATAAGGGTGCACCTGACAGTGCTGTGGTGGTAAATTTTGAATTGGAGAAGCTCATTATGACAGTGTCCACCAACCAAAGAGCCACAGAATATGTAGGATGCAGTGGATCAAGTGGTTAAGATGCTGACTCTGTTGATTGCAAGATCAGCATGTTGGCAGTTCGAGATCCGAGTGCTGCATGATGGGGTGGGCTCCCATCACTAGTCCCAGCTTCTGCCAATTTAGCAGTTCGAAAGCATGCAAATGCAACTAGATAAGTAGGTATCAGTTTGGTGGGAAGGTTAACAGCATTCTGTGCAATCATGCTGGCCACATGATCACAGAGTAGTCTCTGACAATGCTGGCTCTTTGGCTTAGGAACAGAGATGAGCACTCCCCCCATGGTCGAATACGACTTGACAACCTTGTCAATGGGGAATATCTTTACTTTTACTAGGATCAGCATGACAGTAATCCTATGCATTGCTACATACAGCATAAGCTCTACTGAACTTATTGATGCTTACTTTTCACTGGGAAGGTTCAACTAATAAAACATATAGCCATGATTTAGCTTTTAATTTAGAAATACAAGCTATCTGAAAATAAAAGACTTACCATCTATATTTTAATAGTCCAAATGCATCTGAGGAATTAGACATAAGTTTATGAAAGCTCATGCTGCCAGCTTCTTTCTTTCAGTTAGTCTCAAAGGTGCTACAAGAGCTCTCTACATACTGATTTTACAGACTAACATGGTTATATCTTTGAATGCTATATGTATATTTTGCACCTACAGTATATTTTCTCACTGAATTGTGACATTAACATCACTAATGGTAACAAACACAATATGCCCCTCCCCCATGTGCAGCTATGTTGTGTGACTCTTATCCAAGTGCTCAGGTTTGTAAAGAGGTGACTTGCCTAGACTAAAGACTGCAGTCAACATATAGAGAAGCCTATTGTCAGTCCCATATCTATTATAGTAAATTTTCAGAATCCCCTTTGGACTTGCTGACATATGCACAAGTGTCCCCTGGTGACTGCAAGACCAAGAAACAAGTTGCATGTGTGACTGGCCTATTACAGAATTAGTTAAACCTACTCCTTTCAGCGATGGTAGAATGCAAAGACATAATTGTATTAGTCTGGAAAATCTGGATCTTGTAGCACCTTTGAGACTAACTGAAATAAAGAAGTTGGTGGCATGAGCTTTTGTAGACCCACATGCATCTGAGGAAGTAGATTCAAGTCTATGAAAGCTCATGCTACTAACTGCTTTCTTTCAATTAGTCTCAAAGGTGCTAGTACTATTCCTTTCATGTCATCATGTCATCCCATATTCTTTTAGTCACTTTTCAGTTGAGTCAATTCTGCGTCCATTCCCTGTTCGCGAGCAGCAAACATAAGGGTACAAAACAGGGTGCATGCCCATGGGTGCAAGCTGCCATTCAAGCCAATGGGGCTTGAATATTTCTGATTTTCTGTTTTCGCAGGGGGGTCCGGAACAGATCCCTCATGAAAATGGAGGGGCGACTGTATATTCTTGAGACCTCCTTGGAAGGACCTTCCACTCCAAACCAATGTAATACCAAATATTCATTATTTCTCTTCAATTTTTTTTAACCTTGTTAACATAAATATTTTTATGTTTTATCAGCTTTGCTGATATGGAGATCCACATGATATTTGGTAATTCATCCCCAAGTTAATTTAAAGTCCATATGCTTCAACTAATGGTAATGGATAGTTCATGGAGTAACTGGCAGCACTTTGTCTATAAAAATGGAGAAAGGCAAGTGAAACATGTTCCTACTACACCTGAAGCTTAAGTCAGGTACTATAGACTTGAAGAATGTATTTTGAGAAGCCAATCTAACTACCAATCATAAGAGTTTAACATCTGCCCAAGATATTTTTTCCACTTGGATTCTGTTTCTGTTCTCCCATCCACACCCATTCCACATGCCACATTGGTAATGCCAGTCTGATTAAAATTTCTGAAGAACTTCTTCAGGACTAATTATATTTTAGTAGTCCAATAAAGGTATTATCCAACCCATTTGCCACTGAAGTGAAACTGACAAAGAAATTCTTCAGATTTACGTCAAGACTAACTAGTTTCAGGTCCTACAGAAAGGCTGCTGCGTGGGCAAAAAACAACAACCCATCCTCACTGGTGCTGGTGCTACCTGTTCATGTAATGCACAGCAGCTTCCAGGAAATACTGCAGGCTTTTCCCATTAACTTGACTTTGACCTGGAGTTTGCAAAGTTCAGGAAAACCCTGGTGTCTCTCCAAAACCCTGTGGAGATCGAGGAGTTTTTTTGTATGTGCAAACAGCTGGATTGGGCCCAAATTGGACCGAGCCAGCTGTTCACATACCAGGCATCACACCATCCCCCTTACGCACACCAAGTAGTGCTGAGAAAGAGAGTGGCTTTCCATGGATTGGGGCTTCCATAGGTCTCAGCCATGTGATCAGGGTGCCCTTCAGCCTCTCTTCTTGTTGGTCACATAGATGAGCCCAACCTTAGGAGAAGCAGCAGTGTGCTGGGTGGACTGTCCATGGAACTCATGCAGGTATGGAAGCAGTAGTGGCAGCTCCGAGGACAGGGACAGGCCAGCCTGGCTGGCCCATGCAAAAAAAATTAAAAAAAAATACTGCAGCACCACACTGGGTGCAGCCCGGTGCATGCAGTTGGTATCAAGGCCAATCTGGACTTAGTTCCAGAACATAATGCTCCAGACTGGTCCCAGACTTAAGGGAAGAGCAGACAGGACCAGAGTTTCTAGTAAACAAATAGTTGCCTTCTCTTTTCTTCCTTGAAGCCTTTGTAAAGATTTGTGTTCAGATTCCCCTTTATGTTTAATGTGTCCATAGCCACTAAGACCCAATGAATAAAACAAAACTGCATATGCTTACAAAATCACGCATATGGTTTGAGACAAGGTCCCCTTTTTATGGGAGCTTTATTTTATTGGGGAAAGACAATAAATAGGAAAATTAGACACCAGTAATAGAGTCATAATGATGGCAAAGATTTACAGGTATTGAATACGCATAAAGAGCTTGATAAATAAAACAAAAGGGGCATATCCTTTTGGAACTGTGGGCATGGTTGAGATGAGGAAATCATACCATGTCCATGACCTTGGAGAGAACCTTAAACTTTGACATAATTATAGATACCCACCTTTCCAACTTGTCAGTCTGGCCTTTCCCTAAGGATTGTGCTTTTCTCAGATTCCTAGAAGAGTACAAAAGTCAATAGCCAAAGATCTTCAACAGAATACACAGATGAGTTTCACACACATGGACGATCAATTATCTAGAGGGGGGGAGGGAGGCAAGTCAAATGGCTTTCCCCTATTATTTTCATAAAGAGGAAAACTGTGTAAGATAGTACCTGCATGATCTCAGAACACTAGCAACTAATTCCAGATTGCAGTTTAAAATATCAACAAACAACTTTGTGGTGTTTTTAAGATAGACAGAGAGAGGGAAAGGCAAACACTGAGATTCCTCTTCATATTGACTACATGAATTTCACCGATTAATGCACAAACTGAAGTTGGTTTGACATCCTCCCCCATCTTCTTTGTTTGATCTTGAAGAACCTTGAGCCAACCACTGGTTAGATTCTGGGTGAGTGTTGTTGCTGTTGGTTGTTTTTTTTTAAATGTTCCACATTTCTAGTACAACCTCGTAATGAAGAAAGTTAGTTCTGTGAACAAGAAATCCTTGGTTCAGATTTCTGTCATAAACTATTCAAGTACCCAGCCAGAAGTGGGCAAATTCCAAAGATCCAGGGAGCAACTTTAGGTCCCCAGGGCCACCATAGATCATCCTGGGTCTCCCTACCTACCACGGGGGGGGGGGGGGGGAGAACCAAAGCCAGAAGTGGCCCAAATAGTTTTCTTTCTTTCTTTCTTTCTTTCTTCTTTCCATATATACTCAACTGTAAGTCGACCTCAGGTATTAGTTGAGGGCAGGTTTTGGGGCCAAAATTATGGATTTTGATATGACTCATGGATAAGTTGAGGGTAAAACTTAGGAGCATGTAACAAAGAATCTAAAGGATGAAACACAGGAAAACAATGCCAAAGACAGGCATAACAGTGTTTATACTGAAGACTAAATGGATGAGAGAGTAGAGCGGAGTCAGTACTCCCAGAACAGATTATGCTCTTGCCTTTCACCAGGGGATGGTTCCCTTTTTAAAAAATAAATAAATAAATAAGAATTAAGCTGCAGTACTTACATTGACCCATGGATAAGTCAACTGCTTTTTTGGGCCAATTTTTTGACTAAAAATTCTAGACTCATGCATGAGTATATACAGTAGTTTCTTTTTTAAAAAAAAAAAACTTTTGGATAAAACAATCTGCAAGGAGTATGTGCCCTGTTTTAAGACAACATCACAACTCCTTAAGGCTTCCTGGGGACATAGGGGGCTTGAAGGGAGTACTACTCAAGACCCACAAAAAGACCTGAGAGGTGGATGGAGTCTGCAGGCATCAGACTTCTCATCCCACTTTAAGCAAACCTCATACGGTATGGAATCTGCAAAACACCATTGCTAACTTTGACCTGAATCATCCTAACTAGCATCAGCCCACTCAGTTTAATGTTGAACATTGAATCAATACTGATGTAAATCCTACTGATTCAATTAGTCTACTTAAGTTGAGACTACCAACAGCAGGAGGCCTTGGAAGGAGGACTCTGGAGGACAGGAGCCGGGCGGTGAGAGTCTTCCCCCGCCCCCTCCTGCCTTGGAACACCTGGCCCCAAGGGAGCTGAGCCTTCAAAGCCTCCCAAGCCCTGACCATCCGCAACAGTGGGAAGCCTTGGAAGAGAAATACTGCCTATACGGGGCGCCGGTGGCTCTCTGGTGCTCTTGGAAGACTCAGGCCCCTGAAGGACTCTCTTGCCCCTTGCCCTCACCTGGGGCAGCCGGGAGCAGCTGTGGACAGCGTGGAACTGGGGAGAACGCTGGCGGGTTTAAAATTATTGTTTAATTGTTTATTGTTTATTGTTTAATTGTTTAATTATTGTTATTTAATCTGTTTAGTTTCATTGGTTTTTGGGGGATGGGTGGGTGTGGGAAGGAGGGATGGGATTTGAATTGATTTTATTTGTTTTCATGTTTTGAAATGTTGTACGCCGCCCCGATTGCCTGGCAGAGGGGCGGGATATAAATTATTATTATTATTATTATTATTATTATTATTATTATTATTATTATTCAGGCTATGTTTTTTCCTTTTAAGATGTCATTCCCAGTTGGCTCAGAGTGCCTGGCCTGGCTTTGGACCCTAGTATGGGGATAATGGGAATCCATCCCCCTGCCCTTACATCTGGATCAGAAACCTGGGTCAAAAAAATATATTGCAAGATACCAGTCCTTTTACATGAATGGATTACTGTTTTATGATACATATTCTTGGCTAGGAGGCAGCCAATTTGTATTGGGCTATTGGAGAGAGAAAAGACTGAAGTTCCCCTATCCCTCCAGCTAGGCTTCCCATCCAAAACAGGCCCACTGAGTTTACTTTAGAATATGGACAATATTTGTAAAGCAATGTCTGATTTGGCCCCCTAGGCAATTCCTCATTACAGATGTGGTTATGACAGAAAGAGAGAGAGAGAGGATAAAATTGGTAGTCTATAGTAAAATGAGGGATGGGATGAAATACTTGGTAAAAGTATAATGTATGTAAAGAGGAGACTTGCTATTGTTGCTGTTGATGATGGGTGCTTTCAAGTCATTTCTAGGTTATGGTGACCCTATGGTGAACCTCTCACTGAGTTTTCCAGGAAGAATTTGTTCATAAGGGGTTTGCCTTTGACTTCCTCTGAAGTTTAGAGAATGTCACATTCCCAAGTTCACCCAGTGGGTTTCCATGGCTAAGCTGGGATTTGAACCCTGGTCTCCAGAGTTGTAGGCCAACACGCAAACCACTACACCTTGCTGGCTCTAAAGTGGAGGGACCTTAACATTAATAGATACTGGCTATAGACAGAGTCCTACTTAGAGCAAACCCTTTGAAATCAATGTGACATACTTTAAAAAAATATTTATATATTTATATGCATCTCTGTGTGTGTTTATACAAAATGTATTGAAACATTAACTTGCCATAAAGAGATATAAAAATCATTGCTAAGATAACACATAGGAAATGCTTTGATAATTTGAACTGAGAGCTATATTGATGCTAAATATTGTTATTATGATATGCCAAGTGACTTTCCTCATCTTCATTAAGCTCCTTATAAAGATCCATTGTAAGGAAGCCTTTTCTAATCTGTTTTATCATCTCAACAAATCAAGAGAGAATCCATATTCCTGGGTAGGAACTTCATTTTATAGCATGAGGCTGTGTGAAAAATAGGTAACTGACTAGGAAATCTTTTCTCCTAAACCTCATTTCAAAGTTGGAGAGGTCTGCAAAATATTGAAAGGACTGGACATTTAATATGTTTCAAAACTCAGTTTCATCCAACGTGTGCTTTTAGTGGGTGTACTTAGCAGTATATGTCTGGAAACTAGAATCGCTTGAGGCTGGCAGATATTAAATTTTGGAATTATGGAGAAGGTTTCCAAGAGTTGTGCCTAGAGAATCAGGAGATCCTTGAGGGTTGGACAATGTGAGCTGTTTAACTAAAAGCTTTAATTTAAATATATCACTCATTTATGACTTCAGCTTAAAGGCATGGAAAAGCTAAACATTTTCATTTAATATAGCAGCTAATTTAAGAGTTTCACACTGAGAGTGTCACAAAATTACATGTTTATCTTAACAAGGCTATAGCACAGGTATGGGGAACTGTGATGGTCCAGGGGCACATTTTCTGCCCCAGGAACTCAATGAGGCTGCACAGACTGCCAAAATTGCAACAACAACAAGAGGGAGGAGACAAAACTGGAAGTGATTTGCTAGGCAAAATGCAGATTTTGGGGGGAGCTACTGAGTTTCAACAAATATTGGTAGTGTAGGCAATTTAGTGAGAAAACTGGTTACAATAACTATTAAAATACTTGACATGCAGCAAATAATGGGACCTCTGTTGTCTAAAATGTACTGATTGGAAGGTACTTATATGTATGTATGTGATATTTAGTGACATGGAACATATCTATTTTGTCAATGACATTCAGGCTATGTTCCCAGTGTAGCTGAAGCCCAAAGTTACAACACACATAGTAGAGCCATGCTCAATCAAACCAGAAGGTTTCCAGGTTGAGATTTTATTCCCACAAGGATAAACTAGTTACATATTTTGTTCCCACAAAGATCAACCAGATGCCTCTGAGCAGCTCACAAGTAGAAGACAAGGACAACAGAACCCTCTCATCTCTGTCTTCCCACTACCCAACTCAGGTACAGAGATATAGTGCCTCTGAGATTCTCCATCAACTGTGCTGGATATTTTGTCCTCCAGGTTTTTAGGGTTCAACTGACCTCAGGCTCAGCTTGCATGGCAGTGGACTGCAGAAATTGTAGTCCATCAAAGTAGCATATTCCAGCTCATGACATACTTAAAATAGAATATCTTTGCATTGTTTAGATCTTTGCATGTGGGAGCTTGTTATCTCAAATGGGTTGTTGTTGTTGTTGTTGTTGTTGTTGTTGTTGTGTGATTTCAAGTTGTTTGCAATTTATGGCAACCTGAAGGTGACCCTATCCCTGGGTTTTCTGGGACTGAGAGTGTCTGACTCACCCAAGATCACACAATGGCTTTCCATGGCCAAGTGGGAAATCAAATCCTAATCTCCAGAGTTGTAGTCCAACCCTCAAAACACTACTACACACTGGCTCTCCATCTCAAATGTTAGCTATAATGAACCAAGGTGATGTGAGATTCAGGGTTTGGTTTGTTGCCTGGGTTTAAGAATGCAGCTCCTATTTCATCTTTCCAGTATCTCAGCCATCATATTTGTACAGTCGATCCTCCATATCCATGGATTCTTTATCCATGGATTCAACCATACACAGCTTGAAACATATTTTAAAATATATAAATTCCGTGAGGGAGAGAAGAAACAGAGAGGGAAACAAGTGAGAATAAGGAAGAGGAATGGACAAACAAAGGAAGAATCTGGGGGGGGGGGGGTGTCTTACCTCCTTTTTCTTTCTTTTTTTTTTTCTTTCTTTGTTTTTTTCCCTCATTTTGAGGAATTTATTTCTTCTTTAAAAGATTAAAAGAAAGAAGAAATAAGATTGTATGTATTATAGATGTTATAAAATGAAGCAAATTAAGTAAGCATAAGTAAGTGTGTATGTATATGTTTGAAAGGTTTTAGATGTATTGTTCTGTAATTATGTAATTTTAATTAATAAAATATTATATATATATATATATATATATATTCCAAAAAGCAAACCTTGATTTTCCCATGGACACCATTTTACTGTGCCACTGTATTTAATGGGAGTTAAACATCCATGGATCCACAGTAGGTCCTGGAACCAAACCCCAGTGAATACCAAGGATCCACTGTATTAACAGCCATTTCTGGTATTATACACTTAGAAGCATATGTAAAGATAGAACGCAGCAGAGTCTGGCAAATTATCTCTCTGGATAATAGCTCCAAGAATCTTTTATCAGCATGCACATGCTAGGAAATTCTGGGAAATACAGCACATTTTTTTTCCAAGCATTGGCAGACAACAAGAACCTATTTCAGCTCTTAGCAGTTGAATGAAATGTATACAGGACGTGAGGAGTGTGAATGTGTTCACACCAGCTCGCAGAAAGTTACCGTATTTTTCGCCCTATAACACGCACTTTTTCTTCCCCAAAACGTGCGTGGGGAAGTCAGTGCGCCTTATAGGGCAAAGGGCTGAGGCCGCGGGGAGAAGGAGGGCTCCTTCCCCCCGCGACCTCAGTCTTTGAATGGGCTGGTGCAGAGGCCGCGGGGAGAAGGAGCCCTCCTTCTCCCCGCGGCCTCAGTCTTTCAATGGGCTGGCGCTGGGATCGCTTCGATCCCAGCGCCAGCCGATTCAAAGACTGAGGCCGCGGGGAGAAGGAGCCCTCCTTCTCCCGGCGGCCTCAGTCTTTCAATGGGCTGGCGCTGGGATCGCTTCGATCCCAGCACCAGCTGATTCAAAGACTGAGGCCGCAGGGGGAAAGAGGGCTCCTTCTCCCCACGGCCTCAGTCTTTCAATGGGCTGGCGCTGGGATCGCTTCGATCCCAGCACCAGCCCATTCAAAGACTGAGGCCGCGGGGGGAAGGAGGGCTCCTTCTCCCCGCGGCCTCAGTCTTTCAATGGGCTGGTGCTGGGATCGCTTCGATCCCAGCGCCAGCCCATTCAAAGACTGAGGTCGAGGGGGGGAAGGAGGGCTCCTTCTCCCCACGGCCTCAGTCTTTCAATGGGCTGGCGCTGGGATCGCTTCGATCCCAGCACCAGCCCATTCAAAGACTGAGGCCGCGGGGGGAAGGAGGGCTCCTTCTCCCCGCGGCCTCAGTCTTTCAATGGGCTGGCGCTGGGATCGCTTCGATCCCAGCGCCAGCCCATTCAAAGACTGAGGTCGCGGGGGGAAGGAGGGCTCCTTCTCCCCACGGCCTCAGTCTTTCAATGGGCTGGCGCTGGGATCGCTTCGATCCCAGCACCAGCCCATTCAAAGACTGAGGCCGCGGGGGGAAGGAGAGCTCCTTCTCCCCGCAACCTCAGTCTTTCAATGGGCTGGCGCTGGGATCGCTTCGATCCCAGCACCAGCCCATTCAAAGACTGAGGTCGCGGGGGGAAGGAGCCCTCCTTCCCCCCGCGACCTCAGTTCAATGGGCTGGTGCTGGGATCGGAGAAGTTCTCCGATCCCAGCACCAGCCCATTGAACAACCAGCCTCCGGCTAAAGGGAGGAATCCTTTTTTCCTGGATTTTCTTCCTTTAAAATTGGGTGCGTCTTATATGCCGGAGCGCCTTATATGGCGAATACGGTTCAGTCCTGGGCCAGCAATCATGTGGCCCTCCAGATATCATTGGACTGCAACTCCAAGCACTCCTAGCCAGCATAACCAGTGGTGAGAATGCTGGGAGTTGCAGTCCAACAAATTCTGAAAGTCTACATGTATGTTAATTATGGCTAATTCATCTCAGTGATTTCAGTGGGCCTTACATGTGGCTCAGCTTATTGGGATCTGAGCCAAAGGCTTATTCAGCGACTGCTGTTGCTACGTGTCTAAACACCACAGGAAAAGTTAGGAACCCCTATCTTCTTTTCCTCAGTTCACTAGTCTGATCTGAAAGGTCTATATGCAAATAGGTAGGTCCATTGCTGAATTTGGACTAGACCATCTTTTTTGGTGATACACCTGCATGCGCAGCTCAATACCAAACTTTCATGGACTACGTCTATACATCTCAACTTGGAAAAGTTACTTTTCTGGGGTACAATGTCCAGAATTCTCCAGCCAATTTAGCCACTTTTCTGAATTCTGGTATCTGCCCCAGCTGGATTCAGCCAATTATCTTTGTGCATATAAATATAAAATCTTTTAGCTGTGCATGTTTAAAAAATATCATGTGTGAAGTAGCCCTTAAGTTACAAAATGATCTTGCCATGCCTCAATGAGATCCCAGTTAGAAGACACATGTAATACACTCTTAATAAAATATGAAATTGCCTATTAAAGTTTTCAGAATGACTTCTCCATATCTGAGATTATTTATGGCAGAAATAAAGGAAAACTCTCAAAATGTGTTGTAATTTAATACCCCACTATATCTGTATGTAAAATAGCAAATGGAGAACAGACATTTAGGCTCATATAGCGTACATTTATTATCAATACATCATCCTGTAATTTCGAAACATGAATCTCAGTAATTTTCTAGTCACTCGATGCAAAAGATTCAACTCTCTTTTATATTTATCCTATTCAATTAAAAGGGTTCCCAGCTTTAAAAGATTTCAGTTTTTTCATATGAGTTTCCTTCTCATGGGTTAAAAGCACAGATGTAAATGAAAAGAGCACTACTAGTCTCCAGTAGTATTTTATTGCTTTGTCTGTCTGTTTCACTTTTGTCACTGATCAAAAATAGGATTCCACTGAATGTTCTCAAATATTGTTGTTGTTTTGGTTTGGTTTTGGTTTTGTCTTTTTGTTTCGTTTTGTTTTGCACACACGCACACACACACACACACACACACACCAAAACAGCAACTTCAGGAGGTCAGGAGTTTTTCCCTTAAAAACACGGTGGATTGGATTGAAAATTAAAATGATTCAAATCCCCACTCTGCAATGAAAACCCATTGGGAATCTTTGGGCAAGTCACATTATCTCAGCTTCAGAGGAAGGCAAACCTGTTAGGATTGAGTCCCAAGGGAAAATGTACATTGTGGGAAAGTGCAGCAGCCATGATGACACAGCATTTGGCCACAGCTGAGTCATGTAGCCTCGTGCTGATGTAACACAACATGACATCATGAGGGTAGTCACCTGGTGCTGGAAAGCACAGAAACTGCTGCAAAAGTGCAGTAAAACTGCAGTGTCACTCACGTGAGTGACAGGTGTCCAGCAGGAAGAGGCAGAGCCAGAAAGCCATGTGGAGCACAGGCTATATAAGGCACAAGCCTCCGGACACACATGTGGAGTGTGGGTTGTTGAATTGTTGGATGGTGGATTGCGGATTGCTGTTGGAGTATGCTGTACATATCTGTATATAGAGCAGGGGTAGGCAATCTTTCCCCTTTAAGGGCCGAGGGACTTCAGCTCCCAGAAGCCTCAGCCATGTTGGCCAATAGTCCCATGTTGGCCAATAGCTCCTGGGATTCTGGGAGCTGAAGTCCCTCGGCCCTTAAAAGGGAAAGGTTGCCTACCCCTGATATAGAGCAACAAAAAATAAAGCCTCATTCATGAGACATCTGGCTGTAGAGTCTCTGTGCTCTATCTGGAAGGGGAGAGGAGTTTTTCCAGCTGACAAGCAGCCTGCTTCATCAGAGAAGTCTGGATCCTGGTGCTTCACGTTACGTGGTCTCCACGCGCTGCGTTACCACACCTAACAAAACCTCCTCTGAAGAAATCTTGCCAAGAAAACTCCATGATCATTGTTATAAATTGGAAACTACTTGAAAGCACAAAAGAACAAGAAGAGCTATGCTGGACATGAATGATGGACTTCTTGATCCACCATTTAGTTCCCAATTATTTCTCTGAGAAATCCACAAGCAAGATGGAAGTGCAACTGTACTCTCCATCTCATGTTCCCTAGCAACTGGTACAGAAAGATATATTGACTATGACACTAGAAAAAAATAAACTCGTCATTACTAGTAGCCATTGATAGCCTTACCCCTATGAAATTATCCAGTCACTTTTCAAAGTTGTTCAGATTTGTACCCACCACTAGTCTCTTTCACTCTATACAATTACAGCACTTTGATACCACTTTAACTGCCATGGTGGCAATTTCCAGTTTTGTTATATTGCCTGTCATCTTGGGTTTTTTAAGATGTATAATGAAAGTAACAGCATTATAGCATGGGAATAGTGACCCTTCCTTACTCCCTACCACATACACTTTTCATATATGTGGAAATGTTGGCACAGATAGAACTTTTTAATGTAAAGGATTGCTGGTGTCATTAAATGGAAAATCAATTCCTTTGAATTTTTATTAACATGTTGGGAAAAGAAAAGATTGCAGTTACAATGAAACAATGGTTTTTCTGTTAAATCATCCACTTAGGTTTTCCTGGCCTCCTCCCTTTTCTTTTTATATATTATAGTAGCATATATTTTCATACCATCAACTTTCCCTCTCTCTCCCATTTCTCTGCCTCCCCTCCTCCCCAATACAAGTGAATATGTTGTATGTCCATTCCTTCTGCTTTCCTTTTCCTTGGAGAATATCCAAGATTCCATACTGACAGATCTTCGTATCCAGGAGGGAGCATACTTGCAGGATTAAAGGCAAGACCCTCAATTAGACTATCTATGATTTCTTCAGATGTTTTTTCTAATCTTTTAATATGGGATTAAAGTCAGCTAAGACCACAGATTGCTTTTATTCTTAACTAAGAGCTTCTCAGCTACATTTCAAGATTGTCAATCTTCCCCCACACACACACACACACACTCTCACTGAAAAAAAACGTGATTTTTTTTCATGGCTTTTTCTTAATTTGGAATAATTCCCATCTAGACAGTAATGATAATGAACTTTTGTCAGTTCCTATGTGACGCCAAGTACAAAATAGCTTGATAAGAAATGTGAAGTGTACACGGCATTTCCCAATGATTTGCAGGAAACTCCCTAAGAGACTGATTAGCCTGTGCTTGTCACAGATAAGGGAAGATAATTATGGAGGCTTAACGGAATATGTGGTGGATCTGTGGAGGGGAGATGACTAGATCTAAGACCGTCTCATAGATCAGCCCTAATTTTTAATATTACACATAATGTGAGTGGGGGGCTTTGAGCATTACCCCAGAGCCTTTGTACAAGTGACTTTTCCAATAGAATGACATCAAATTATTTTTCCCCTAGAATGTAAAAACAGTTCAAACGAGATTATCTTTAATTAGTATAATCTTATGAACCCATTGTGAAAAGTTTATTGCACCCATGCTGGCTCTCTCTTATTCCTTATTTAGAGACTCTTTATTACATTTCACATTGGAATCCTTAATGGTGGAAATGAATACATGGCACTTAAAAGTAATACTGTTGTATTTCTTTACTTAATAAACACCATCTTCTTCTTTAATTCCAGAGCTAATGGCTTTCTTTTATGGATCACTGTATATTAGATAACAATATCTTATAGATTTCCCCCTCCCTTTTGTTTTAAGTAAAGATCCTAGTGTTCTCCTAAGTCATTTATATGCATTACAATGGATTTGTCAAGCAATCCTGGTAATATTTTAAGTGCATTTAATACACACTAGGACAATAATTTCTATACTTCATATTCTTAACAGCAGGTTGATTAGGCAAGGGCACATTGTTGCAAATCAAAAGTAAATCACACTCAGTTACCTCACAAGTACCAGCTCTTCTCTCAATGTTTTGCCAATACTTCTTGCTTGACCTCTTAACTCTGACTCCCTGAACTTTTGAAAAAGACCTGCTCACACACACATACACATCATCACCTAAGAAGCACTGGGCTTCTAAAAATATAAGAAAAGGGGTTATAATTTCAGCTGCAATCCTAAACACACTTTTCAGGGCATAAATTCCACTGGATGCAGTGCTATTCTCTTAGGAGCAGACATGTAAAACTAAGCTATAAATCAGTAGAACTCATTTTTCCAGCCAATACATCTGTGCCAGCCAAAGAAAAAATATATCTTGTTCAGAATATTTGGTTCAAAATATTTTGTTCTAATTTAATACATTTTTCTTTCTTTGCTGTCAGAATTTATTGGCATGGATAATGAAAAAACTTAACAAGCTACTCACACAGACTAAATAAATAACTCCATCCTGCTTTTTATTAATTGATGGGATTAATCTGTTGATTTCCTTCCATTTGGACATTGCTGTCTTAACTATATTATTATGTTCTATGATCATTTTTATTTTTGAATGAAATTTTGTCTGCCACCATGATGCCCGGAAATGTGACTTATAAATTATTGGATGGACAGATGGATGCACTATGGTAGATCAAGAGTAATTCATCCAGTTATCCTCCATGTTTTACCTTTTTGTTGCTGCTTCTTTGTATCAAGCAATTACAAAAGGATGTTGACAGAGAACCTAACTCTAAAGCAGAGAGGGGCAACTTTTTCATAGTTCAGCATGGTTCTGTTCTCCAAACATAATCAAGGGCAGAGCAAACTAAACTCCTTAAAATATACTTATTGTTATGTGACTTCAAGTTGTTTCCAACTTAGAGCAACTCTCAAGTGACCCTGTCACTTTCTTGGCAGATTTGTTCAGAGAGGCTTTGTCTTTGCCTCCCTCTGAGGCTGAAAGAGTGTGACTTGCCCAAGGTCACCCAGTGGGTTTCCATGGCCAAGCAGGGATTTAAACCCTGGTCTGAAGTCATAGTCCAATGCTCATACTAACCACTACACTATGCTGGGTCTTAAAGATGCTTAGTGATCATAATGAAATTGGTGTCACCTAGTCTTAAGAGCTTGCCTGACAGATGGCCTCAGAGGATATAGGGCAGGGTAAGGAAAATATGGTTTGTTCATATACTGTTGGACTGCAATTGTCATCAACCATAACCAGCAAAGCCAAGGGTAAGGATTATGGGGCTATGAGAACTGCAGTCCAAGCTCTAAAGAACCACAGTTGTCTGTCTCTGGGATGTGGTCATTAATGACAGAGGTAGCAGGTAGATGAAAGGAGGGACAAAGTGTGACCCTCCTATAGGTTATCCCCCATCATCACAGAGACTGGCTATGTAGTCTGTTGCCTTAAAAATTATCCATTCAACATGCTTCATGTGGGAAATCCTGTGTATGTTTTTAACCTCCATATTACATGTGCATGCATGCGGATGTGCATGTTCCCACATATTTTTGAAGTAAAACATATGTGGGATAACTTTAAACCTCTCCTATTTGTACACACTGATCCTGATCCTGATCCTGTCCTGATCCTGATCCTGATCCTGATCCTGATCCTGATCCTGATCCTGATCCAGGGCTTATTATAGAATAAAAGATCAACTGAGAAAGAATGTTCTCCCAAGCCACAATTCCTCTATGCAGATCAAGGCTCAGGTATCCAGATGTTGTTAACTGCAGCTCCCCTCAAACCTAGGCAGTTGCAGTCCAATAACATCTAGGAGCCAACTAGTTGCCGCTTCTAATATAGAGGGAGCATTACAGATGGTTAAACTAGATTACCATTCATGACTTTTCACTCTCACAGTAGATAGGTAGTCTATATCATTTTTCCAAGAGGCATTAAGAATTTTGCAGTATAATTCTATGTGTGCCATGGCTTCAATAGGTCTGGCCTTATTGCCTATCTTCTCACTCATCTCTCTCTCACACACACACATACAGAGAAAGAGAGAGAGATTCTGTTTTTTAAAAGATATAAATAAAGTGCAAAGACATATGAAAATATGAGACAAAATGGAGGTCCATTATCGCCCATGTTCTGCTCCTGTTTTCCATCTTCAATCTACTAATCCCTTTCATATAAGGAAAGATCTATCTAGAGCAGGGGTAGGCAACCTTTCCCCTTTAAGGGCCGAGGGACTTCAGCTCCCAGAATTCCAGGAACTATTGGCCAACATGGGACTATTGGCCAACATGGCTGAGGCTTCTGGGAGCTGAAGTCCTTCGGCCCTTAAAGGGGAAAGGTTGCCTACCCCTGATCTAGAGCACTCAAAGGATACAACTCAAAGTCAGATCATAAATTATCAATAAGACTTCAGGGTAAACCTATAAACATCACAATAATCTAGGTATATGAACCAACCACAGATGCAGATGAAGAGGAAATTGAGAGATTCTGTGACGCAGTCCAGGAAGAAATTGACAGCATACCATCACAAGATTTCAAACTAATAATTGGAGACTTGAATGCTAAAATTGGCAACAAAGAAGAATCAAAAACACTAAGAAGATTTGGATTAGGAACAAGAAATAAAGCAGGAGAGCATCTGTAAAATTCTGTGAGGCCAATAATCTATTCCTTGCAAATACCTGCTTCATACAACCAGATAGGAAACTATACACCTGGATATCACCATATGGTAAACACAAAAACCAGATAGACTACATAATTGGAAGCATAAACTGGAGAAACTCTATCCTTGTGGCCAAAACCAGACCAGGACGTGATTATGGCACAGACTACGAAATGCTCATAACAAAAATCAGAGTTAAGCTGAAGAAAGCAAAAACCATAACAACATACCAAAACATGACCTGAATAACATTTCAGATGAATTCAAGGACAATGTAAGAAACTGATTTGAACTATTGAGTATAATCAACCAAGAACCTGAAGAACTATGGACAGAAGTCAAAGTCATAATTAAGAATTAATGCAAGAAAACACTAACAGTGGCCAAAAAGAAAGATAAGAAATAATGGATGACATGAAACACTTCATGCAATAAAAGAAAAAAGAAAAGCAAAAGCAAAGGGAGATAGGAACAAAGTCAGAAATATGAACACAACTGTCCAACCTCTGACACGCAGGGATAAGGAGAAATACTACAATGACCAATGCAGAGAAATAGAACACAACAATAAAAAGGGAAGAACAAGAGACCTCCATCAAAAAAATCCAAGAAATTAAAGCAAAGTTCAAACCAAGGGCAGGGATGCTCTATGGAGGAAAAGGAATATAATACAGGAACAAGAAGAAATAAAAAGATGCTGAAGGCAATACATAGAAGAGTTATACAAAAGAGATGAGGAAATTAATGATACTTGGAATATGGAGCCATGTGAAGACAAACCCCAAATTCTAAGAAGTGAGGTGGAATCTGCAATAAAGGAAATGGTCAAAAATAAATCACTGGGAACAGATGAAATCCTAATTGAACTGCTACAGTGCCTACAGAGAGATGCAACTTTAGTGCTAACTGAAATATGTCAAAAATATGGAAAACAAATCAGTGCCCAACAGACTGGAAATCCTTGATTTAAATACCAATCCATAAGAAATGAGATACAAAAGACTACAGCAACTATAGGACAATAGCACTAATTCACATGCAAGCAAAATAATGATCAAAATTCTGCACCATAGACTCCAATCATACATGGAGAGAGAAATTCCAGAGGTTCAAGCAGGATTCAGAAAAGCAAGGGGCACTAGAGACCACATTGCAAACATATGATGGCTAATGGAGCACACCAAAGAATTCCAAAAAAGAATCAGCATATGTTTCATAGACTACAGCAAAGCATTTGTATAGATCATGAAAAGCTATGGAATCCACTCAAAGACATGGGTGTGCCACTACATCTGATAGTCCTAATGAGGAATCTGTACCAAGGACAAGAGGCCACCATCAGAACTGAATTTGGGGAAACAGAGTAGATCCCAATAGGCAAAGGGGTCAGGCTAGGCTGCATCCTATCATCCTATCATTGTTTAACGTATATGCTGAAAACATCATAAGAGAAGCAGAATTAGAATCAGAAAAAGGAGGAGTTAAGATAGGAGGAAACAACATTAACAACCTAAGACATGCGGATGACACCATATTATTAGCAGAAGACATTCAGGAATTGAAACAGTTAATAAGAAAGGTCAAAGATGAAAGTGCAAAGGCAGGTCTGATGCTGAACATAAAGAAAACAAAAATAATGATCACAGAAGAAATACATGAGTTCAATCTAGACAATGAGGAAATTGAAATAGTTATAGAATTCCCATATCTAGAATCAAACATTGACCAGAATGGAGACCTAATTACCATGTATGGATGTGAGAGCTGGGCAGTGAAGGAAGCAGACAGAAAGAAAATCAACTCATTTGAAATGTGATGCTGGAGAAGAGTACTTAGGATACCATGGACAACCAAGAAGGCAAACAAATGGGTTCCTGAACAGATCAGACCCGGACTCTCCTTGGAAGCAAAGATGATCAAGTTGAGACTATTGTACTTTGGCCACATAATGAGAAGGCACAAATCACTAGAAAAAAAACAATAATGCTAGGAAAGGTAGAGGGTAAAAGAAACAGAGGAAGACCACAAATCAGATGGATAGACTCAGAAGCTTGTCACACAGTTAATTAATTCTCCTTACCTGATCCAGCTTAAATTTTAAATTGGGCTGCATCTGGAGCCTGTCACAAGGAATTAGCTGCCAAAATTGCTGCTTGGGTCCATATCCACTCCCAGGGCTCCTCAGCACGTTTTTATTTTTTCAAAGCTGTAAGTTTTCCGGCTTGAGAAAATGGCCGCCGGAGTGGCCCTGGGAGCAGGCATGGACCCGGGCAGTGATTTCAGTGGCAAAACCCTTGCAATAGGGTCTGGATGCCACCCAATTTAAAATTTAAACTGGATCAGGTAAGGTGATTTAATTAACTATGTGGTAAGCTCCTCAATCAGGGGGGTTATGGGCAAGGGCTTACAGGATCTGGGCAAGGCAGTGGAAGATAGGGATTCTTGGAGATGTCTCATCCACAGTCGGAACCAACTCAAGGGCAGTGAACAACAACAACAAATCCCTTCTTCCCTTTTTGTTTCAGTGGCGCTCCCTCTGCCCATTTCTTCACACCTTGCCTCTTCACCATTTGTGCACTTTCACATGGAGCATGGGCACATTCTCCATGGATACAAATACAACTTTGTGTTTTGTTGCTAAGTTAGCACTGCACCTTTGTATAGAAATTTTCCTTCAGTCCTCTTTATTCATTCACTTCCTCACATACTGAAAAAGATGTGATCCCTCCTCTACCTCCTGCAGCAGAGGACTTGAAATAATCACTAAAGCAGCAGGATCCATTCTGGCAAGAGGGCATCTTGCTGGCTCACACTCTGAAGCTTCTTTAACCTCTAATTGCAACAAAAATGTGAAGACTATCTATTTCAAAGGACTTGAAGGAGTCTCATTTATGATCATTTCTGGGCTCTAATTGTGTAACTAAATAAGGGCATGGTAATGCATTCTCTATGGTGACCTGAGGATAAGTCCGATTTAGTAAGACACATTTCATTGATTTTTAGCTATGAGTTGCAATTGATCCTTTTACCGTTAGCTACTCTCATGAAGCTACCCGGTGTCACTAATCCTCTTAAGCAGCAGTCAAGGAATTGAGATAAAAGCTGTTCAGATAACACTTTTCTGAAGTTAGGAAATCTTCATTCTTTGGATATAAATACACCATCTGTGCAGTCCTCTCTGTGTGTATGTGTTTGTGTTTTAAGGAAATAAAGCATATTTCAGTGCTTTATTTTTTTGGGGGGGGGTCATTCATTAATTTCTTAGATTGGTGCAGCATAAGAGAAGTCAATGTGATCACCTTAGAATAGATTACTTTAGTGTGGCTCAGATTAGCTGACATATTTAGTCCACCTTTTGTAGAGGTGCTCCCCTAAGTGGTGAAAGATATTTGTTGGTCATAGCATATGATTTTTGTCACTTACATATCTTGCATTTAGTGTGGTTTGTTTTGAATTAGTCATGGGAAGGATAAACACAAACTTTATCTGTAAGTCTGATTTCTGAGGCAAGCATTTCTGAGGAAATCGTTTTGTGGGATTAAAACAATTTAATTGTTAATCATTCCCTTTAAGGTATAATTTGACTCTGTGCAAAGTGAAATGGCCATACTTAATATTATAAAATAACCCAAACATACACATGTGTATTAAGAAATTTTGTTTTGCTTTGTTTTATGGCCACCTTGAGTCTCTGTATTGGGAGACAGGTGGGATATAAGTAAATATACTACTACTAATAATAGTGTTATTAATCAATATATGTATATGTGATCTTAAGGTCTGTCCTGATGAGGTTTTTACTGTGAAATCACTGATCCTCTTTCATTTGAACTCCTTCAAGAAGTTTAGACAATGTCTTCCATTTGTAGCCCTGCTATGTTTGCTCATAATTTCTTCCAATTTTATTTCTTTCCATTAAAAAAAGCCATCAAGGAGGAAAAGATGGAATAGATGTGCAATGTGTTTTGACTGGAAGTACTTGGAGCCCTCTATCTGGAAGCACCCCTTTGTAATCAAACACACTTTAGTAATTCAATCCAGTTATTTCCTCAGAAATTCCTTTTCCTTTTATTCTTCTAAAGTACACAAACAGACAGAGATCTTCATTCATATATTCTAAATATTAAAAAGTTCTCTTCTGGACATAGTTAATCATATGGTATCAAGCATTCATGTGCACACTGGTGGAACAACAACAAACACAATAAATCTTGCCCCTTGTGATCTTTTTGTTGTCTACTTATAATGCAAACGTATTTCAGCAAAGCTTCTCTGCAGTTTCAAAATTGTTGCTCACTAGCTTGCTTCCCACTCTGTTAGAAACACATGTAGGCAAAAATGTTTAACCCAGTTGTTCAACATGCTACATGAATGATGGGTCATATTGCTAAAAAGCAGCATTTGAAAGGCAGAAGTAAGAGGAGAAAGATGAGGTACCTCACCTGTCCCACAACAGTTGTTTTCCCTATGTCAGCCCTTCTACCCAATTGCTTTCCCCAGCATATGTAGGCAGTCTAGTTGTGAGGGAGGATCAAAGAAGAAGAATGGAAATTGGTGGGCAGGAAAGAGGTGAGACACAATACCATGCACATTCTTTTCATAGGAGCAGGATACTATGTGTTTGCTTCCTAACAGATATTTCCACACCATTACATCTAAAAATGATGCATTAGCATCATGTTTAATATCTTTCCATCAACAAGGAAAGGGTAGGGAATAGGTGGGTAGTAGTTGGGTGGGAGTGAAATAGATGTGGAGTTCATTTTTTGTTTAATATATTTACATTTTTGTTTTCTTTTGTGTATATGTATATATTTATTCTCATGTTGTATTTCTTCTGTTTGCTGTTGTTTTGCTTTCTTCTCCTTTGTACAATGAATTGCCAATAAAATGTATCTTTCACATTTTAAAAAACTGAAAAATACCCTTCTGTTTTCATAAATCTTGCCTATTTGCCAACAAAACACATCTTTCTTCCACTTTTTCTGCATTCTCCCAAAGCTGCAATTTTAAGAACTGTGAAAATAAAATTATCAGGAACTATTTCCAATCAGCACTTAATGTTAAATTGACATTCCTACCTACTTCCCTAAAGCAAAGATGGGATTTTTCAAGGACAGATGACCCATGTACGTTGCCTAGACTTAAGTATGGAAAACCTTTAAAATGAACCACAGTCAGTGCTTGGAAACATTTTATTCTATAGTTGAAAATGGTAGCTCTCCATACTTGAACCATAACAGAAATCCCATATATGAACCAAAATATGCTGATGTTCCTTCATACAAATACATGGATCAAAAATAAATTTGGGTGCTATATTTTTGTCTCACAAATATACATGCATGAAGGCTATCTCTGTCTTTCATATACCTCCCTACCCCACCTGTCTTGCTAGCAAGCAGCATTCAATAGACAACTGAAGAGGTGTGTTCAATACATCACTTTCCCACGTTCATTGCTCAGTGGAATAAATTGTTTTAAAAAGAGAGAGATCGGAACTGCTAATACATGGCTCTTTTAACATAATATAAAATGTGTCATTTCAATATGGATATAAAACTATCAAGCCAGATCATGTCAAGAATCTTAGTGCTAATGGCTTTATACTCCACACTGACATGATCCATCCTTCGTAGATGTAATGATGTATTCTGTCAAGGCATAATATTGAGCCTTTCATTTGACATGATACATCCTGCCAAGTCTTCTTTTGGAGTTTTATTCAAATTCAAAGTGCCATTGCATAATATGGAGTTAATCAGTGAATCTTTGACACGATGTACCATGTCTTCGCATAGTAATGAAAACAAGCAATTCTTAGGGTGTGGGTTTTTAAAAAAAAATGGTATGAGAATGTGGTGGTATATACATATTCATCAAAATACTGAAGACCTGCTTATTTATTGCTTGAATCGCAGAGAAGACAATGTGGAGTCTGCAGCAAAAAGCTGCAGTATAGGCCTCCTGTTCAGGGTTGCAGCCACCTAGGCCTACCTTTCTCCACAATGCACTATTCCAATACATTTTTCACCACTTCCACCCAGTTTTCTGTATTCTGCCTCTCCAACAATCCACCCACCCACTCACCCACCACAAACCAGCCACTATGCATGTTCATTGAATGTATTGGAGGGAGAGTGGCCCTCTTGCAGTTTCCTCCCTAAATAGTTTTTGCATTTCATCCCTCCAGTGTACATAGGGTGTTCTTTGGTCAGTCACTTTAATGCAAGGGGACTGGGGACTCTGTATTTGAATAATTTCACTGATAACAAAATTCGCGGATGTCCTTGGGTCAGTCACTGCTAGTTTGTTTTACTTTTTTTCTTTTATTTAAGTAATTCATTAATAACAACCAACAAAATAATTACAGAAGTAACAAACAAACAAACAGGATGCATTTCACAAGAAAAGACAACCATTTTTTTTAAATTCCAGTCATTTCAGGTGGTAGAGTTTGCAATAGGATCCAAGGTATCTTCAATTATACTTATTGTTCAGTCTCAAAATGCTTTTCCAAAGACCAATTCCCTTCCAAAATAAAATTTCTAAATTTTAAGGAATGTACCATTATCAGATGCTGATCTGCAAAAAAAAAAAAAAAAAAAAAAAAATCAAAATGGGTCAATATACATTGACATGTCTGATGCCAATATCTTATTTCTTGCTATTAAATTTCACGCAGACCCATCTTAGCCTGGACTTTTTAATGTCTCCACACAGCAGAATGTTCATAAGGTCCTACTCCAGGAGACATGAGTTCCATAACAAGCAATTATATTGACAGGAGACTTTCACCATATTGAAACTAGTATAGGATTACAATTTCATGCGAAAGTGGATTATTACTGCAGTCAATACATGTATACAATAAATTGGGATCAGATCATTGGCCCCCATAATCTTTACTTTTCTATTGATATTACAGACTACACAAATAATGCTGTATAATCATTATTTTCAAACCGATTAGTTCATACATACCTTCACCAGAAATAATCAATTACATCTACTTTAAAGGTTTGTTGGGAATGTTGCTGAGATTTTCTGAAGTATTCAGAAATTTGTATATACAATACATTTTACTGTTCAGGGAGAAAAGACAGAGGTTCACCAAGTGGGATCTCTAAATGTTGATTGTCAACTTTCAAGATAGCCCAAAAGTTTTTGAGACAAAGTAAAGAAAGTCTTGGTTTAAGTGAAAATAGTATAGATTTTTGTTGAACGTATAAGAAGAATCCTTATTGATGCTAAGAAAAACTTAACAATGAAGTCAATCAATCAGCCTCTCATAGGAGGTCTTCAAGCAGAGGCTAGATAGCTGTAGAGGATTACCTAGATCTGTATTTTCTGCATGGAGCAAGAACCAGGCTTGCACGGTCCCTTCAATTCTATGCTTCTATAAAGTTTTCACAGCTACTTGTTTGAATAGCTTGACACCTGCACAGCCACAGTTGCCACTGCTGGAGATGGGCTCCATTTTCATCTAAACTCCCAAAGACATCTTGCTGGCCACTGTTTATAACAGAATATTTTAAGGGAAAGATGATGTGTATAAAACTGGGGTTGTATACACTGTGCTGTTAGACAAAGGAGAATAAATTCTATTGGATCATTCTATAAGAAATTGGAATAAAGTAACAAAAGAATGATGAGTTTGGTTTTTTGATGAAAATGCACCAGAAAACTTTATTCTCAGGCTAGACCAAAATGTAAAACTTTTAAAGCAGATTTCCCATCTCTTCATATTGTAACTATAGCTATAGTTTTGTCACCAATACTGTCATTTGATTTCACTTAATCATATTTATCAGGCAAAGTATTAAGGTGCTATTTAAAATATGGATTAGGGAGGTATTAAAAGTCCATCTGTTGCTGATAAAATTCTCACAATAGGTTGCATGGCAACCTTTATTGATGCATGCATGAAGCCTGGCTCCCTGTGTTGCTTTTGTTGGGTTTCCAAGTGTGCTGCCCTTGATGGAAAAATGGTAGGTAGTTTTTCTCTTGCTGAGACATTGCCTGTGGAGTAAGGCACACATTACAGAAGGCTACAGATTGGAACAGATCATTGCACTCTTGATATGATCCTCTTTCTCATATATACTTCTGCCCACCCCTACCCCCAAATCTACACATCTCTATGCCTCTGAGAGACAGTGGTACTCAATTTCATAGTAGACTTTTCACTTTGGATAGCACCAAAACAAAACAAAATCCATCATCTAGGGAGGAAATCAGCACTGAAAATATTAAATGCAAATGGGATGCTTTGTTAGTTTCTAAACTGCCAGGCCTCTCAAGGTACAGAGATTTTTAAAAGAAAGAAAACCATTTTTAACCTGTTTTAAAAGGCACATGCAGTTCAGACATTTCCAATGGCTAATTCTGGTCTTGAGAACCTAAGACCATTAAAAAGAACATGTGCAGTCTCAACTGCCAAGTGGAAGCTCAAAAGGGAAGAAAGTTTCACGGCGAAGGTGCTACTAGAAAGCAAGCACTATCTCATCTGTTCACCAGCCTAAGCTCCCAATGCTTCTGCTGAAGATCTCAATTTCCCCACAGTCTTATATTGGAAAAGGCAGCACTTCATATATGCAAAGTTACATCTTTCTTCCTAGATCAGACTGAAGTCCATTTTGTCCAATATAATAAATCCAGTGAAGTGTAGTGGTTTGAGTATTGAACTATAACTCTGGAGATCAGGGTTCAATCCCCCACTCAGCCATGAAAACCCAAACAGTGACCTTAGGCAAGTAACACACTCTCAGCCCCAGAAAGCCCTACAACAGGTTCACTTTAGGGGTGCTATAAGTCAGAAAAGACTTGAAGGCACACAACAACAACAACAAACCAATCAAATACTTCTAAGAAGCCCCACAGCAAAACTAGAATTCTCTTTCCCTGGGATTTGTCCAAGCATAAATATGCATTATTTGTGGTTCATTCATGTCTAGAATTCCAATGCACATAGAACTACTATTGTCCATCAGTTTGAGGGGAAAATGACTTTGATGGGCAGGAACTGCAGCACCAGCAAGAGATTTACACATGACAGGGCTCCTCCAACTCAGTCAACAATAGTTAGGGGGGTTGAAGACTGCCAGAAATAGTGCAAATTGAGTCCACTTTTAGGGTTAGGGTTAGTGCTAGGGAACCATGGGAAATGTTTTTTTCCTGAGACATTGAGCCTTCTTTGTCAGAGAACTCTGCTGCCACAATAAAATACAGTTCCCATGAGTCCCTAATCCTAACCCTAACCCTAAAATAGGACTCAATTTGCACTATTTCTGGCAGTCTGCAACCCCCCTACATCTTTCAAGGAAGACTTTGAGTTCACAAGAATTACAGTTTCCAAAAAAGGTGTTTTGCCCAGCAGGTTCTTACTCAACCTCTGAAGAAAGCCATAAAATATCTCCAGGACAACACACATTTGGCTTTATTCAATAATAAAATCATCTTTCTTTTCAACATCTGAAAGAATGAGCTGATGGTAGAGTTAGGAAGTAGTAGAATTGGCTGCGTAACCACGATTTGAATTTATGAAATCACACTTTTGAATGTTCCATCTTTTAAAAGAAAAAAAAAATTAAAAATGAAAGTTTCCCTTCAGGAAAAGGGTTGTGCTAAAACATTTCCTCCCCATAGAGTTTTAGGAATTTTAACGTTTTTAAGCTGCAAAACACTCAAAAATTCCCAGCCAAAAAACAATATTCTGATGTGACATATCCCATTCTATACCACTCAGGATTCTTCCTCTTCCTCTTTATTCTCCTGCTTCAGATCAGCTCCATGTTTGAAGGGACTCTAAGTAGGCTTTAGTGGTGGCAACTGCAATACGCTCCAGGTTCTTCCAAATGAGTCTAAAGAGGTATGGATACTAAGATACAGTGGGCCTTTGGTATCAATGGGGGTTTGTTTCCAAAAACCATGGATGCTCAAGTCCCAATAACATGGTGTCCTTATATAAATTAACAAAAATCAAGATTTACTTTTTGGAATTTGTGTGTGTGTGTGTGTGTGTGTGTGTGAAATATTTTCAAGCCATAGATGGTTGAATCTGTGGATAAAGAAACTGTGGATACAGAGGGCTGACTGTATACCTCTCTGGATTTTCCCATGTTTTGCTGGCTGCTATTGCCTCCATATCCACTCGTTTCATTCTTTTGGAATTATTTCTTGGATCTGCACTAGGACTCTTCAAGTGGTTTTTCTTTTTAAAAAGTAGTCATGGTTTGCTGAGGTGGTCAGCAAAATGTGAAAGGCAAATTTTCCCCTCTCTGAAGAGATAATAAAGCTATAGTGTCATTTCACATACAGTTATATCACTCAGTGTGAGAAAAAAATGAGATGAAGGGGAGGGAATAAGCTGTTCTGATATGTCTCAGAATTCAAAAGACCTACCTTAGCATGGGTATCAGATGTGAATGCTCATGCCAGGAATTACCAGAAATTAGTCAGGACAGCTGAAATGTTGTTTGGGTATTGGGGGGGAAACCTGAGAACTACAGCAACAAATACCATAGCATGAAGACTTCCCTTTCCATCCAGCATTCATCATCATCATGAGCATTTTGCCAGTAATAATTAGAAATGGCAATTAACCAGCTATAATTGTCCTATATGAAGGTGTCTTGACTGATAGATGATAGCCATGATCTTAAGTTCTCACAATGCCTCAGACAGCTGCTATTAAGAAAATTTTGAGGGAAATTATAATGGCAGAACTCAGCATGAAAAGTTGATTAGAGCACACAATCACTGGAAAACAGTTTTTTAAGGCAAGATCAGAGCTATCATCAGTGGTATATCTTCCTGGGGCACTAAGAACCTAGCAAATTCCTTACGATGATATATATCTTCCCCCTCCTCCATGAAGATCAAGTGAGAATTCCCCATGAATTGCAAGAAGACACATCCAGACCTAACTGATGATTTAAAGCCTAACACTTTCATTCTGTAACTATAGTGCCTTTCTTTTTTGTCCTCGTGTGTACTTGTCTTAAACATACTTTGGTTTCAATCATGTTTGGTTGTTCCAAGTAGAGTAGACCCACTGACTCCATTGTGTACAGTCAACACATAAGTAAATACCATTTATTTAATGGGTTTACTCTAATTAAAACAAACAATAGTATTCAGAAGTTTGCATTTGTTCAAGACTTCAAATTTTTGTGGTTATATGAATATTTTGAGTAAGTTCGAAATATCCTTTCTGTATCTGTTCTTATTCTACATCTCTTTTTGCTCCCATTCATTTATTTGCATCTGCCACTAAATTTACAGTTTGCATTGCCACCTGCCTTTGTCTATGCTTTATTTTGTTCAGCCAGAAGAAAACAGTTGATGTTGTGTTATGGCTGTTTCTCCTGTGGAGAAATCTGCCGGCAAACGGGCCTATTGACTGCCTCACTTTAAAGCAAGTTATCTTATTAAAAATTATGTGTGAGAACTGGTGCATTCATTATAGCTGACCTGCTGGGAGATTAGCAATGCAGTAAGCAATGCAACTTTGCTGCTTATATTATCTTATGTGCCGCATAAACTGAGAGACATATTTTCTTTATATTCCTGATAGTAACCAGGATTTCAGGGCTCTGTGTCAATGCACCCATTGAAGTTTATTTTATTTCTCACAACATATATTCATTTTCCAAAATTCCTTTGCATGGAAAGTTTCAAATGTCTTCCCAGTCAATTGCCATTTCTAATTATTACTGGCAAAATGCTCATCATGATGATGAGTGGTGGATGGAAAGGGAAGTCTTTCATGCTGCAAGAGCCACTGGAGATGTAGGGCTTATTTTGTATATCCATTCCTTCTCTTTGTTGGAACTGTAATAGAAAGATCCAGAACAACCTGTGCCAGAGTTGAAAGGGGGGGGGAAAATTGCCCTTAGCTTATAACTGCTGCCTCCTCTCCAGGCTATGGTTTTCCTCCTTAAGAACAGTGAAGAAGGCAGATAAGAGGAAAATCAACTCATTTGAGATGTGGTGCTAGAGAATAATGCTGAAGATACCTTGGACAGCCAGAAAGACAAACAAATGTGTCCTTGAGCAGATAAAGCCAGAAATCTTCCTGGAAGCCAATATGATCAAATTGAGGCTGTCGTACTTTGGCCACATTATGAGAAGGCATGACTTCTCATCAGACAAAAAATAATGCTAGGAAAGGTGGAAGGTAGCAGAAAGAGAAGAAGACTGCATGCCAGATGGATAGACTCAGCCAGGGAGGTCACAGGCCTGAATTTAGAGGAACTAAGCAGAACATTGGAGGACAGTGGGTCTTGGATATATCTCATCCACAGGGTCACCTTGAATCGGGGATGACTCTGGGCAGTTAACAACAACAACAACTTGGAAATGAGTGGCAACTATTCACTAACATTTATCTATTGGTGTCATTTCAATCTCATCTTTCTGTCCTAGGAGTATGCAGCAGTGTACAGAAGCTTGTTCTCTCTTTGCCCTATCCACTGACTGAACCTAGATCTGCTTAGCTTTAGCAAGTATGCTTCCAAAGTTGGATGGCCACTTATCCATTGCCCAGAAAAAATATATGGAATACCTAAAAGAAGGTCTGGCTTTGAATAAAATTGGCATACATTACTTTATGGGTATAGATTCAAAGGGAGATATAATGACCTTAATCTAAACAGAAATAGTTCATCATCACTAGGGATACCATGGCCAGGTGACATCTATATGCATGCTGTTCAGTCTGCTGTCCAAGACAGCAACAAGAGAATGTGATCAAAAGGATGTGGTTGAGTGCAAAACTGATTAATGAGGAAGCACATATAAAAATGTAATATTTTAAGTAGTGAAAACTCTGGATTTATCTAATGAATTGCAGGGGGACCTAGATCAATAAATATAATTCTGTGTGTGTTTGTGTTCAGTGTGATTATAAGCATACTATACATTAATGTAAAATCAACCAGACCTGCTTGAATGATTGCTTTTTCTCAGACTAACAGTCACTGCATGTGCTCTTTGTTCACATCCAACCTATCTGCACAACTCACATGATATACCAGATTCAGATATATCCTAGAATTGTTAGGATTAAAAAAGGATGTGTGGGGAAAAACATATACAACACTGTCAACTCCAGAAGGCAAACGAAACAGAATTAGTGAATATATATATATATATATATATATATATATATATATAGTTAGAAATACATAGTTATAATAAAGAATTGATGCATTCCCATTACTTGTTAATATGTTACATGGGTTACAATTTGGTAGACATTTCATTCTGAATAAATCCTACTGAGCTCAATGGGGCTTACGTCTGAGTAGATATGTGTACTATTACCTAAATGAACAATTGCTCTGTGAAGGAAGGCTCTAAGACTGCATCTGCACTGGAAATGTTCCAGTTTGACACCACTTTAACTTCCATGGTTCAATGGTATGGTATTCTGGGATTTGTAATTTATGGTGGTGCCAGAGTTCTCTGACAGAGAAAGTTAAATGTCTCACAAAACTACAGTTCCCAGAATTGCATAGTGTTGAGTCATGGCAGTTCAAGTGGCATCAAACCCCATTATTTCTGTTTGCAACCTAATATCTTTTGTTTCTGTTGCTGCCACACTGCAGAAATAAAGCAGTTTGACACCACTTTAACTGCCATCGCTCAATGCCAAAGAATTCCAAGATTTATTATTTGATGCACCACCAGAGCTGTCTGACTGGGAAGGTTAAATACTTTACAAAACTACAAATCTCAGAATCCCATAGCATTGAGACATGGAAGTTAAAGTGGTGCCAAACCACTTTATTTCTGCAGTGTGACAGCAGCCTTTCTCACTCTCACACACATACACTGTTCCCCTCTGAAAGATATACTTCCTCTCCTTTCTCACACAAATGCACACACTCTCCCTCAGCCCTCATATTCATATGAATGAAGAAACACTTCCTCCCCAGTTATCTTAAGACATCTTGCTCATGCTTCAATAAGTAACATCTGGCCTATGGGCTGCATGTCACCTCCCAGTCATTTTCACATGATGGCACCAAAATCAAGTCTAAGAGCACCAGCAAAAATAGTTTTCCTACTTCCATTTCATTCCAGAAAGCATAGAGATGCTCTGTCCTGACATTCTCATGGGCTATATGGTGTGGGAGCTCATCCTGGCACTTTCAGGCACCACAGAGAAATAACACTGCTGCCACAGGAACCTCAGCCACCACCTTTTAGTGGCAGTGGTGTGGCCCCTAGTGGGTTGGGTTAGATTCAGTGTAACCTCATTAGTACTGCAAAGTTGCCAAAATCTAACCTCATACAAGCAGCAGTAACAACCCACATAATTTTAACTATGAACATCCTATCATCAGCATGTCAGATGTCACATTGTCATGTTACTACCATATGGTCACCACAAACAAGAGAACTGGTTGAGCAAAGCTTTCAGGTGCAGGGACAACCCATTTTAGCCTTACAATAAGCTAGTAAACTAGCTCAGGCTGGGAATGATTGACTCAAATGAGCTTAATGACTGAGGAAGGCATTGAACCCAGGGTTCTTCTGCTGTACGCCACACTGGGGCTTCATAAATTCACATATGACGTGCCATTTGTTGCAATCAATGTTCATAAGAGCTCATAAGCATACTTGCCATTTCAAAGGTTTATTTTTATTTTAAAATGTTGGAACCCATAACATAAGAATCTATTTTTATCTGCAATACTTTGAGGGCTAAACAATATTAATGGTTGGTTAATGGCCTAATGAGTCAGCTACAAGCCATTTAGGCTTCCAATGAACCTTAGCTTTTCAATGACTTCTGTAATGAAAGATCTATACAAGCACCTGTCTATTGCCACAAGAGAGATAGTAGGAAAGTCACCTAATCGATTGTGATGGTAAATCAATTGATCTGTAACCCTGTTTTCATACAGTGAAAAAGATATAGAAGAGAAGATTTTACTACCATCTCATTTCCAACCGAAAAATCTATAAATAAAAGAGACAGCTCTCTGTTTGGAATAAAAATGCTCACTATATTATTGTAATTCAAAAGGCACAGAGAACCTGATTGATGTCCTGTTTTATAGAAGCGTCAGTTACTTTTGTCATTTCCAAGAGATTTAAAGTTGTGGGAAATTAAATATAAAGTACAGAAGAAAAAGACATGTTCTTTGCTGTCATGCCTAAGGTTATTGGATTAAGATAAAGCAGATGGGGGTGTAGATGGCATCCAGAGAAATGTACTGCAGCAACTTTGGAAAATATTTCCAATGTGTTCTTTTAACAGAGCTTGGGAAAAACGCTTTTTAGGGGACTACACCTCCCAGAAACCCCAGCCAACAGATCCAATGACCATGCTGGCTGTAAGATTCTGGGAGTCCAAAAATATCTTTACCAAGCTCTGAGTTTTTGAAGGAAACAATGCCAATGTCACAGGGTGACAGTTGCTAGGGCACAACAATAAATTATAACTATTGTCCCATTTCTCAGATGCATCTTGATAACCACTGTGAGAAACAAGACACCACACCAGATAGTCCTTTGGTCTGAACCAGCAGGGCTTTTCTTATGTTGTCATGAATCCATAATGTTCCATCCATCCCTGATGGAGCATTGCATGGCCTTTATCAATCTCAATGGAGCATAAATGCAGTCCTTATTGTTCCCGTAAAACTGGATTAATCACCTTTAAAGTCAACTCCAGAAAGAATGGAATTCAGGTTTCCCTCCCTATCTCAATCATTTCAGAGACAATGTGATTTTCATACTTTCTTGTACTTGGTAATATAATTTAATAGTCCAATCAAACAAGATGCAAATTACTGCACATGTGCATCCAGTGCACACACTACACAGTTTGCAAGATTAATGTGGTGTCATAGATTCTGAAATATCCACAAGAATGGGAATCTGGATCCATGTCTCCACTCAGCTATGAAGCTTATTAGGAGCTAAATCCTACTGTTCCTCCCAAAAAGAGTAGTCAACTAATCCATAGAACTTACATAACTGTTGGCTTAACAGGTCACATTCATTCAGCAGATCCACTCTGCTTAAGACTAACAACTGGACATAGGCCAAAGTGAGCGTTAACCAACAACTATCTTTAAAAAGTCTTATGTGTGCCATCTACCCCAGAAGACAGGATCATAATTCAAAATGATTTGAACAGACTGGAAAGCTGGGCCAAAGCCAACAAAATGAAATTCAACACGGAGAAATGTAAGGTACTGCACTTAGGGCGGAAAAACAAAAAGCACAGATATACGATGGGGGACACCTGGCTGAATGAGACTACATGTGAAAGGGATCTAGGAGTCCAGGTAGACCACAAGTTGAACATGAGTCAACAGTATGATGCAGCAGCTAAAAAGGCCAATGCAATTTTAGGCTGCATAAATAGAAGTATAGCATCTAGATCAGGGGTCCCCAAACTACGGCCTACAAGCCGAACCCAGCCCGTTGAGGCCTTTTAACTGGCCTGCAGCTGCTCCTGCTGCTGCCACCACTGCCGCTGCCGCATGCGCCCAGCGTCGCACGCGCATGCACACGACTCTGGGTGCCATTTTTGAACACAAAATGGGGCCCACGTTGTGCGCGCATGCGCACTACTCAGGTGCCATTTTGTGTTCCAAAATGGCACCCAGAGGCGTGTGCATGCATGCGCGTGCACCTCCGGCATGATTTTATTTTATTTTTATTTATTTTTTGGCCCTCTGAAGATCTGGGGGACAGCAAACCGGCCCCCGGATAAAAAAGTGTGGGGACCCCTGGAGATCAAGATAAGTAATAGTGCCACTCTATTCTGTTTTGGTCAGGCCTCACCTGGAATACTGTGTCCAGTTCAAAAAGGATGTGGAGAAACTGGAGCATGTCCAAAGGAGGGCAACTAAAATGGTGAAGGGTCTGGAAACCAAGCCCTATGAGGAATGACTTAGGGAGCTGGGAATGTTTAGCCTGGAGAAGAGAAGATTAAGAGGTGATAGGATAGCCTTGTTTAAATATTTGAAGGGATGTCATATTGAGGAGGGAACAAGCTTGTTTTCTGCTGCTCCAGAGACTAGGACCCGGAACAATGGGTGCAAGCTCCAGGAAAAGAGATTCCACCTTAACATTAGGAGGAACTTCCTGACAGTAAGGGCAGTTCGACAGTGGAACACACTCCCTCAGAGAGTTGTGGAGTCTCCTTCCTTGGAGGTCTTTAAGCAGAGGCTGGATGGCCATCTGTCAGGGATGCTTTAATTGGGAGTTCCTGCATGGCAGGGGTTGGACTGGATGGCCCTTGTGGTCTCTTACAACTCTATAATTCTATGATTCTAGGCTCACTGAAAAAAGGCAAAGCCTATAACAACCTGATTCACTGATTGTAAAGTGGGGTGATGCTTTGCTTCCACCTGCGTTATTGAACCAATACTTTGCTTCCACCAGTGAAGAAATACAGCAGAATTGTCTGTCCCCAGCAGAGGTTGACTGGAAGCACGTAAGACCAGAGCAGTTAATCAATCAGAAACCCAGCATAGCCTCCTCTATGGGTAAGTTCTTTGAGCTCATAGGATCCTTTGATTATTTAATGAACACCAACAGCTGCCTCTTGGCACACAGCTGGGCATTCAGGGCAATAGAGCTTTGCTTGCATTCTGTTTTTAAGAGGTTTTGAAATAACCTCACCCTCTATCTTAAAATACCAGTAGGCTGTTGTTATTTTTAATGCTCCTTTCATTTTATATTTTCACATGATCAGACTAATCCATACTTCATATAACTTATACCTATGACTCAATATTAAATCTTGGAGCTTACCATAGTAGTTAGATGTCCTAATTGCACAATTAGAAGATCAACATGGATCCTTTCTAATTTGGGAATTTAAATTAAATTCTTCAGCTTGATTTCAGATGAACAATTCCTCATTCTCACTGGATGTGATTTATGTTAGTCATAGTTTACTGCTTAGCCACAAATTAAACCACAAATGACCAGACAAGGCCCAGTTTCTCTTCTCTGTTTCTCATCTCCTTTTTTGTCAGCTCCTGTTTCTGCATGGACAGCTGGGAAAGCAGCCCAAGAATGAGCTATGATTTTGGATTCAGACCTCACAATGAGTCATGATTTAAACCTGAACCATGTCTTATTATTATTATTATTATTATTATTATTATTATTATTATTATTTTGTTGTTGTTGTTGTTTGCCTTCAAGTTGTTCCCAATCTATGGTGACCTATCATGGGGTTTTCTTGGCAAATTTCTTCAGAGGGGGTTTGTCATTGCCATCCTCTGATGTTGAGAGAGTGTGTTCTGCCCAAGGTCACCCATTAGGTTCAATGGCCAAGAAGAGATTCAAACCCTGGTCTCCACAGTCATAACCCAGGACTCAAACCACTAGACAACGCTGGTTCTCACACTATGCCAGCTCTCCTAATTATAGCTTGCAGCTAACTAACAAATCATGCTTTACTGTTAAGGTCATATTTGAACACAACAAAAGACTTCAACAAACCATGAGGTGATTCACAGATGTGTGAAAAACATCAACTAAAAGGAGATGGTTCATGAACCTGCATATACCAGAAACATAGAATCTGTGATGTAGTGAGAAAGCAACATTTTTTAAGACCAACTACAACCATACTATTTCAGTTTCTGGTTCAAAGTTTGCCTGACTGCAGAACTATATGATGTTTTTATTCTTGGTGGTTTTTTTTATTTACAGTTCTGTCAACTGGGGATAATGGGAATTGCAATCAAACACATTTGTAGTGTCACATTTGTAGGTGGGGAAGACTGCTATAGACAAATTAGGGACAAAACTTCTATAAGAAGATGGCAATCTGAATATACAATGCAAGATTATTCTATTTCATTGTACACAACTCACCCTGAAGCATTATCTACAGAAGCACAAGCTCAGGTCTGTTACATAAAGCCAAACATTCCAGCCACACTGGGGTTTGACTGAGACATTTCTGCTGATGTAGCTGCTCCTGTAGAAAAACATAAGCGGTACAGTCACATTTCAAATATTTGTACTACAGAACAATCTTGATAAGGAGACTGTTAAAAAAAAACCTAAAGAAAAATAAGAAAAACCAGTCCAGTTGGAAATGTTTCTTTACAAGTACAAGTTTCAGTATTCCCTGCTCTGAGTTTCAAAATCCCATATATTTGTAGTTACTTTTTTTAAAAAAAAAACATGATATATTACAGTCAGCTTCTTTTTCCATGGAAGCCAGCATATGTATAACTGCTTGTCAATCCAGATATTTAAGAAGCATATCTAGTCACCCTTTCACAAACTATCGATCAAGCTAACTGAACTCCTTTGGTTCCACAGAAGGCCAAGGAAGCCAACAACAGTGAACTAGCAATTGTGTCATAATGGATATGCGTAGATCCATTTTTTTTTTTTTAGATCTACTATTTTTTAAATAGTAGAACATTCCCAAAATAGGATCTGTCCTGGCACAGAGTCCAAATGTGAGACTGCATAGATAAACATTTAAAGTACATCCATCACAGACAACTAGCATTGGGTCTAAGGGTGAGACATAACCATATCCTGCTATCCTGTGTGGATTGTGTATGACAGATATCTTTGGTAGGTTAAAGAACCCAGCTACACTAAAGGAATATTCATATCACAATTGCCATTTATGTCTTAGCTCCATGTGCCAAATGGGATAAGCTGCATTTCCTCTTGTTCTTCTGTCTCCCTTCTATTATCACCTTGAATGCGGCAAAACTAAAACAGGGGCATATCAGCTGTATGCATCTGCATATTATATTGATATTAATAATGGATGCCTAATAGAAATGTAAACTAGAACTATTCAAGCATAGCCACTGAAGTCTACAGTCCAATGTGGTGTGGTACAAGACATGTTGCTCAAGAAGTTGAGCAGACTGGTAGTGAATCTTCCTTCGATTCTGGCGTGAGATAGAGTCCTCTACAATACAAGAACGTAACAGGTTGTGAAGAGGTTTCCTTCAAGAGATGGAACAGGCCAAGAAATGGAAGCTGCCATCAGTTACTTCCCAGCCCCAGCCATCTGAAGCAATTTGCCTCCTCTGCTGAACTGTAGAGGCAGCCCTAAGACAACACTGTCCATGTTAGTCTGAAACCAAGAGCATCCCAAATATTCCTCTGTAAATGCAACATCTTCCAGAGCTTCACCAACTATCTGGGCTGAGGGGGCTTCCTTTGTATGTCCCCTCCTTCCCTTTGAACTGTTCCACCCACACCCATCCCATGGTGGAGGAGAAAAAGATAATAGCATACAAGGGGGAATAGTGCTTCATCTGTTATTGATGAAGAAGCAGTGCACAAAGATACCCTGTTATCTCCCAACAGACCATGTTGCAAGCAAACCACCCTCTGATTTGTATTCTCAGCTTGCAAGTATCCTTGTGGAGTCAGAGATACAGAGTGTGCAGTTAGATTCTTTACGTTTGTGATGTGCTCTTTGGTTTAATGTGAAGCCTCCATCTACACAATCTCAGTCTTTGTGTGAGGTAGCCTCATGGACTGACTCAGGAGCCAGTTCAAAGAGGAATGGTGGGTTTAGTCCTTCTGTAATTAACAGTGCAAATTTTAATTGGGGAGGGTGAGAATCAAGTGATTTCACATTTGAGTTTGAGGACTTTCTTTGTTTTTGTTTTTGCTAATCTGGGTTTTGTTTGTGAACTAAGTTTTTTGTTTTGTTTGTTTTTGTTTGGTTTTTTTTTTGTTTGTTTGTTTTTGTTTGTTTTTGGTGATGCATGATACTTGCTTTCATATACACGTTACTTCCTACCCCATATAGAAAAAAGAACTGAGATAAAGAACTATGTGCTTCATTTTCAAACTTAAAGTACAGTCCCTATGAAAAGCAGTGGAGATGTATAGGAACAAAGGGAGCTGCCTTATACTGAGCCAAACCATATAGCCCAGTGTTACCCTAAAAGGTGGGAGGGACTTGGGGTTTCCACCAATGTTGCCGGCATCTCCTTGGTATTTGCGGGGGTTTGTTAGCTAAAAGGAGGCCTGAGAGAGGAGGATAACTTTGGAAATCTTTTCACCTATGTATACCAGTACTAACTGCAGAGAGACTCCAGTTTCAGTGAATATAAAGGTTTTATTTAGAAATATGCAAAGATGAACACAAACAAAACCACTGTGACCTTAAGAACCATACAGAGCTAACAGAAAGGAAGGTGTGGAAGGCTGGACAGGGAGGAATCAGAAGTTTTAAAGAGAATGATAATTACCAGTCCTGAAGTTCTCCACGGGAGATGGAGAGTAGTTCAGAAAGCATCTGAAGGTGACACAGTGAGTAAGAGGGACCTTCTCTGTACACATGAGGGTAGAGCTGCGGCTGATAGATATATCCTATTTCATAGCCTCAAGGGGTACTTGATGGTACCTCACAGTGTAACAAAGACTTTGGTGGTTTTCCCATGGAATTGACAAAATGGGCCAAACTGGCTGATGGCTTTAACTTTGGAGTGACAAAACAGTGACTGGATCTAGGACAAGCCCAAGATATTTGGACAGGAAGGGTGACTAGGACATAGCATGGGGAGAGGTAGAAGTGTTTAACTGCTTTTTCAATGGGACTCAGACTCCATTGCAAGAGAATTGCGAAGAGTGGGGGGGGGGGGAGGAGTGGATCAGCAAACTCATTCAGCATTTATTCTAGTACTATCTAGAAGACCCACATGTTCTTAGGTCAGTGTGACCCCCTATCTAGTTTTCACTGGCCATCATGACCTCCAAAAACATGCCTGCCACTAGATTTTAAATATAAACATATTCAGCAAGGGGGTGTAGGGCATACTAACACCAATCCTGCCAATTCTGACTAGCAGCAGACAGCCAGCATTTCAGGCAAGATTCTTTCCGAGTCTCACCTGGAAATGCTGAGGGACCAACCTAGAACTTTGTTCAATAGAGTTATGAATCTCCCCAATACAACCTGATGGTTTCTCATCCAAGAGCTAACCAGGTCCTGCTAAACTTCAGAAGTGAAACAAAATTAGGCGATTCAGAAGACCTAGGAATGCAGTATAATACCCAGTAAAAACAGTTATAAATTAGCCACATTATTCCTCTATCTCTTTTTCACTGGTGTGACAGATGTGAAAGAGAACTGAGTGTCAGGATATATATATTTAAAAAGGTTTAATTTTTCAGATTAACTCAAAATATTTTAGGCAAGACGTATTTTCATGGTCTTCTTCAGGGGAGATCAACTTTAAAAACAACTTGCTGGGATTTTTTTTTATGTCTCCAAAGATTATGCTCTTTTTTAATCCATTAGTCTGAATGCTGCCTCACATCTACACCCACATTTTGTCTTATGTTAATGATTTACAACAACAAAAAACTAGATCCTGAACAGACTGCCAGAAATAATCCAGCTTGAGACCACTTTAACTGTCCTGGAGCAATGCTAGGGAATCATGGGAATTGTAGAGTTGGGTTGTTGTTGTTTTTGAGACGTTCAGCCTTCTCTGTCAGAGAGCTCTGGTGCCACAATAAATTACAGTTCCCATGATTCCCTAACACTGAGCCAGGGCAGTTAAAATGGTCTCAAGCTGGATTATTTCTGACAATCTGTTCAGGCCCTTAGTTCACCAACATATCAAACCAAAATATTACAGCAGCCTTCCACAGCCTGGTGCTCTCCAAGTGTTTTGGGGTTCTTGCCCATCATGTGAACTCATGTGGCCAAGTAACATCAGAGTGCGGTCAAGGTGGCAAACATGGAAATATGGAAGAATACACAAGCCAGGAAAGTCTACAGCAATTTGCTTTTGCCCGAATCTACTAGAAAGGGCAAGATTCTGCCCTCTTCTGTCCTCTTCCATCACTGAATTAATTGTGGGAACTACTTTTCCATGTTGAAAACCAGTTTGCATCAGTTCAAGTAAACTGAGGACAAAGGGGGAAAGTGGAAGAAGGACAGAAACTGGGACATTTTAAATACAGATGAAAATGTGGGAAAGCAGATTAATCAGTACTGTCTCTGCCAAATCAGGACTGTTGGAAGATATGCAATGTTAACATGGGTCTAATCTTCAGAAATAATGCCATTTGACACTACTTTAACTGCCATGGCTCAATGCTATGGAATTGTGAGATTTATATTTTTGTAAGATATTTACCCTTCTGTGTCAAAGAGCTCTGGTGCCACAACAAACTACAAATTCCAGGATTCCATAGGATGAAGCCATGACTGTTAAAGTAGTATCAAACTACACTGTTAGTGCAGTGCAGATTAGACCATAGTTAACATTAGAAATATATGAGTATATATTTCTTAATATAAAGTGGTATAAAGAAATAGTTAAAATAAATAAATAGTGCATGCACTGTCTGAACTAGTAGCATAAGCCTTCAGTTCTTGCACTTTCATCAAAGATAATGAATCATTTCAAAAATGTGATCCCCACTGGGGGACATTATGAAACTTTTCATATTTTTTCCCAATTATTTTAGCACTTTGGGTCTTTTTGGCAAAAATGTTTGCACACAAAAACATTATTTTGCACAGTTATATTTTGAACAAAAACAATTGTATTTTAGAGAATATATATATTGCACAAATAGAAACTTTATTTTGCACAATTTTGTGCAGAAAAGTTTCCAAAAAATCATCAAAAAAGTTCAAAAATTCTTGGAATGTGACAAGATGTATCAAGACATCCTTTCTTGTCCAAGCTGAGACAAAATTGGAAATATAATATTCTGCACGCATTCTTCAGCACCTTGCAATCATTTGCTAACACGTGAGCTATAGAAACACCAGAGAGAATGAGTTTACCTAAAATACAAAGGTCTAGCTACACTTTTCTCCTAAGCAGCCAGAGATAGTTATGACTGGAAAACAGAGCCTCAACATGGAAGCATTCCAGACTGGAGATAAAAGAGCCTTTGAAAATGAGCCAGAGAAGCTGCTGGCTGGCTGGCGACAGGTATCAGGACACCAATATGCTTGCACTCAGGTTCTACAGGTGGACTTAATTACCTGTGTTTGGCTTTGCAACTGCTTTTGCTGTGTTTGTTCTATGCTGAATGACAGCCATGAACATATTGTAGTAAAAGAGGCAATCCTGAGAGTCTTAGCTTGCTCATTCATCATCGTTTCCGATCAAGAAGAAGTGTGCATCCCATCAAGGCCTACACCACAAATGCTGTGATACAACAAGAAATGATTTCTTGTTATGCAAAGGCTCCCTGGGCTTGCTGTGGCTGAACAGTCACAACACAACAGATGCTAATTAATTTACAACTTGGGCAGTAGTTCATTTGCCCCTTGCCTTTGTGCCCCTTCTCTATGTTCCCTGCTGCCTTTGGACACTCTGTCCACTGAAAAAGCTAAACATGTTTCAAAATTCTTCTGAAGTGACTCCTATCCTCCCTGTTCTGTTCCACTGTCTATTACAGCCTAATGGCAAAGCCAAGACCTGAACCAGCCCTACCATAAAGGACGCCTTTGACCACACCTCTGCCCTGTAATTAATAGTGCTGACAGGAGCCAGCATGTGTAGTGTTCTTACTCAGTGTTGAACTAGGATTTCAGATGAGAACCAACACGGTATTGTAGTTTGAGCATTAGAATATGGGTCTGGAGACCAGGATTCGAATCCCCTGCTTGACCATGGAAACCCACTACGTGAACTTCAGCAAGTCATACTCTCTCAGCCACAGAGGAAGACAAAGGCAAACCCCTTCCTAACAAATCTTGCCAAGAAAACCCTGTGATAAGTTCACATTAGGGTCATCATAAGTCAGAAATGACTTGAAGGCACACAACAACTCCGGGAGAATCCTGGAGTTCAAATCCCCATTCAGCCTTCAAAGCCCACTGGGTGACCTTGGCCAAGTCACACACTTTCAGTCTTAGGAGAAAGTGATGCCAAAAATCCTCTGAATAAATCTTACCAAGAAAACCCTAGGATAGAGTTGCCATAGATTGGAGTCAACAAGACAGCACATAACAACACAAAGTGGAGATGATGCCTGGTAATGTTGCCTTGCTGGAAGAATCCAATTATGCTGGTTTTTATCTAGAACAAATAACACCAAACTAGAAATTTTAAAAGAACCCTATTTAAAACCTAAAATGAATGGGAATGATGGGAAACGCTTTCTCCCTGGTGTTTCCATTGCTCATGTGTTAACCAATGATTGTGTGGTGTTGTAGCATGCAGACTAGGGATGTAAGGGATATTTCCAGTTTTGTCTTGTCTCTGATGATAAATAGTGCCTCAACACATCTTGACATGTATCAAGAATTGTGCGTGTGTTGGGACTAGTTTGCAAAAAATGAAAATATTATATTTTGTGCAAAATATGTTGTATTTCTGTAAAATACAGGACAAAAATTGGCAGAAGTTCAAATAGTGCAAGAAAGTGATGTTTTATAATTCGCTCTCAAACAACCCATGGAATATAAGGGGGAAAGATTTTAAAAATTGAGAGGGGAATCAACTCAGTCTAAAGAGTATGGTCAAGCATGAAACAATTAATGCAGCTTGGCTCTCACTTTATCTTCTTGCCCAGAATGGCTTAGGCAAGCCTGGACATAGATGTGGATGAACTGGATGTTCATTAAGAATTTATTAAGAACCCATACATTAAGAATCAGAAAGAGTGAAATCCTGTACCCAGTTACATGGGAGTACACTCCAATGAAAAGATTGGAGCTAATAATAATAATAATAATAATAATAATAATAATAATAATAATAAATTTTATTTATAGCCCCCCCCCCCTCTGCGCAGCAATCAGGGCAGGTTACAGCATATTATAAAATAAACAGAATTAAAACATTCCCTCATTCCACAATCCAACCCTCCCATCCCCTTAAAACAGAATTAAACTTAAAATACACAAAGCAATAAAACAATAAAACAATAACAATAAATCGGCAACCATAGGGACGAAAATAAGAACTCATCTCCCCTCGAGGCGGAAGTTATTCCAGGAAGGCCTGCTGGAAGAGATCCGTCTTTACTGCTTTTTTAAAAGCAGCAAGAGTGGTAATAAGACAGATCTCATTCGGCAGGCCATTCCACAGTCTGGGCGCGGTCGCAGAGAAGGCCCTCTGGGAGGTCTGCACCAGCCTAGTTTTTATTGGCTGTAACAGGTTCCTCTCAGAGGACCGAAGGGCGCGGGGGGATCATACAGGGAGAGGCGGTCCCTAAGATAAGATGGACCCAAGCCATGTAGGGCTTTAAAGGTGAAAACCAACACCTTGTACTGTGCCCAGAAACTAATCGGCAGCCAGTGGAGGGATTTAAGCACAGGTGTTATGTGCTCCCTCCTAGATGTTCCCATGATTAACCTGGCTGCCATGTTTTGCACCAGTTGAAGTTTCTGGGTTAGGCACAAGGGTAGCCCCATGTAGGGTGCGCGATTCTGAGTTCACATACATATGTGATGTAAATTCACAAAATATAGTACAACTAGTGGCCATTTTTTATTATCTTCTCCAGTCTATATATTTCAAGGTTTGGGCATATGTTTTCTTGAATTTTTAAAAATTCAATTCCAATACATAATAATAGATTTCCACTTTAAATCCCCTTATCCCTTTTCTATCTTGGCTGCAATTGTTGCCCTGCCTATTATTCGTTTGTCTGTCCCAGGACTTTTTATTTTAATTTAATGTTTTAATCATCATGTTTTAATGTTATTATTAGTTTAATTTTCTTTTAAGGGGTGGGAGGGTTGTGGGATCTTGGATTGTATTTAATAATAATAATAATAATAATAATAATAATAATAATTTATTTATACCCCACCTTTAGCCTTGGCCATCAAGACGGCTTACATCTAAATTCAAAATCAGATACATAAAATTATCCTTCCAACAATATAAACTCACACAATTTACCCCCCATTAAAAATACATTAAATTCAATCTCAGTTAAAAATTAAAAATTAACAATATACAAAATTAAAAACAATAGGTACTCTGGGGCAAGGCAAAAATAAGAAATGTCTGACAAGGGAAGATCAAATGAATAGTTTATTCCGGGTAAGCCTGTCGGAAGAGATCCGTCTATTTTAATATTGTATGGAGATGTAACTGCTATGAGCCACCCCAATTGTTTGGCAGAGGGGCGGGGTATAAATAAATAAAAATTATTATTATTATTATTATTATTATTATTATTATTATTATTATTATTATATACCAATATAGATAAATTACATCGTACCAGCAACTTTATGCTCATATCCTAGAAGCATCAAAAATGTTACTTTATTCATTGGCACAATTTGCAAAATTTCATCCTTCAGTCCTTTGCATTAGGTATTAGTCTTGCTCATTCCAATTTTTGCTTTTCCCTAAACAGCCTGTTAAGATATTGCCAGCAAGCTCTACATCCTGGTTTTAAAAAACAAAAAATAACCAAGTACTTTCAGATAACTTGTGGGTTATTGGAGCTACACAGCATTATCTATCATTTCATTTTTTAATTATTATACAAAAATAGTGATAAATCAGCTGCCAGTAATTGTAAAGAAGGAGCTTTCGAGAAGAGCAACCTCAGTTTTTCCCTTGTTCAGAGAGCTCTGTGGGTCTCTACACAATATAGCTTATGTTTCCTCATGATTAATCATGCCTCTTTTATTCAGGATGAAACATCACATTATTTTAATTTTAACAAGGGTGTAATGTGATTGTCAAAATGTCTGGATAGGCAATCTTGTGTTATTTTTAGCCAAGAGTGGAGAATCTGTGGTCCCTCCAGACATTCTGAACTTCCTATTCTGGACTTCAAGTCCCAGAAGCCCTAAATTAGCATGCCTAAGAGTAAAATGTTATGTGAATTGTAATACAAAACATCTATAGGACAAATGCTTCCTAACTTTGTTTTAGCCTCCATTAAAGACACTGTTATTTAGTGCATTTCAGATGTGAAGTATCTGACACATGTCCTCAAAGTTGATATTATGGGCAAGTGACCACATTAGGGCTACACTATCCAACTTTTAACCACCCGTCATTTCGGAATGGCCAAGATTTACCTGCTAATTGAAGCCCTGATATTTTTAATCCCAAGCATATTCCCTGTGAAGCCAAGATGCAAATAGTGGCTGGTAGGACTTGCTTGCTTTGAATTTATATCCTGCCTTCTTCCTGACATGGGATCAAAGGTGGCAAAGATTAAACAAAATTCAGCTGAAAACCTACTAATAAAATTTTTTGCAAAACAAAGATGCTATCCTATCAAAAACACCACTAATTAAAAATAGTATGGAAGCATTTAAAAAAAATACTGTAAGAATAAAAGTACAGCACACACATACACACACATATTAAAATACCCGCTTTAGGACACCCACAGGCAGGTAAGATGTGGGGATGCCTTCCTGTGTCTACTATTTATTTGTTATGCTGTTGTCAAAATGTATCTGTTTTTCTGCAGACAACTGTATATATCTAAACCATTCCTTGGTTCATTCTGCCATCTAGTGATTAAGATCAATTTTTAAAGAGTTCTGGTTAGATGACAGGAAAACAATAGCATCAACTTTAACTTTACTTTACAATGATCAAACCACAATAGAGAAGCACCTCTGCTTCAGGATCAGGTCACCACTTATAGAATCATAGAGTTGGAAGTGACCACAAGCCATCTAGTCTAATCCCCTGCTCAGAGGCAGCAAGTTCCACTATCAAACAGCTGTTACTGTCGAGACGTTCTTCCTCATAGTGAGGTAGAATCGCTTCCCCGTAGTTTGAATTCATTGCTCTGGTGCTCTATCCTCAATATAATACCTCTTCAAATACTTAAACAGGGCTATCATATCACTTATTAACCTTCTCGTTTCCAGGATAAACATACCCAGCCCACTATGGGGCTAACACCACCCCTTTGAGTGCCAAATCGGGGCCACGGCAACCACATGCCACACCTCCAATCTGGTGTTTTGTCAGCACAAAAAGAAGTGGCAAAATGCCACTCCTTTTTGCACCAGAAAAAAAGGTGCCCCTTTCACTGCCACAGCAGCTCTTCACCACTTGCAGTGTGTACTTGCTGCGCTGCAGGAGCATCCCTACGTGCCTCACATCTGGTCAGGTGGGTGGCATGAGGGCAGCTTGGGGGTGGAGTCAGGGCAGTCAGCGGTCGGGCACCACACCCTCAAGCCACTGGGACACCAGCTCAAATTGCCAGTCTGTTCAGCCCCTAAGTCTACACAGTATCTTGCGGAAATATTCACCAACACCCCAACTCTTGCACATTTTGCTGTTTTAGCCTGAAAACTGGATTTAACTGGCATTGTAACCACAGTGAAGGTGCAAAATATTTTTTATTGTGACACAAAAGTTAAGTCCACAAAAAAAAATTCATACATTTAAGTATTCACACAAATAAGAATTCATCAGCAGGACCCCTGACTCAATAATTGGAAACAATTACAGCTGTGAGATTTCTTTGGTAACTCTTTCCCATCTTTGCACATCTGGATGCCACAATATTTGCCCATTCTTCTTGTCAAAACTGCTACATCTATTATCAGGTCGCATGGGGACCACTGGTAAACAGCAGCTTTCAGGTCTTACCAGAGACTTTCTACAAGGTTGATGTATGCCCTTTCACTACATCAATGTTTTGAAACCACTCCAGTGTTAACTTTGCATGTGTGTTTAGGGTCATGCTTCTGTTTGAAAGTGAACCTCTACCTCTTGCAAACTGAAACTGTTTCAGACTGTTTTTATACCTCATATGTGGCTTTGATCAGCTTGTCTTCAATCCTGCCCAGTTTCCTAATCTCTACTGAGAAAAATAATCCATACAACATGAGGCTACCACTGCCCTGCTTTATGTTCATTAGGCAATAGACACTGTTGGTTTTGCACCACATGGATTTTTGCAGTAAAGCCCAATTTTGGTCTCAGCAAGTCAGAGATTCTTTTTCTACGTGCTTTCTGTGTCTTTCACACATTTTTTGCAAACTCCAAATGAGTTTTGATATCGGTTTACTTCACCAATGGTTATCTTCGTGTCAGTCTTTTATAAAGACCAGTTTTGTGGAAAAAGTGGGTGATAGCTGTCCCATCAATAGTGTCCCCCATTCCAGTTATAGTTCTTTCTTGCTCCTTCAGTATTACTATTGTCATATTGGTAGTTTCTCTAACCAATTACCTCCTTACTCTGTCACTTAGTGTTGGGGCCTTATAATGATTTGAGGGATGTCCATGGTTTGGGATATAGCCTAGCTATATTCATGTGTTCATAGTTTGAAATATAGCCTAGCCCTCATTTGTACTTCTGCACAATTTTATCCAAAGGCATGCCTACATGGGCCAAATGACCCAATTTCCCACCACACTCATGTCACCCTGTCTTAATGATGCAGAACCAAAGGCCCAAATCACTGCGGACTGTCTTCATGGCATGAGGGCAGTTCCACAGTGAAACTGGATCTTTCCTGCATTAAATCATTGTGGGTTTTTAAAAAAAAAAAAAAAAACACCTTTTCCTCTGGATCTTCACAGAAAATTCTGAGCACTCCAGAGCAATACCCAGTAGTGTATGGACAACCCCAGGAAGACACATTGTATTGAGGAGGTATAGTGGCCTGTCACTGTTATCCTCCATGCCATCAAAAGGGGCCTCATTTACTTCTTTGACCAAAACCTTGCTTTGATTCTGCTAAATCATGTATCTTGAATATTTGCCAACATCTAAAAGTCTTTAAAATATAACATGTAGCTAGAACAGCCTAGACAGCAACCTAAACATAGAGATAGCAGCTGGATTGCTGACCTTGAAGTGGTGTTAAACTCATGGCTAGCACCTGTGAGGATAAGCACCTGATTGATTACCTTAGAGAGGTATGATCTTGGAGTGATGTGATCCTAGTCACATGGTCAACTCCAGGTGCAGATAATTGCTACGTCATTATGAGACAGACAACCAAAAATCTATAAAAACACCTAAGATAGTGGTACAAGGTTGGAGCTTCAGCATAGACTTTCAGGTTTGAGGTGCCATGTGTCTTGGTGGCTACAGAAGAGTCCATTCTGCTGCTATGTCACTAGGACTCCCAGTAGCTGAATAGAAGTGTTTGTTTGGTAAGATTTATGCATATTACTTACTGAGTGTATAATATAATTTTATGCATATAACTTACTGGGTGTATAATAAATCATAAGGCTTTGCAACAACAATAGGTGTTTTGTATTGCTTCTGAATCTCAGAAAAGAACCTCCTTGCCTTTGTCAAGACAGGTAACTGTTTACACAACGTCCCACTGTGCTGCCCACAGCTGCTGCCACCACTGCCATGGGTCATTCCAGCTGAGGTCACAAAGAGACACCTAGCCATGCAATCAGTGCTGGGCACCTTATTTCTGACCTTGGAGGAAGTGACTTGCACTGCCGGTGGTGGCAGCAGATGGCACAGTGGAACACATGATAAACAGGTGCCCAGCATCACTCCAGAAGGCACAGGTATTGGAAGAAATTCAAGGCAGCGTCAGGGCCAGTACTGTTGCTGGTCCCAGAATATTCTGGCCAGAGTAGACCCACCCAAAGACTTGTTTTGATAGCTTCTTGGGGTCTCTGCAGACTGGCATAAAGAGCCAACTTGGGGGTGGATTGGGGGCATGACAACTGCACACTGGCCACCCCAACTCTGCCCCAACACTGGTGTCACACCACCAGCCTGACAAGACAGCAAGTGGCGTTGGGACATTTCTCTCGTGCAGTGTTTAGACACACTGTGCAGCAGAAATGGGGAATAACCACCATTGCTGGGGCAAGGGTGCTCTTTTGGGGGGCAGAAAAATGCCAGATTGGGGCCGTAGTGTGCGATTGCTGTGGCACTGATCACCATCAAGCAAAGGGGTGGCAGCAAGGTGACCTTTTCCCACCTTCTGTTTAGCCCCTTAATCTTCATGATTTACAGAAATTCTGTGATTTTTCAGAAAGAGGTATATTTAATCTGAGATCACGTACAACTGGAACTGCACACAAGTGGATTCCACTCAAATATTTAGGTGACTTCTGAAAGCAATGGTTTTATTCTTCATGAACAGAACTTATAAAGTTTCTTTTTAAAAGTATAATAATTATAGTTGGCCCTTCAGATCCATGGGCTTCAGATTTGCAAATTCAGTCTGACGATTGTCATGCTCCATATTTTTAAATGGTGGTGATGTAAAGGCAGACACACTGAAGCATATGTGTCCACATCGCTACTGTTTAATAATACAGGGCGTAATTATTCATGGGTTGTTTTTTTCACATCTGTGGAGTGTCCTGGAACTGAAAACCCACAGATCCAAAGGGCCAACAATATTTACAATACAGTTCAAAAGCTCAGCAAAGTAGCTCAATAGCATTATATCCTTTCTTTTTAAGGTAACTCTTTGCCTTTTCATTTCTCAAAAGTTGATGAAATAGATATTTAGTTACTCTTTAAAAGAAATTTCTGAATGTATAAGTTGGTAGAAAACACATTTTAGTAAACTACCTTGGGTAGGGAAGAGAAGAGGCAGGTCATACATCCCTGTAATTATAAGAGTAAAGAGCAATAAGATTCTACCACAAAAACTTAAAATATTTCTCATCTAATTACATTAGTTATGTCTTAATGATTGCTCCCCAAAATGTATTTGTGATATGTTCACTCACTGTTTGGAACTACTGGCATCTGAGCTCCACCTGAATTTGCTGAATGGATGCAGTGTGGAATTGCAGTCGCTCTTCATCGCCTATGAAATCAGTAGGCAAAAAGTAGAGATTCCCTGTGGTTTTGTCTCCTCCAGGAATCGAAGCACAAGGCTTCCTGGGGAGTTGCATCGCTCCAGCTCAGTAGAGAAACTAGTAAGAATTAAGACCACCTGTTAAGTCAAAATCCAAAAATCTTCAAAAGACCCTCCAGTGCAAAACCCTCAGGAAAAGAATCCTTCCAGACTGAAAATCTCTTTGAAGGAAGACCCTTGTTATGACTGCCCCCTTCCCTTCAGCAGACAAGCCAATATGACACCTTTTTTCTTCTTCCCTACTGTGCATGAAGCTGATTAAATATAAAAAAGGAAATTATTTGCACTGAGCAGAAATCAGATATAGCTCAAATCCAAGTTCTTCCATTACAGATAATGTATTTTGTTTCCCATCAAAATGCATTTTTGTAACTGTCTCAGTGTGCTCTGGTTAATGAGCAATGTATAATTATGCAGAATCTGGAAGGGCTAGCCCATCAAACTTTGTATTCTCAGCCATCCAAGGAAGCTTTGACAAAATAGAAAAGGTTTATTTTATATATGCTTGTAGGCACATACAATTTGTGAGAAGCCATAGTCTTTACTGTCTTGTTTCAATATTTGTTTTGATAAGATTTACTTATTTATGTTTATCAGTAACCTTTATACATCACTCATTCTCCAAGGGGTTCAAGGAGCTTATCACATTACAATATAGATGTTACAATATAGATGTACTCACCCCTGCTGGTTTCAAGCTGATTATGGGCTGCAGCCAGGTCCTATCACATGGAAAATGCTGCCGCTGCCGCTGCTGCCGCTGCTGCCGCTGCCGCCGTCATCCAGCTGCATCCCACCTAAAACCCATGCTCAGCTGGCCAATTAGCAAAAATCGACCATCTGAGTGCAGCTTGTAGGTGGGTTTTAGGCAGGATGCAGCCAGGCAGCAGTGGCATTTTAAGTGCAATAGCACCTGGCTGCATCCCGTAATTGTCTTGAAACTGGCAGGGGTAGGTAGGTTTATTTTGTAATGTGATAAGCTCCCAGGTCAGTCCATAGGTTCTCCTCATCTCCATTTCATCCTCATAACAATCCTCTAAGGTAAGTTAAGCTGAGAGTGAGTGACTGGCCCAACATCACTCAATAAATTTTGTAGCTGAGTGGGAAGTTTGTAACTGTCATACTCCTAGTTCACACATTATCCCATGTTAGTTCTTGTTTTTTACTCTTGGTAATTAAACAGAATTTCTGGGTTTAACTATCTTCCACAACTTCTTTAATCACAAACAATTTATTCATAGACTGATTTGTAAATTCTAAGATAGCGCTTCTCCTACACTGGAAAATAACAAGAATGCTGAATAACTTGAAACACCTGCATGACAAATAAGTAGGGTTGCCAGATGTCTCAGGCTGCTGCCCACTGCAGAATTAATGCAGGCTGGGACTGCTTTAACTGTCAAGGTTCCATCCTAGGGAATCCTGGGATTGGTAGTTTGTTGTGGCACCAGAACTTTCTAACAAAGAAAACTACAAGTCCCAGAATTCCATAATATTGAGCCATGGCAGTTAAAGTGGCACAAAAACTCGATTAATTCTGTAGTGTAGATACAGCCTCAGTCTCCAGTTTTCATGGCTCATCACAAGGCAGGAAAGAAGGGTGCAAATTATAGTTTTGCTGGGCTCAGCTCCAGGCAAGACCTGTATTCAAATCTGCAGGCTCAGCACAATTCACAAGGCTTAAGTGATTTATTACTGCAACTTGGAAGGATTCTCCAGGGTGTCTATGTATTTACAAAGTTAAGCTTCCTCTTTCCTTCCCAAGTGCTGTAGTGGTAAGGCTCATTTTCCATGATGCTTTGCATCCATCTTATGCCTAGAAGTAAGTTATTGTTGTGTGCCTTGTGTGCCTTAAAGTTGCTTCTAACTTACGGAGACCCTAAGGTGAACCTATCACTGGGGTTTCTAAAGGAGAGAGAATGTAACTCACCCAAGGTCATCCATTGGGTTTCAATGGCCAAGTGGGGAATTGAACCCTGGTCTCCTGAGTCATAGTGTAATGCTCAAACCCCGCCTCCACTGTGCTGGCTCTCACTTAGAAGTAGGCCACATTAAATATGCCTCATTCCATCGCCCTACCTAAGTGAGAAGAATAACACCCTCATTTCACCTTGATTTGGAAACAGCCCCTTTAGCTAAGATTTCTGTCTTAAACTTCCAAACAAGAAAATTGTGTATGTGTGTGTGTGTGTGTGTTTGAATGACAAAATGTGAACAACTGTGGTTAATACTGAATGTATAAACACTTAATGACATCAACAAAAGCTATCCCAGGGTATTCAGGTTTTGTTCCAGAAACATGAGAGCCTGGGGTGATCATGAAATGACAACCCTACAGGAAAGGCTTGTGTGTGTATGTGCCTTCAAGTTACAGGTCAACCTATGGTGACCCCTATGAATTTTATAGGGTTTTTAAAACACAAAGAATACTCCAAGGTGGTTTTGCCAGTTATTTCCTCTGAAACATAGCCTGGTATTAATTGGTGGTCTTCATTCCAAGTGCTAACCATCATTGACACTGCTTAACTTACAAAATCAGATGAGATCTGGTGTATTTAGCATATTTAGGCCAGGGTTGGCAGTATGTATCCATGGTGAGATATTGGTAGGATAGTAAGACAACTTGAAGGCATGCAGCAACAACAATAACAATGACAACACCAATGTAAGATGGATCTTTAAGGGTAGATCCTCTGTGGGCCAGATCCTTAAGTATAGTATGTTTACCTTGAGGTGGTCTATCCAGAAATCCTGGGTGGTATTGCACAGTTCAGGCTCAGTAGGCACAAACTTTATTAGCTCCTCTTTCATCTTCTGGAAGAAAGCTTGGTGATGCAAGTATACCTTAAGAAATTACTCATCTGGACAAGTTCAAGTTTATAAGGAAATAACTGCTACTTGCCTTGTAGGCAGTCAGGGGAGAGGAGAAATTACTTGAAGAAAAATACTTCTCCCTCCCTCCCCACCCGCCCCCCCCCCAAAAAAAGAATAGTGTGAGAATAGACTTCCGGTGGCAGTGGCAAGGTGATCAGTCATGGGGGACAGGAGTTCATCCCTGAGACTGCCAAAAACAGGGGAATTAGGACTAATAGTCATTAATTCCCACTCAGAGAAGAGAGGGAAAAGGAAAGCTCAAATGGGTGCCGATCTTCTGTAAGTAAAAGCAATTTGGAGGGACCAAGGGAGAGATCGGGGGAGTGAGGAGAGAAGCACCAAAGAGCAGCTCACCCTGTAATGGCAGCCAAGTTGGTACTGAGCCCAGCCAGCCATTTTTTTTTAATTTGGTAGAAGTAGAAAACTTCAAAGAATAAGCGCTCCTGTAATAATCACTAAAGAGTAACTTTGGACACTTGGAGAGTCACGGGAAACAAGATTACTTGTATCTCAATTGGCAACTTACTTTCTCTTTTCTTGTTAAAGAAGAGGTTCCCCCCACAGAGGAGAAGAAGGGAGGGGGAACCAGAACTGAATAGATGTTGAATAGAAATAAAGAGGAAGATAAATAAACAGATTTAAATTGAGAAGGGTCCCAGATCAACTTAGAAAGAGGAGGAAGGAGGGGATTAAAGTCAACTAATAAATTTTTAAAAGAGAAAGTAAGAGAGAACTTGAGAAAGTGAAGGCAAGGACCTTCTGTGCCCTTTTGGCGCAGCGTGTCTGCATGCTGTACCATGAGGGCATCCTGATGCCACGCACCATGCATATGGGCACGCAGTATCAGGACAGCATCAGGGTAGGGTTGGGCCAGCTGGCGTGTGGCTGCCCCGCCCCAACTCCACCCCCAGGCCAGCCCTTTAGGCTGGCCTGTAACATCCCTAAGACACAAATTATGACTAAGAACTTAATGAGGGAAGAAGAAGAACAGATAGAATACTGCACAAACTGTAAATTAGTAATAAAATTGAATATCTGGGAATATGGTTAACAAAGAAAAATATAGATCTCTTTAATAACTATAAACCCTCATGGAAAGAAACCAAAAAGGATTTATTAAAATGGGATAAACTAAAATTGTCGTTATTAGGGAATACAGAAGCAATAAAAATGATCATTTTGCCCAAAATTAACTTATTTCAAAGTATACTTATTGTGACAGATTTAATTATAGCAGAATGGGGAAAGGACTTGAGGAAATTTGTTTGGAGTAACAAAAAAACAAGGATTAATTGGAAAACAATGGTCAGCCAGAAAGAGGATGGAGGAGGGGGTATACCGGATTTAAACCTATATTACCAACCAAACGTGTTAAACTCAATCACTGAATGAAGTGCATTAAATAACCCCAAATTACTGAACCTGGAGAGGTTCAATAATCAATTTGGGTGGCATGCATATTTATGGTATGACAAAGCATCTGTTCATAAGGAATTTCCACCACATAATAAAAAAAGCATTACTTAAAATATGGGAGAAATTTAAAAGGAAAGTTTACAGGAAAATACCTATGTGGATATCACTTCAAGAAGCCTTTTTTGGGAGGTGGAGAGAAATAAAAAAAATGGTTAACATACAAAGAGGTATTCAAGAAAACACAACAAAATAAATATGAAATGAAGACAATAGACGAATTAAAAGCAATGCATCCGGGAATGCATTGGTTCTCTTACTTACAACTTAATAAGAGATTCAAAGCTGATTTAAAGAATGAAGAATTTGGGGGAAATTACTTAGAAATTGATAAAGTATTAATGGAACCAAAGAAAAGAACATCAAAATTATATAACCTACTAAGGGAAAGAGAACAGGAAGAGGATCTGGTATCTGATACTATGATAAAGTGGGCAACTGATTGTGACAGAGTGATTGGTATGGAAATCTGGAATTATGCTAGAAACAAGACAAAGAAATTCACAAAATCTCAAGACATAAATGAGAACTACTTCAAAATGGAGCACAGGTGGTATCTAATGCCAAGCAAAGTAGCTAAGATTTATAAAACAATCTCTAGTGAGTGTTGGAAATGTAAAAAGAAAGGTGGATCCTGGTTCCATATGTAGTGGAGGTGTCCGAAATTTAAGGTTTATTGGAAAAAGATATTACAGTTGCAAAGATCTTGAAAGTTAATTATGAACTGAGACCAGAGATCTACCTATTGGATATGTTTAATAAAATTCCATCACAAATAGAGAGAAAGCATTGGCGAGTCCTATTTTACATGATAACAGCTGCAAAGATTCTTGTGGTGCAGAGATCAAAACAAAAGGAGCTACCGACAATTGATGAATGGCTAATGAAATTAGCAGAAATGAAGGAAACTGACATTTTAACAGCCCGATTGAATCAGAGAGATGAAGAGATCATAGAGATAGAGTGGTTCCCTATAACTGAATTTTGCAATAGAAGGTGGAGTTAAGATACAAGTATCAAAAAGTGAGGAATTGTGAAGTATAAGGAATATTTAGTCAGGAGGGAAAATTGTGAAAAGGAATAATAAACCCTGTGAGTACAGTGTGGAAAAGTGAAAAGTAGTGAGTAACAACAAGACGGAGGAAAAATGTGTGTGATCAAAAGTGAATTATGCAGGAGATACTTAGGGGGTATTAATTTATATAATTATAAAATTGCGATTTGATTGTGATTTGGAGACTAAGGGCCTTGGCAGACGACTAATAGAGTCGTCTTCGAGGCCCGGAAGAGGAGGGGCAGCCGGCGCGCCGAGGATGACCTCACGCTGCAGCGACCGCATGCGCTGTGGCGGAAGAGTCAGGGAAAGTGCGCCTGCCGCTTTTAGGGTGCACTTTCCCTGACATCTAAAAGGAGAGCCAATTTGGAGCTCCTTTTAGGGACGCCGCAGGAGCGCCATGGTGAGGAGGCTCCGCTCCGCCGGCGCTCCGTCCGGCGGCGTCCCGGAAGCAGTCGTCTGCTTCCCCCCTAACACTGTAGAATCAAATTTTATAAAAAATAAAGTTTTAAAAAAGAATAGTGTGAGAATAATTGCGGTGGTGGTTGTGTGCCTTCAGGTCATTTCCGACTTATGAAGGCTTTGCAGTTTTTCAGAGGCTGAAAGTGTGTGACTTGCCCAAGGTCACCCAGTGGGTTTTTATGGCTAAGTAGGGATTTGAATCTTGCCCTTCAGTTGTAGTCCAATGCTCAAACCACTATACCATGCTGGCTCCTTCATTCATGGGTACCCCAGCATTATTTATAATTATATTACTTTCCTTAGCAGGTATAAATAAATAGACCTGTTACTGTGGACTTTCATTAAGGCAATACCTGACCAAAGTTTTTGATTTGGCAAAGGAGTGCTAATAACAAAATATAAATATTTTTTCAATGGGATCTAATTGAAGACCACTTCTTGATAGACTCTGAATATTCTGAATAGGAAAAACCAACCAGGGAAAGAAGTAGAGGCAAAATGCCAATCCTGAGCTAAGGGATAGTAAAGTGTGGGGCAGGCAGGAACAAAGGAGATCTACTCCAGATTTTTGAAGGAGGCAACTTGATTGTGAGCCCTTGTAAACCATAGTATCAGGAGATATAAGTGTGCCTATCTCCAGTGATCTTATATGGAACAGCCTAGTTGGTTCTGTGACCCTCCCATCAATATTCAACTTCCATATTTTCAAGGAAAACCTCAAATATTACAACACACTAAGAGCATCCCTTTATAGAAAGCCAAAGCTACTTAAGCACTGAAACACCCAGAGTGCTTTACTGTTCCAGAATGTTGGAGCAAGTGCAACAATTCAGTTCACAGCCTTTTTGTCAATTAAGTATATTAAGTAACAGGTTTAATCACTGTTCCCCAATTTGTAGTTTCTACATCTATTCCAACATAATTTGCATTTAGTCAAACACATAAATATACAAAGTCATGTCCTACATATGTACCAATAACCACAGCAGTTTGTTTTCTTGTATTCTAATACTTCTACTTTGAATGCAATTACTACTGAAATATTGCCATCCAGTGGCATGATGGTGTATTGTCTCCAGATACCCAGTTGCATCATACTGGCTCACAGAATTATACATAAAAGTGAAAAATACAGGGACCATTTTGAGACAACAGAGAATACAGCTCCACAATGATACTCAGCCAACAACCTGCATTTCAGAATGTGAGATTAACTAGTAAACCACAGACTTTACAATAAGTGACTTTTATAAAGTATAGCTATACAAAAAGGACAAGACAGCTGTATACATACATACACACACACACACACACACACACACACACACATCGGTTAAACAACAAATTGATACAGTGACCTAATTTCCCAAAATTAAAATAAAACCTTTTCTTATTTTTAAAAACAAATACATTTATGACTGTGGTTCATTGCATAATCAAATATTTACATGCCCTCAGCTACACTTGGATGCAGACTTTTCATGGAAAGCTTCCAATGTAGAAAAATAAAACCCAAATTAAAAGCATATTGTTCATACAAACAGATTTTAAGCACTCTGATATTATTTGTTATTCCTAGCTATCTTGTAAGCATGATACTTTCCCCTCTCTCTATCCCAACACTCTGCTTCTAATTTCTCTGTCATAATGGAGGCTACTAGCTCTGATGTTGGTGGGTTAGTGCATCTTCTCTGGGTTATAGTCTGAACTTTAAAGATCAACTGGGAGGGGGGATCAAGGTGCAGGACTTTGGACAGATTCTTAGAAGTTCAAACTAAAGTCCAGAACAAGTTCATCTTATTAACATGAGAGTCTCTCAATTTCTCTTTTCTTAGAAAGACATAGCAACCAATACAGGCCTACCTTCCAGACTATGACCATAAAGTGAATATAACTTGAAGCAAATCACAGTGCCCCCCCCCCATATGAAATCCTAAAAACATATTAACACTATTATTTATTAAGTGCCCAATAACACTAGGTCTGAAAAAGATGCAAAAGTAATGATAATATTTGTTTTAATTGCCAGACTATGGCATTGAGATATGAATTGCACAAATGCTGTAAACAGAATGGGTGCAGATAACAAAATGGCACTGTACTGTATATAATTCAAAAGTGCCATATTAAAGAAGTGAAACATCCTAAAGCAAGTAATTACTTTGTAATTACTTTTAGCTTAGTGCTGCTTTCTGTGAGATTTGTCAAGTTCACCTTTTCAGTGTCCTTAAGAACTGTGAGAGGTCAGGGAGAGGGGAAAACACACAGAGAAAAGAAGCTGTCTTCAAAATCTGTGATATAAATCAAATGTCAAATGCTTTTAAAAAAACAGAGATGCACACATAACTTAGTTTGAACATGAAGGAGCTATGTGGACAGGTGATGGTTGTTGTTGTGTGCCTTCAAGTCATTTCTGACTTATGGTGACCCCAAAACTATCAAGGGATTTTCTTGGCAATATTTGTTCAGAGCTTACCTCTGAGGCTGAGAGAGTATGACTTGCCCAAGGTCACCTAGTGGATTTCCATGGCCAAGTAGAGAGAGATTTGAACTCTGATCTCCAGAGTCGTAATTCAACATTCAAACCTCTACATACCCTGGTTCTGGACAGGTGATGCAGAATAACATTATGTTGACACAGCCAAATGATCAAGTGACCACTATCATCTCACATCACCCTTACTCAGGGCTGGGTGGTCAACATCTGAAGTGCATACTAGTTACAGAGGTTCTTGTTACAATATGTTTGGCCTAGGTTTTCCAGATTTACAGAGTTTTGAAAATGTTGTTCCTGTTAATGTTATTCCTTCCCCCCTCCCATCTGCATCCTTGATGTCACACTCAGCCAGATGTTATTGACTGATTCAGAGTGAATCTAAGAAATGATAAAATGGTTGTAATGGTACATTGGAATTGATACAAAAATAAGATTTACCATCTGGTTGGAACATAAGACTGCAAAAAGTTGCTCACTCTTGTATGGCTTATTAAGATTCAAACTGATAAATGATTAGAAAACAATATGCAGACATAGCTATGGGTGAGAGGGAAAACTGGATTACAAAAGGAGCAAACCCGGAGATAGCAGAATCAATGACACAGACTTGGAAAAGATGGTGGTGATAATCTATTTGGTTCATTTGTATTCTACCTTTTTTTTTTCAGCATTGGGATTCTTTAAGGATATTCACAAAAATTAAAACGAATGCAAATCAAAGTATATATCAGTGAAAAACAAGTACAAAACATTAACATATCTGTATGCATAATGGATGGGGGGCACTTTGTCTTTTACTTTAGGCAGCAAAATATCTTGTCTCAAGATAGAGATTAATCAGAATAATATGGAAGCAAGGTGATAGATGCCATTTTTGTTGTTGTGTAGTCATTTCCAACTTATGGCAACCCTAAGGCGAACCTATCATGGGGTTTTCTTGGCAAGATTTGTTCAGAGGAGGTCTAAATGCCATACCCTCCAAAATTTTCCAGATGAAAGCCAGGGCACATGTGGCCAAGCAGAGTATATCAGAGTATGGTTAAGATGGGACAAAATATTGAGGAAAATGCCAGGCTAGAAGATGCTCCAACAGTTTGCTTTTGTCTGAGCTTAATGGAAAGGGCAAGATCCTGCCCCATTCTCCTCTTCCTCCTGCTGAGTTAATTGAATACAAACTACTTCTCAATTCAGTTTGCAGCAACTGAAGTAAGCTGAGTGCAAAGCAGGAAAGTGGAAGGAGGAGGGAGAAACTGATACATTTTGAAAGCAGGTGAGAAAGTGGGATAGCAGAAGATTAATTGGGACTATCCCTGCCAAACTGGGTCAGTTGGAGGGTATGGAAAGCCATATTTGTATTTGTGCACATCAAGGCATCACCCTTGGAAGGAAAGGAAAGATGAAAAATGAAACTTCACAAGAAAGAGGAATCAGGAATAGCCTCATTTTGACAACCTTTTCTTAACTACCGTATTTTTCGCCCTATAACACGCACTTTTTCTTCCCCTAAATGTGCGTGGGGAAGTGAATGCGCCCTATAGGGCGAAGGGCCGAGGCCGCGGGGAGAAGCAGCCCTCCTTCCCCCCGCGACCTCAGTCTTTGAAAGGGCTGGTGCCGGGATCGAAGCGAAAGACTGAGGCCACGGGGAGAAGGAGGGCTCCTTCTCCCCGCGGCCTCAGTCTTGGAATCGGCTGGTGCCGGGATCGAAGCGATCCCAGCGCCAGCCCATTGAAAGACTGAGGCCGCCGGGAGAAGGAGCCCTCCTTCCCCCCCCGGCCTCAGTCTTGGAATGGGCTGGTGCCGGGATCGAAGCGATCCCGGCACCAGCCCATTGAAAGACTGAGGCCGCCGGATGAAGGAGCCCTCCTTCCCCCCCCCCCCCCCGGCCTCAGTCTTGGAATGGGCTGGTGCCGGGATCGCTTCGATCCCGGCACCAGCCCATTGAAAGACTGAGGCCGCCGGGAGAAGGAGCCCTCCTTCCCCCCCGGCCTCAGTCTTGGAATGGGCTGGTGCCGGGATCGAAGCGATCCCGGTGCCAGCCCATTGAAAGACTGAGGCCACCGGGAGAAGGAGCCCTCCTTCCCCCCCGGCCTCAGTCTTGGAATGGGCTGGTGCCGGGATCGAAGCGATCCCGGCACCAGCCCATTGAATGACTGAGGCCGCCGGGAGAAGGAGCCCTCCTTCCCCCCCGGCCTCAGTCTTGGAATGGGCTGGTGCCGGGATCGAAGCGATCCCGGCACCAGCCCATTGAATGACTGAGGCCGCCGGGAGAAGGAGCCCTCCTTCCCCCCCGGCCTCAGTCTTGGAATGGGCTGGTGCCGGGATCGAAGCGATCCCGGCACCAGCCCATTGAAAGACTGAGGCCGCCGGGAGAAGGAGCCCTCCTTCCCCCCCGGCCTCAGTCTTGGAATGGGCTGGTGCCGGGATCGAAGCGATCCTGGCACCAGCCCATTGAAAGACTGAGGCCGCCGGGAGAAGGAGCCCTCCTTCCCCCCCGGCCTCAGTCTTGGAATGGGCTGGTGCCAGGATCGAAGCGATCCCGGCACCAGCCCATTGAAAGACTGAAGCCGCCGGGAGAAGGAGCCCTCCTTCCCCCCCGGCCTCAGTCTTGGAATGGGCTGGTGCCGGGATCGAAGCGATCCCGGCACCAGCCCATTGAAAGACTGAGGCCGCCGGGAGAAGGAGCCCTCCTTCCCCCCCCCCCCGGCCTCAGTCTTGGAATGGGCTGGTGCCGGGATCGAAGCGATCCCAACACCAGCCCATTCAAAGACTGAAGTCGCGGGGGGAAGGAGTCCTCCTTCCCCCCCGCGACCTCAGTTCAATGGGCTGGTGCTGGGATCGGAGAAGTTCTCCGATCCCAGCACCAGCCCATTGAACAACCGGCCTCCGGCTAAAGGGAGGAATCCTTTTTTCTTGGATTTTCTTCCTTTAAAATTGGATGCGCCTAATATGCCGGAGCGCCTTATATGGCGAAAAATACGGTACCTCACGGCTCTAAAATGCATTGCACCTGTAGATTGCTTTGCAGTCTTCTGACAATCTACTGTCATGCTTGCATGCCATATATCTGAATTTGTTTCCTTTAAAAATGATTTTGAAATAAAGTTTAAAGCCACAGGGACTGAAAAGGAAGAACACACTTAAAGAAAAAGAAACACAGCTGTGTAATCCATGAGCACAAGCCAAAACCAGGGTGGAGTAATACCTTTATTGGACCACAAAAATATCAAACACTTAAAGGGGAGGGGGAGGAAATTAACCAGAAAAGAAAAGAGCTCAGCTGTCAGCATCTGATGAGGGCTGAAGCTATAACTGCTGTGCTTTTAGCATGCAAACTCTGTTACAATAGAGCTTAATCTTTCTTGAGGACAACTTTAATGAAGAAAGAGAAGCTCGGGTGGACTGAGAAAGAATGCATTTGGGGGAAAAATCACCAGACCAGATAAGTTTAGAGAGAAAGAGGCTGGTAAGGTGACAGAAAGGTCATTTTGCAGCCCTTTCTTTCAAATTTACAAAGTATTTATGCAAGGAGTCTACTAGAGCAAAACTCATAGAAATGTAGAATAGCCACTCTGGGATTTTGGGGCTGAGCCTGGGAAAGTTTCTTTGGGGGCTGTCTTTTCTAGATCTCCCCTCCCACCCCTGATGCTAGCATGGCTGAAAGATTTTTGTTAACTGCCCTCAAATTGATCTTGACCATGGAGACCCTAAGTATGAGACATCTCCAAGACCTTGTCCTCCACTGTTCTGCTTAATTCCTGCAACCCCTTAATACCCATGACCTCCTTAATAGAGTCCATCCATCTGGCATGTGGCCTTGCTCTCTTCCTACTACCCAGTAGCGTCCCTGGGGAGAGGGGATGCGGGGGGTGCAGGCCAAAACAGGTGACATCTCAGAAGGGGGGTGACACCTGGCCAGCCCCCCCCCCACAGGCACCCCTTGAGCCTGGGCAGGTGCTGCTCCAGGCATGGGGGGTGTCCAGGCAAGAGGTGGCCATTTCCACGCCCTGTGCAGCTGTATCCTCAGCCCACACAACCACTTTCCCACCCTGCATGGTGGTTTCCATGTGACCCCACCCCCTGGAAATCCTGCCAGAAGTCCTGCCTGGAAGCTCCACCCCCCAGAAGCCCCACCTCCCCACATTGGGTGATACTCCTAGTGGGGACGCCACTGCTACAATCCTCCACCTTTCCCAGCATTATTGCCTTTTCCAATGAGTCCTCCCTTCTCATAATGTGTCTGAAGTATGACAACCTCAGTTTGGTCATCTTGGCTTCCAGAGGGGTTTCTGGCATGATCTGTTCTAGGACCTATTTGCTTGTCTTTTTGGCTGAACATGGGATCCTCAGCACTCTTCTCCAGCACCACATCTCAAATGCATTGATTTTCCTCCTATCTTCTTTCTCAACTGTCCAGCTCTCACATCCATGGTAATAGGGAATACAATGGCTTGTATGAGTATAACTTTTGCACTGAGTTGTATGTTTTTGCATTTTAGAATCTTTTCTAGTTCTTTCATAGCCACCCTCCCCATTCTTAGTCTTCTTCTGATTTCCTCACTGCACTCCACATTTCTATCAATATTTGATTCTAGTTATGGGAATTCTTGTACTATTTCTATTTCTTCATTGTCTAGGTTGAACCTTTGAAGGTTCTTGGTGGTCATTATTTTTGTTTCCTTTATGTTCAACATAAAGCCCACCTTTGTACTTTCTTCTCAAACTTTCCTTAGTAGGCTTCCAGGTCTGTGAGGTTTTCTGCTAATACTATGGTGTCATCTGCATATCTTAGATACCTTCCTCCTATTTTCACTCCTCCTCCTCCTGTGTCCAAGCATGCTTTTCTTATACTATGTTCTGCATACAAGTTGAACAGATAGGGTGAAAAGATGCAGCCTTGTCTGATCCCTTTGCCAATTGGGAACCATTCGCTTTCTCCATGTTTTGTTCTGACGGTAGTCTCTTTTCCTGAGTACAGATTCCTCATCAGGACTATCAGATGTGTTGACACTCCCATTTCCTTAAGGGCATTCCGTAGCCTTTCATGGTGTATGCAGTCAAAGGCTTTGCTATAGTCTATAAAGCACAACCTGATTTTCTTTTGGAATTCCCTGGTGAGCTCCATTAGCCATCATATGTTTGCAATGAAGTCCCTAGTGCCTCTTCCTTTCCTGAACTCTGCTTGGGCCTCTGGGATCTCTCTTTCCATGTATGGTTGGAGTCTACGTTGCAGAATTTTGAACATGATTTTGCTTGCATGGGAGATCAGTGCTATGCTCCTATAGTTACTGCAGTCTCTTGTGTCTCCCTTTTTGTGGATGGGGATGTATACTGATTGCTTCCAATCTGTTGACCATTGTTTTGTTTTCCATATCTGTTGACATATGTTGGTTAGCACTAGAGTTGACTCTGCCAATGCGGATTGCAGCAGTTCAATTGGAATATCATGTGCTCCTGGTGATTTGTTTTTCACTATTTCTCTTATTGCAGTTTCCACCTCACTTTTTAGAATCTAGGATTCATCTTCATATGGCTCTTCATTCCATGTGTCCTTCATTTTGTCATTTCTTTTGTATAGGCTGAGAGTTATAGTCCCAAAAATGGAAATTTCAGCATGTCCAAAATGTTGACCAGAGTTCTTTATGGGAGACATGTGACTCCCTGGGTACTGGACCATTTCTGGACAGATTTCAATGTCATATATACGGCTCAGTTCCAAACTATCTGAAAGCCTTTCAGTCACCATATGAACCTTCTTGAGTCTTACAATCTTCAGTGAAGGGTTTCCTCTCTGTCCTACCACTCTCACGGGCCCTTAGTTTATGGAACTCCCTCCCAAGGGAGGCTCACTTGGTCCCCCCTCTGCTCTGCTCTCTTTTCACCAGCAGCAAAAACCTCCTTATTCAACAGGCCTTCAGCCTTTAACTAGTTGGGGTAGAAGGATATCCAGTGGGTGTGCTGATTTTTTCTCTGCCATATGTATTTAATGTGTTAAGTTGTTTTATTATTATTATTATTATTATTATTATTATAGTTTATTTATATATCCCGCCTCTCCCATAACAATAAAACCTCAACAAAATAAAGTGATAAAACAAAAATAGCAACATAATTAATACAATTAAATTTTAAAATTACAATAAAATTACAAAGCTATTAAAATTACAGTAAAATTACCAATATCAAACGGGGTGATGGTGATCTTTCTTTTCACCCGGGAGGTCTTTGATCTTATACTTCAATTAGGGAGGACAGGTGCGTAGGCCCGCCAGAAGAGTTCCGTTTTGAGTGCCTTCTTAAAGGCCTCCAGCATGGGAATAATACAGATCTCTTCTGGCAGCCCATAATTTAGGGGCTGTGGCTGTGGCTGTGGCTGTGAATGATTTTTGGGAAGTAGAAATCAATTTAGTATTATGATAATTTAATAATTTCTTCCCTGATGTTCTGAGTGAGCAGGGCGGATTGTGTGGGGAGAGGCGTTCCTTCAAGTAACTCGGACCCAAGCCATATAGGGCTTTATAGGTAATAACCAACACTTTGTATTGTGCCCAGAAACTAATTGGCAGCCAGTGAAGAGCTTTTAATACCGGTGTAATATGGTCTGCTCTGGATGTTCCGGCAACCAACCTGGCTGCCGCATTTTGGACTAGTTGAAGCTTCCGAACTTGGTACAAAGGTAGCCCCATGCACAGCACATTACAGTAATCCATGTGAGAGATTACCAGGGCAAGTACTACTGCTTCAAGGTCCCTCTGGTCCAGGTAGGGGCACAGTTGGCGAATCAGCCGAAGCTGGTTCCAAGCACTCCTGGCCATCGCATCTACCTGAGATGTCAACTGCAGCGAAGAGTCCAGGAGTACTCCCAGACCGCGTACTTTGTCCTTTAGGGGAAGTGTGACCCCATTCAGGACTGGGTGACAAAACTCCCTTCCCAGGCCAGGGGTTCCTATCGCAAGTACCTCTGTTTTCTCTGGATTCAGCCTGAGTTTGTTTTCCCTCATCCAGCCCATTACCGACCCAAGGCAGGCATCCAGAGAAGCGACGCCATCCTTAGTCACCACAGTAGTCGGAGATATAGAAAAAAGAGTTGGGTGTCATCAGCACATTGATAACCCCACGCCCCATATCTCCGGATGATCTCTCCCAGCGGCTTCATGTAAATGTTAAACAGCATGGGGGACAGTATGGCGCCGTGCGGGATGCCAGATGACAGCTCCCTTTCAGAGGAGCAACTGTCCCCCAGCCTCACCATCTGGGATCTGCCCGAGAGGTAGGACCAGAGCCACTGGAGCGCAGTGCCCCTGATACCCAACTCCCTCAGGTGTCCCAGAAGTATACCATGGTCTATGGTATCGAATGCCACTGAGATGTCCAAGAGCACCAACAGGGTCACACTTCCCCTATCGATACCCAGACGGAGGTCATTGACTAAGGCGACCATGGCAGTCTCAACTCCGTATCCTGCCCTCAAGCCAGTTTGAAATGGGTGCAGATAACTGGCTTCATCCAAGACTGCCTGGAGTTGGAAGGCAACTGCCCTCTCGATCACCTTGCCCAGAAAAGGTAATAAAGAAACTGGTCTATAATTGTTTTTTTTTCAGGGAGGGCTTTTTCAGGAGCGGTTTAACTACCGCTCGCTTTAAGCATGATGGAAATTTGCCCTCCCTGAAGGACGTATTAATCATTCTTTGCAGTAACAATTTTACTGCATCCCCTCCCTGGATAGTCAACCATGATGGACATGGATCGAGAGGGCAAGTCATCTTCCTAACACATCCAAGAAGCTTGTCCACTTCATTGGTATTTACAAACTCAAATTGATCCAGTTTAATACACTCCACAGAGTCCTGGACATCTCTCTTGGTTCTATTATAATGCCTGCATCCAGATCGACCCTTATCTGAGAGATTTTATCTATGAAGAAGTCATTAAAGGCATCACAGCAGGATTTAGATGGTTCCAATAGTGGGTTCAGGGTGGGAGGCAATTGTGTTAATTCTTTCACCACCCTGAACAGTTCTGCTGGACGCGACTTTACAGATGCAATACATGCAGCATAGAAAGATTTCTTTGCTGCATCTATTGCCACCCCATAAGAGTCTAAATGGCTTCTTAGGAGTGTCTTGTCAGATAAACGTTGATGTTTCCTCCAGCAGCGCTCCACCCACTTCATTTGGCGAAGATCATCTGTATACCATGGTTTTTTATTCGAAGTGGGTTGGTAAGGACGCTCGGGAGCGATAATGTCTACGGCCCTGGTGAGGCCGTTCCAGGTATCAACTAGGGCTTCGACAGAATCACCATCGTTCCCAACCATAAAACCCTCTAAGGCTTCTTGGAACCTTTTGGGTTCCATCAGCCTTCAAGGGCGGACCATTCTAATAGGTCCTCCACCCCCGAGGGGGATGTGGGTGGTGACCTTGAGTCCTGCTTTAACCAGGAAATGGTCCGTCCATGACAGAGCAGAAATTTGAGTCACTTCTGCCCATGGTTGTTCCTGATCCCTACAAAAGACCACATCGACTGTGTTACCAGCACAATGTGTGGGACCTGAAACTAACTGGGACAGGTCCATGGCTGTCATGGAAGCCATGAACTCCTGAGCTGCACCTTTTAGATCTAATGAACTGGACTCAAAGGGGATGTTGAGGTCCCCCAGAACAAGAAGCCTGGGGGACTCCAACACCAGCTCCGAGACCAGCTGTGACAGCTCGGCCAGGGAGTCTGTTAAGTTACAGGGTGGATGGTATACCAACACCCCCAGACTGTCCCTAGCTTTCAAGGTCAGGTAAATACACTCGATGTGATCCATTTTCTGGATAGGTTTCCTGGTCAGTGTGATGGTACTTTTGTGGACCAAGGCCACTCTCCCCCCCTGCTTGCCCACTTTCCCTAACCTGCTCCTTGACCATGTATCCAGCTGGGAGAGTCTTAACCCAGGTGACACTACTATCTTCCCCCAGCCAGGTTTCAGTAAAACAAGCCAAGTCGGCATTCTCCTCCTCCAGCAAATCATAGATGACATGTGATTTGTTCCTCACTGACCTGGCGTTGCAGAGGATCAAGGTAAGGGTCTGTGGTATGGTTGGGGAGACTCGGTTCTCTTAGGCTAACAGGGTGAGCGGAAGGTGGGATAGATTTCAAGTATCGATCCCATCTTCCTTTTCGTTTCACCCCCACCCTGTTAACGCTATATCTCCCCTTGCCCCGCACTACTCCAATTAATCATTCCCTGTCAGTGCCCATTGTCAATGGTATCGGATTGCTTTATCCAATGCTTTAATTGGATTGATTGTTTAGTGTTTTTAAAAAAATTTGTACCCTGTTTTGCTTTAACTTACACTGTAAGTTGATCTGGCTCCTATACTGAGCAAAAGGCAAGATAGAAATCAAATAATAAATAAATCAAAGCAACTTTTCCAATGTCTTCTTAGGGGAGTAGGAAAAAAAAATCAAAAGGAAAACAGAAGTGTTGTTTGATCTTTCCTAAAGGGGCACTTCAAAGAGTACAGAAGTATCATTTCAAGCTAAAGTTAACATGCAGAAATAAATAGCTATTTTGTGGGGAACAGGAGGAAGCATGGCTTCACACACTGCAGTCAGTCAGGGAAACACTGATGCTTCTTGCATCTTCAAATGGTCATCTCATTTAGTTATTTCTTTATTTTTAGTTACACATCTATCTCACATTTCCCCAATGAACCATGGTGTATCATCATCCATCATCATCAAATCTTTATTTATATCCCACCTTTCCCCAAGCCTGGGACTCATGGACACTCATCCATTTAAAAATTACAAATAAAAACACACAAAAATTTGACATTAAAAGTAAATTAAAACAATACAGGCCATGCAGACCTGTTTAAAAGCTTTCAGTTCTATAAGCCTGTTTGAATTGTTTTAAAAGTATTCATCTAGCAATAGAAGGACATCAAGAAAGGGGCCAAAAATTCTGGCCTGCTTAGGTAGGGAGTTCCAAAATCTAGGGGCATTGATTGAGAAGGCCCTCTCTCATGTTCCCACCAACCACACCTGTTGCAGTTACTTTTTTCCTCCCCACTTTTCCCTCACAACCACCCTGCAAGGTGGGTTGGGTTGGAACACAGCAACTGTCCCATAAACTCAGCCAGCTCTCATGACTCAGTGAGGACTAGAACCTTGATCTTCCAAGTCCCAATCCAGCTCTCCAACAGTCATGCCACAAAAGCCCTTACATGCATTTTCAAACATCAGTATTTCCCAGATGTGTGCACAATGCCCCCTAAAATGTCTGTATTTTGAACATAATATCTACACATTAGATTAAGCAATGGTGTGACAGAATGGTTTCCACAAACATTGACACATCTCCTAAATCATTGCTTCCTAAGCGAAGGGTGCTCGACAATGGCTCCTCTTCATCCTGGAGAGAAGTGACCAGTGGGGTGCCACAGGGTTCTGTCCTGGGCTCAGTGCTATTCAATATCTTTATCAATGACTTGGATGAAAAAATAGGGGGCATGCTTCTCAAATTTGCAGATGACGCCAAATTAGGAGGAGTAGTTAATTCCCCAGAGGACAGAATCAAAATTCAAGAAGACCTGACTAGATCAGAAAGCTGGGCCAAGGTAACAAAATGAATTTCAACATGTAGAAATGTAAGGTACTGCACTTAAGGTGGAAAAATGAAATGCATAGATATAGGATGGGGGACACTTGGCTTAACGCGACTACGTGTGAAAGGGATCTAGGAGTCCTAGTAGATCACAAGTTGAACATGAGTCAACAGTGTGATGCGGCAGCTGAAAAGGCCAATGCAATTTTAGGCTTCATCAATAGATGTACAGTGTCTAGATCAGGGGTCGGCAACATTTACAGACCTGGGGCCGGTTGCTGGTCCCCAGGTCTTCTGCCGGGCTGGGGGGGGGAGAATGGCACGCACGCGCAGCCCCTGCTGCCACCACCAAAATGGCGGCCACGAACGTGTGGTGGTGGCAGCGGGTTGCAGCGGCGGCGGGGTTCAGCGGGCTGGGTGCGGCCCGCGGGCTGTAGGTTGCCAACCTCTGGTCTAGATCAAGGGAAGTAATAGTGCCACTGTATTCTGCTTTAGTCAGGCCCCACCTGGAATACTATGTTCTGGGCACCACAATTCAAAAAGGATGTTGAAAAACTGGAGTGTGTCCAAAGGATGGCGATTAAAATAGTGAAGGGTCTGGAAACCATGCCCTATGAGGAACGACTTAGGAAGCTGAGTATGTTTAGTCTGGAGAAGAAGCGGTTAAGAGGTGATATGATAGCCCTGTTTAACTATTTGGAGGGATGTCATATTGAGGAGGGAACAAGCTTGTTTTCTGTTGCTCCAGAGAACAGGACCTGGAGCAATGGATGCAAGCTACAGGAAAAGAGATTCCACCTCAACATTAGAAGGCATTTCCTGACAGTAAGGGCTGTTTGACAGTGGAACATTCTCCCTCTTCTTCTTTCTCCTTTTCTGGTGGTTTTTAAACAGAGGATGGATGGCCATCTGTCAGGCGTGCTTTGATTGAGAGTTTCTGCATGGCAGGGGGTTGGACTGGATGGCCCTTGTGGTCTCTTCCAACTCTATGATTCTATTATTCTAACTGTTACAAGGGTCCAGCACTGGTCTGCAGACCACCACTTTAAGTAGAACTGCCCTAAATGACATTCCCATTTAGGGCTACATAACACATTACAACGGAAAGGCATAAATATTCTGCTTGTTCATTCTTTTCAATAAGGTTCATTCTTTTCAATAAGGTAAACAGCCAGCCAGGCAGAGCAAATTTCATCAGGAAAATAATGTAAATAATGTAAGGAGAAAGAGTTAATCCATTCCATCTACATCATGACCTTGGCCTGGATCAGTCCCCACCCTACCACAGCTGCCATTTCTAAATACCTTAACAAGAGAGGTTTGTGCCTCCTTTGTCCTGGAAATGCTTGGCTCACAGACAGGAACATCTAAAGAGTCTCATTCCATATTCCACAACTTGAAGGTCTTTACCAAAAGGAAATGTAGCCCACCTCAACCTAGGAGAAAAATTCCAAAATCCATTTTAATTTAGTACTTTTATTAGACCTACTCAAAAGCTACTCCTCCCTCCAAAAATCCTACTCAAGCTGTAGTTCCCATTGTTTACCAGCAAGAGGAGCCTTGTAACACTTTAAATGTGTGAAAATGATATGAGACTTTCTGCTTTGACTGTATATCATATTTTTATCCCCACCATACAGCTCTGCAAAGCTGTTCAAAGTCAAAGAGCTTACCCAGACTGGAAATTTGTGTTTATTTGTGCTGCACCATCTAATCTCATTTCTTGTCCCTTCTTTGTTCAAATGTTCTCCTGGTGTGTGTGTGTGTGTGTGTGTGTGTGTTTAAATCTTTATTTTAAAAAAGGTGGAACATTTTGATTCATTTGTGGGGATCTTGCTTGAGATGTGTGTTGTGACATTAGATGTGGGTACCTTCAATTCCCTCACACTTCTCCCCAAATGTGTTTCCAGATGTATTGTTTCCTCATGTGACCTCTTTTTGTTTCTCTCCCATTGCTTCATTACCTCACTGTTACCACTAGATGTACCTAAAGATAGCCAAAACTTTGAAGGTTTGAAATGTGTTTTATTGTGGCACAAAAGTAAACAAAAAGAAAAATAAACAAAAACAAACCAGCTCTGGCACAACCTCCTGCCTCGAGAAGTCACACTAACTGAATGGTGTCCACTGCCAAAGCCACATGATCTCGTGTGAAGTCGTAGGCTTTCATGGCCAGCATCCATAGTTTTTTGTGGGTTTTTTTGAAGTTTGCAAACAGGGAGATGGGAGACACAGCAAACCTCAGAAAAGGATAATCTCTTCTAATGAGACCAAAATTGAGTTTTATAGCCTTGCTCACAGATGCTATATGTAACACAAAGCCAACAATGCTTCTTGTTCTGAAAACACCATCCCCTAGGTGAAGTATGCGGCAGAGAGGGCAGCATATTTTCAGGATGCTTTTCCTCAGCAGAGATCAGGAAACTGATCCAGCTTAAAGGTAAGATCAGGGGTTGGCAAGTTTTTCTTACCTGGGGCGGGTCCGCTGGCCTCCAGGTCTTCCGCGGGCCAGGGGGGGGGAATGGTGGCGCGTGTCCTCACGCACATGCAGCCCCTGCTGACGCCGCCAACACCATCCCCCGCTGCCGCCACGCACGTCACAGCCTCCATTTTGTTTCCCAAAATGGCAGCCGCGACTCGTTTGCGCATGTGCGGTACTCCTGCACATGAGCAAACGAGTCACGGCTGTTATTTTGGAAAACAAAATGGCAACCACGAAGCGCGCGGCGGGGGGTGGCAGCGGCCGGTCCAAAGGCCTCGGGGGGGGCGGACCCGGCCCACGGGCCATAGGTTGCCGACCCCTGGGTAAGATGGAGTAAAATACAGGACAATTACAATAGAAAAACTGTTATGGTAGAAAACCACCTGAGGGACCTGGGATGGAGGTTCACCACGTAGCTGGACAATCTCCTTAAACACAGCCAAAGCCAAGCTAAAGGTGTGGTTTCAAAAAAATAACCTGAATGTCTTATAATGGTCATGGCCAATTCAAGATACAGGCTTCAGTCCAATTGAGAATCTGTAGTAAGACTTGAAAATGCCACCTTAGATCCTGTGCTGAGAAAAAGATGAGATACAAATTGAATGAATAAATGCATGCCTGCACCTGTTTTATCAATCTGACAGAGCTGTAACAACGTTGCCAAAACTGCAGGCTACAAAAGTATAAAGCTGATACAAATTTACTCCAAGAAGACTTGAAACTGTAATTGTTGCCAAAAGTGCCAAATATTGATGGGGAGGTTAAATCCTTATGCATCCTGAGTTGTATCACAATAAAAATATTTTGCAACTCTGTGGTCTTGGATATCTTGTATACATTAAACAGTAACAATGGCAATTACATGGCAAAGTGAGAGAGGGACTCTGTCTGAATTATTTGGACAAACACTATTCTCATGTACTCGCAATCATAACAACTGCTCTATATTGGATATAGAATTTAATTCAACATTCAGAAAAGTGATTTCTTAGATAGTATACTACCCTCACAAGCAATGATGCCATGCATGTCCCTGTCATGAAAAGCATCTTGGATTTAATTTCCACAAAACACAATAATTATCATATAGACTGGCTTACACAGAAATTCTCACACTATGCATTTTGAGAGGGTAAAACCTGAATACATCCACATTACATATTTATAACACTTTTGCATCGCTTTAGTTAGTGTGGCTAAATTTAATGGAATGCTGGGATTTGTAGTTTGGTGAGGGACTTAGACCTATTTGCCAGAAAATTCTAGTGCTGTAGTTCAGAAGAATATCCCATTTAATCCTCTGCCATTCTATTTTTTCACTTGCTTTCAAAATGTCCTAGTTTCTCCTTTCTCCTTCTCCTTCCACTTCCCACCTCTGTCTTCAGCTTACTTCAACTGCTGCAAAATTGCTGAGATGAAAGTGCAAAGATAGGGAAAGGAGAGGGAAAGAGAGGAGGGGCAGAATCTTTTCTTTCCTAGTAGGTTTAGGCAAAAGCAAAAGACTGGAAACTCTCCTAGCTCGTGTTTTCATCATTAATAACTTTTGCCATCTTGGTGACATTCTGATGTTGCTTGTCACGTGTCAGTTGGGAAATACTGAAGGGAAATACTACCGTATTTTTCGCCCTATAACACGCACTTTTTCTTCCCCTAAATGTGCGTGGGGAAGTGAGTGCGCCCTATAGGGCGAAGGGCCGAGGCCGCGGGGAGAAGGAGCCCTCCTTCCCCCTGCGACCTCAGTCTTTTAATGGGCTGGTGCCGGGATCGAGGTCCACGGGGAGAAGGAGGGCTCCTTCTCCCCGCGGCCTCAGTCTTGGAATCAGCTGGTGCCGGGATCGAAGCGATCCCGGCACCAGCCCATTGAAAGACTGAGGCCGCCGGAAGAAGGAGCCCTCCTTCCCCCCCGGCCTCAGTCTTGGAATGGGCTGGTGCCGGGATCGAAGTGATCCCGGCACCAGCCCATTGAAAGACTGAGGCCGGGGGGAGAAGGAGCCCTCCTTCCCCCCCGGCCTCAGTCTTGGAATGGGCTGGTGCCGGGATCGAAGCGATCCCGGCACCAGCCCATTGAAAGACTGAGGCCGCGGGGGGAAGGAGCCCTCCTTCCCCCCCCGGCCTCAGTCTTGGAATGGGCTGGTGCCGGGATGGAAGTGATCCTGGCACCAGCCCATTGAAAGACTGAGGCCGCCGGGAGAAGGAGCCCTCCTTCCCCCCCGGCCTCAGTCTTGGAATGGGCTGGTGCCGGGATCGAAGCGATCCCGGCACCAGCCCATTGAAAGACTGAGGCCGCCGGGATGGCCGCCGGAATGGGCTGGTGCCGGGATCAAAGCGATCCCGGCACCAGCCCATTGAAAGACTGAGGCCGCCGGGAGAAGGAGGGCTCCTTCTCCCGGCGGCCTCAGTCTTTCAATGGGCTGGTGCCGGGATTGCTTCGATCCCGGCACCAGCCCATCCCAAGACTGAGGCCGGGGGGGAAGGAGGGCTCCTTCTCCCGGCGGCCTCAGTCTTTCAATGGGCTGGTGCCGGGATTGCTTCGATCCTGGCACCAGCCCATTCCAAGACTGAGGCCGGGGGGGAAGGAGGGCTCCTTCTTCCGGCGGCCTCAGTCTTTCAATGGGCTGGTGCCGGGATCGCTTCGATCCCGGCACCAGCCCATTCCAAGACTGAGGCCGGGGGGGAAGGAGGGCTCCTTCTCCCAGCGGCCTCAGTCTTTCAATGGGCTGGTGCCGGGATCGCTTCGATCCCAGCACCAGCCCATTCAAAGACTGAGGTCGCGGGGGGAAGGAGCCCTCCTTCCCCCCGCGACCTCAGTTCAATGGGCTGGTGCTGGGATCGGAGAAGTTCTCTGATCCCAGCACCAGCCCATTGAACAACTGGCCTCTGGCTAAAGGGAGGAATCCTTTTTTCTTGGATTTTCTTCCTTTAAAATTGGGTGCGCCTAATATGCCGGAGCGCCTTATATGGCGAAAAATACGGTAGATGAGATCTCATGGACATAAATGCTTAAAGGAAAGGGCATTCATGGTACATAGGGGCTTCTTAAAGGTGAGATACTGAAGGCGCAATTGCAAATAATTCCAGTGAGGATGAAAAGTGGGAAATGCCTAAAGAAAACAGAATGAAGAATTTTCAGATGAGCTGAGATATCAAAAGAGGCACATATCAGAAATGGAAGAATGGGGGAACCACCAAAGAAAAATACAAATAGTCAATACTTGTAGGGTCAAAGTTAGAAAAGCTAAAGCTCAAAATGAACTCAACTCATGCGAGAGAGGTTAAAAATAATAAAAAGGTGGGGTTTGGGCAAGAGGATTAACAAGAAAATAGTAGGGCCACTGCATAGTGAAGATCATTAATTTTTAAGAGGAGATGGAGAGAAGGCCACATTTTTTAATACAGTCTTTGCCTCAGTCTTCTCCCAAAAGGAAAATAGTAACTGGTGTAAATGGAACAAAACATGCATTAAGAGGACTGCAGCCCAGAATAGCTAAAGAGGAAGTAAAAGAATACCTAGCTACTCTAGATGAATCCAAGTCTCCAGGACCAGTTGTGCTGCACCCAAGAGCACTAAAGGAAGTTTTGGATGTAATCTCAGAACCACTGTCAATGATCTTTGAGGATTCTAGGAAGACAGGAGAGCTCCCAACAGATTTGAAGTGGGCAAATGTTGTTCCTAGCTTCAAAAAGGGCAAAAAACAGGACCCAAGCAACTACCAACTATGTAGTCAGTTTGACATAAATATCAGGTAAGGTTCTAGAACAGATCACTAAACAATCAATCTGTGTGAAATTAGAAAGGACTAATATGTCCCAATCTTCTTCATGGGTGTTAAATGTGTATTTTCAACCTTCCATTGAAACCTATGGGCTTTGAAAGGGCTTACCTTTAGCTGGATTGGGCCCAGAGTTTTTAATGAATGATACACATATGTCTAGCCTGGACTCATGTTTTTTTCTTCCAAGCTGCCAAAAGCCATCTCATGGCCACAATTCTCCCTTCCAAACTCATTTCCCCATTTGTTAAAAAAGATTTATGCAAAAACCACAGGCAGGTCCTTGTACTCCAGAGATGGAGCAGTTGTTCCCCTCCAGTTCCCCTCAGCCTTCACCATGCAGGCTGGGAATATTGGAGTTATAGACCAACATCTGGAGGATCACTGATTGCCTTCTCCTGCTACACAGCAATCTTTCTGACATTATCAAAGAGCAGCCAGTGGTGAAAGAAAGCCTTGTTATTTTTATTCACTGCTGTAAAATCTGTTAACATTGGGCCATTAGCAAAGCAAACTGTGGTGCCTCAGAACTTCAGCTGGTCTTTAAAACAAACAAAAGCTTTTTAGTACACACTTGTTAAACCAATGGCATGCACTGAAGGTTTGGGATTTTGATGTGCAAACATGTTAAGTAGAGCTCTCATGAAGGCTGTCCAGACAGTGGCTGCATACCCTCCAACTGTCTTAATTTGACAGTGGCACTGCCAATTAATCCTCTGTTCTCCCACTTTCTCAGCTGCTTTTAAAATCTCCTATTTCTCTCTCCTCATCCCACTTTTTCCCTTCATCCTCGGCTTACTCCAGCTACAAATTGAGTTCAAATGACAAAAATCATTTGTATTCAATTAACTCAGCAAAGAGGAGAGAATGGGCAAAACTTTCTCTTCTCAGCAGGTTCAGAAAAAGCACGCTGCTGCAGCCTTTCCTAGATTGTATTTTCTTCCTCATTAATAACTTTTGCCATCCTACATTGAAGTTACAGATTTGTAACCTAGAGTTATGGATTCATAATTGTTCCACATTCAGCAGCAGTACATAGGCATGATGGTTGCAGTATGCAGTGGGGTTTTGTAGCACCTTTGAGATTAACTGAAAGTAAGAAGTTTGTAGCATGAGCTTTCATAGACTTGAGCCTACTTCGTCACATGCATGCAGTATTCCTTATGACACCCACCATGAATTCCAGGAAGCCACAACTCATGACCAGGAGAAGGCTAATGAGCTTATTGCTTGGGGTTTTAAACCAAATCAAGCTTTCCGGGCTGCAGATGGGAGGCAGAATAGAGGCAGGGATTATCACATGCTAAATCGCCACTGAATTGCCAGTGGCCATCAGCCTGGGTCCCAGCTGGACTCAGCCTGCGCTTTTTAGAAATCGGAACACTTTTCAGTTTCTAAAAAGTGCCGGCTGAGCCTGGCTGGGACTCAGGCTGATGGTGGCCGGCAATTCAGCTGTGATTTGGGTAAACTGTTGGGTTTATCGTTTATTATTGTTCTTTTTATTACTGTTGTGGTTTTATTGTTATACTTTTGTTTTTTGTTTTTTGTTTTTTTAATTGATTGTACTACTGTACATTTTGTACATTTTATCTTTGTACTCCCGCCTCGATCCGTAGGGAGAGGCGGGAAATATAAATAATTATTATTATTATTATTATTATTATTATTATTATTATTATTATTTAGCATGCCCTGCCTCCATCCCACCTCCTGGCTTCAGCCCAGGAGGCTTGATTTGGTTTAAAACCCCAAGCAATAAGCTCCTAACATAGATATCCTGAAGAACCTCACTAGACTCACAACAGATCACAATTGGAGTAGCTCCCTGGAGTTTAGGGTTGGTTTGAGGGGTTTATTCTTTAGTTCATTCAGAGTTATACATATATAATTATAAGGGAAAATACAATCCTTCAGATAGCTTGGACCTGAGCTATAAAGAATACACAAACAGCCCAAAACTTGCATTTTAAAAATTACATTTTTCTCATAGTTCTCTTTCACACTATACAATGATAGCACTATGATTTCACTTTAACTGCTATGGCTGCATCCTATAGAATCATGTGATTTGTAATGCCATAAGGAATTGTTAGCCAGACAACACAAGCACCTCCCCAAACTACAAACCCCAGGTTTCCTTAAGACCTGCCATGGCAGCTAAAGTGGAATCATAGTGCTGTCTTTGTGAAGTGTGAAAGAGACTGTACTACTCCAGAAATCTCACATTGGCCCTTTCTTTCTCTCTCAAAACTTTTAATCAAAAGAAAACATAATACATAGGAGGAACTTTATTTTATTTGTAATCTGAAATAACAGCAGATTTCAAGGGAAACCAAACAAACAAACAAACAAACAAATAAACACAACCTCTCCATCCTAAAGCTGTATTTAGAAGCACAGGTGAACTGAAAAAGCATATCTGTAAATATCTTGAATATCTGTAAAGAGCATTCCTCTATCAAACAGACAAGATTTTTAAAGTCACTGACTTATCTATTTAAGCAAAGCTCAATATTTGTGAAAGATACAGTTTCCACAAATGAGTCTGGATTAGTAAAAGAAAGAAAGAACCAGAAGACTGTGTTCTTTGATATCATCATAGCTACAAGTAAACGATTACAGCTGCTCAAAATGTTACAAAATTCCAACACAGAAAACATTTCCATGGAGGTATGTGCATGCAAAGTACACGTAGAATATCTGATGATGCCATGGAGACAAAATACTAGGATATTCTTATTTTGTCATTTTTCAAAGAGAACTGTGTTAGTATGTTTCAATGTAAAAAGGGGGAAGAAAAGAGGAGGGAATATTGTCTTGTCATTAATGTGAGCTTGATAGAATGCTATCTGTTTCTTCAGACACATTGATAGAGTGCTATATTGTCTTTCTTCAGTGCACCTGAGGAAAGTGGATTGTAATACACATACACAAAAGCTGGTGCTGTGATAAATTTGGGTACCTTTCACACTGCAAAGACTGCTGCCACACTGCAGAATTAATGCTGTTGGACACTGTTTTAATTGTCATGGCCCCATCCTATGGAATCCTGGGATTTGTAGTTTGTTGTGACAACCAGAGCTTTCTGACAGAGAAGGCTAAATATCTCACAAAACTCCACTTAAGGCAGCAAGACCCTTTAGGCCAGCTCTGGATAGATCACAACCAAAAATTCTTCTGGATGTTTAATATTATTCACAGTGCAGTCCTATGCATGTCAAGTTACAAGTGAATTCTGTGCAATTGTGCAAAGGGCACTGCAACCTAAACTGGTTAAGCAAATCTCTGCTATACAGCACCTTCACCTTTCCATTTCCATGCCCCATAGTCCAGCAAAAGCTGATCATTCAGTAGGGTATGCTGGGAGTATGATCCATACTTGGTGAGACCCCAGAGAGGGTTGTCAGCCATTGGGGTAGTACAGCTAGAGGGACTGGCACAGCTACTGGGCAAGTGAGAAAAGACACTTTCCCACTTGCCCAGAAGCATCACCAGACCCTAAACGTGCTCCCCAGAGGCTGCAGAACCTCTCCCCTTAGTAGGCCTGAAGGCCTGGGGTGGGGGGCAGCTGCCTTCAGGGTCCAACATGGCTGCAGCCACACTGGACCTTGAAGGCTTTTGGGGGGTTTGACTCAGCAGTGATCTGGACAAGGGATAGGGCAAAGTAGTTCACACACACACACTGCACTGGGTGACACCAATCTCGGCAATGCCACTGCTCATCATAAATACTTATGTCACCATATACAATATACACAAAAGCCAGGATGGTATAGTGATTTGAGTGTTGGACTGCAACTTTGGAAATCAGAGTTTGATTCTTCACTGAGCCACGCACAGCCCCAGAAAACCCCGTGATAGGTTCGCCTTAGGATTTGCCATGAGTCAGAAATGATATGAAGGCACACAACAAAAATACAGTGTATACTATACATATATAAAACAGTATGCTTCTTTTATTTGCCTTGCCAAGTAATCAGCAGCTACTGTTCAAATCACTGTGACAAATGGGTAGCACCACAGGCAGTCAAAGCTAATTTTAGCCCAATGAACCATTACATATTTAGACAATTCAATCCTTGTCCTAATTTAGGCTATAATTAAAAAGAGGGTTTGGGGTTTTTTGTTTTTTACAAAATTCTTTCGTTTTTCTTTTAGAAAGAGAAAAAGATGTAAAAAGGATTAAAAAATTAAGAAACAGCTACTTTACTTGTGGGTTGTTGTTTCCCTTTTAAGGAAAAATCTGAAAATATTTGGGGCTATAGATCTTCTTTGGAGTAAAAGATCTTTCATCTCTGTTTCTATCTCTGTCTTACTGTCTCAAATGTATAAAAGACAAGATTGTAAATATCTGTGTGTGTGTGTATATATATATATATGTAAATATCTGTGTATGTGTGTGTGTATAGATAGATAGATAGATAGATAGATAGATAGATAGAGATAGAGATAGAGATAGAGATAGAGATAGAGATAGAGATATATATGAGCCAGCATAGCATAGTAGTTTGACTGTTGGGCTATGGCTCTGAACACCAGAGTTCAAATTCCCACTTAGCCATAAAACTTACTGGGTGATCTTTGACAAGTCACACTCTCTCAGTCTCAGATGATGGCAATGGCAAACTCCCTCTGAAGAAGCTTGCTAAAAAATAAAAAAAACATGATAGGCCTTAGGATTGCCATAAGTTGGAAAAGACAACAATAAAACTCTGTGGAGGGAGGGGGGTTGTAATGCACTTTTTAAAATGGCAAAACATCCTGCAAGAGAAAACAAATATTTCCACAGAATTTTCAACCAGCATTTGTGCATTTCTGTGCAATTTTTTTTATGAATTGTGGATTTTGTACAGAAGTCACATTTTTGACACAAAAACCTCCATTCCTCTAGAAGCACTTTTATTTTACAAAAAAAAAAAAAAAAACCCAACTCCACAGGTTTCATATGAAAAACGCTCCTTTATCATCTCTATAATCCAAGCAAGTTTCCAGTGTTAACAGCTTCAAAATTTAGTTTCCTGGAACAGATGAAGGACCTCTATGTGATGTCTGGAATGGAACACAGGATGCAGCCACCCCCTTCCAAGCTGCCCTTGCTATTTGCCGTTTTGTGTGTGTGTGTGTTTGTTTGTTTTTTGTTTTTATATATAAAGTAGCCTTAGATTTAACTAAAATGTGGTTTGGCTCTTGTGACCGAAATATAATTTTCAAGTCACAAGGCACTAACAAAAAGTAAAAAGTACGGTAGTTTTGAAAAAATCCAAGCAATTTTGAGGTACAGAATCAGCTGAGAAATAAAACTTTGTCAGCTCTTTAGCATTCTCTTTGAATCAATTAATAAATAACTTAACTGATAATGCTGAAATCCTAACTAAAGTCAAGCAATTCAATTAAAAGTAAAAGTAATTAAGTTGCCCCTTTTCATTTGAAAATTTCCAACTTAATTGATCATGTAATTGATTTTAACAAGTTGGCTCCTAACGCTAGTCATGATCTAGTCTATACCAATGCTACTCAAAGTGGTGGTCTCTGGACCAGTACCAGTCTCTGAACCATTGGCTGCCATTCCTGGCAGGTTTCCAGAGAAGAAAGAAATAATAAAGCAAAGCAGCTTCATTTATATACCGCTTCATATCGCACTATGGGATGTCTAAGTGGTTTACAACTGTAAGCTCATTGTCCCCCAACAGTTGGGTACCCATTTTAGCGACCTCAGAAGGATGCAGGCCTGAGTCTAGCCTGAGCCCTGGCTAGGATTGAACTTGCAACATTGTGGTCTATGAGTGAGTGGCTGCATTACAGGCATTTAACCACTGTGCCACCAGGGCTCTTGTACCCAGAAGACACAAATTTAGCACCAATCCCTGGCACGTGGGGTGGGGTGAGGCATCTTTGGTGCCCCACATCAAATAGAATAAGAAGCACTGATGTACAGTTTGTCCTCATTTTTTCTTCACAGTAATGGGGATTGCAACATGGGCCTGGTTCCCAAGCTCAAGGAAAATGTACCCTCCCTCTGCCCTACATATGTGGCCTGACTTTCTTTCCTGTCACTGCAATCATTCTCATATTGCACAAGAAATGAATGACTTTGTTTCCTTAATCATATGATAAGCAATCTATTGGCTCCTGTTAGTGAAGTTGCAAACATACAGCTGTTTCTTCTAGAGAAATGGAGCTCTTTCTTGTCAGAATCCTCATGAATCATATCCTTTTTAGGAGCCTCCCTTACCATGGTCCTTTCTGAGTATGTTGTTCTACAACACATCTGGAGGGCATGCACCTAGAGAAGGCTGTAATATACAGATCAGCAAGTCTTGCACACCATCTTACATCTGTGATTTTTCATTGATTACTCCTGCCCTCAATAACTTCTTCTATGATCAAGCATAGATGGCTCTGGAGATCTTGCATGCAGACGCAGGGGGGTTGCAGACTGCCAGAAATAGTGTGAATTCAGTCCACTTTTAGGGTTAGGGTTAGTGCTAGGGAATCATGGGAACTGTTATTTTTCTGAGACATTGAGCCTTCTCTGTCAGACAACTCTGATGCCACAATAAAATACAGTTCCCATGGTTCCCTAACTCTAACCCTAACCCTAAAAGTGGACTGAATTCACACTATTTCTGGCAGTCTGCAACCCCCCTAAATCTCCTCTTCATTATGCAAGCCAACACAATCCCCTCTGAAGTTCCCACATTCATTTATGAAATACAAGATAAATAACCCAAATTCTTCCTTGCAATTAAGTCTTTTTGCTGGACATTGAACCTTCCCATTAATATTTTTCTGGAAAGCTTCTAAAGCTTCAGGAAAAAAAGTTAGTGGTTTGGAGTACATCTACATTACTGATTTTTGTTTGTGGCTTCTGATGGATGACTTATTGAGGAAAATAAAATAGTTTCTTTAATCTTGCCAAAGTTAAGATAAAGCCAATAGCCAAATGCTGACCTTCCACCTAGATGGTTTCCCTCTTGATTTAAAATGCATCTAGTAGACTGCACAATATAAGAGAAAATGTAGCTGACTGATATCTTTAAGAATATTTCTTACAAATGGGAATAACACAATGGGAAAAGGACCACAAAGGCTCATCAATGTTTTAAAAATGACATCTTTGAATACAAAACATTTTTTCCTGATCACAAAGACGTTTACCTAATTCCAAATTTAATTTGCAGTTAGGACTTATTTAAATCAGTAGGACCTCAGTTAGTTATCACTAGATAGCCCCTTTGAGCCAGAAGAACTCTGGAATAAAGCCAGAGACATTGTCAGGGGGAAATGCAAACAGACACTATCTGCAGCAAAAAGAAAGAGAAGCCTCAATGGATAATGGGTGTAGTTAAGGACAGATGAGAAGCAAATGTAAAAGGGGACTGAAATGAGGTCTCAGGACCATGAAAGTAACTGTTCAGAGATATGTACACAGTGACAAGATGAACTACTATAATAATCAATGTAGAGAAATAGAAGGTGACAATAAAAAAAGAAAGAACAAGAGACCTCTTCCACAAAATCTGATAAATCAAAGGTTCATAGATGGTTTTCCAGTTCTCAGAGAAGTTATGTTCATTGATGGCTTATGCAGAGGGCTGGTTCCTTACCTGTGCTTCTAAAATGGAGATTCACTTTCTGGACATTACAGTACAGCTACAAAATTGACATCTAACTACCTTATTATATTACAAACCCACTGACAGCTACATATACTCGCATGCCTCCAGTTTCCATCCTGAACACACTACCAGATCCATAGTCTATAGCCAGGTTCTCCAATGCAATCACATCTGCTCAGACCCACAAGACAGGGATGCCAAACTCATGCAATTACAACAATCATTCCTCAAGCTACAGTGCTCACCATACAAAGTGAAAAAACAAATAAACAAGACAAGACTTGTACCCAGGACTAATCTATTACAGAACAGACTGAAGACAGAAAAAGACAGAACCTCACCAGTGGTCACATACAACTCCCAACTGAAACCACTCAGACATATCTTCAATGAACTGCACCCCATTCTGGATAATAATGCTGCCCTCTCAAGGACTCTTGGTGGCAGAGCTTTACTTCCCTACAGACAGGCTCCAAAACCTCAAACAATTACTTACCTACCCAAGAACACACAACACAGATGTGGACACTAATATAAAGCCTTGCCACAAACCCAGATGCCAACTCTGCCTACACATCTATTCAAGAAATGTCATCACAGGGTCTAATGACATCACCCACAATATTAGAGAGACTTTCACTTGCTCATCCTCCAATGTGATTTATGCCATACTATGTCAGCAATGCCCTTCAGCACTCTACATTGGGAAAACAAGCCAGTCCTTGTGCCAGAGAATAAATGGATATAAATCAAACATTAGGAATGAGAATACACAAAAACTGGTTGCAGAACACTTCCTTGAACAAAAGAACTACAAAGGAAGATTGGAAAGAGAAAGAGCAGAACTGGAATATATCCACACATTCCAGTCCATCAACAGTGGGATGAACAGAGACAAAGGTTTCCTAGCACACTACAAACATTTCAACACTATCTAACCTCCCATCCTCATGAGGGCACTCTTGACCTGTTCATTACATCTTCCCTGGTTCCCACACTACATTCCAATATTCACTCATATGATTATATACTCTCCTTGACTTTAGGCAACATTCTCCTTCCTGCCTTTGTCTCCCTCAACGCCCATTGTTAAAACTGAACTTGCCACCTCATCTCCACACCCACATGTTTTTGAATTTCAATTGACATCCTCACACACAACCAGCTTATATAGGTCTGCCTCTGGACTTTCCACTCCACCTATGCATCTGAAGGCTACAAAAGCACATGCTCTCAGTTTCTTTGTTTCAGTTAATTTCAAAGGTGCTGTAAGATCCCTTTGCATACTAATTTTCCAAACTAACATGGCTATGTTTTTGAATTCTACCACCTTTGATGGCTTGTCTTAGGTTGCAGATGAAGGCAGTGGTATCCCTGCCCGGGGTGTCACCTGGTGCAGGGAGGCAGGGATTCTGGAAGCAGGGTCAAAAGGACACTCTCTCCATCTCACTGCTGCAGCACATAGAATGTGCTGTGACAGCAAGGTGGGGGGCATGCTCAGCCCTTTCACCAGCCCCCCCCCCAGGCCTTCCATGTCCCACATGCCCATTGCCATGTAGGACCTGGAAAGCAGCTGCCCACTCTACCCAGGGTGTACTACCCCACTGGCTGACACCCACCTCTGAGGTGTCACCCGGTGCAGTCCGCACCACCATGCTACCCGAGTGATGCCACTGGATTCAGGGCAGAGTTGCTTGTTACATAGGATAGACTTGTATATTACACATCTATAGATGGCATGATCAGTAGGCACATTTTCTGGGGATGATGGAAGTAACACATGCAAAAGGCACCCAGTAAAGAAAGGTGGCATAACAGTATAATGGGATTTGGTTTGCCCCATTATATGGTTTACCCCAGTTTGTTACATCATTACATTATTTCTTCTCCCTAGCTTGAGCTACATTGGAAGGGCAAGAAGTCAAGAAATGACATAGGTAATACTACAAATAACAAGGAAAGAGGTAAGGAACCTATCATTCTGGTGTTGTTTTTGGTGGCAGCCTATGTCCTATGATGTAGCTGTTTCCACATCCAAAGTTAAAATAGTACTATGAATGAAACAGACACAGCAAGAGCAATAAAGTTTAAGATCGTGTAACAATAGTGTGACCATATGATAATATAAATCTTGTGGAAATTCGTATAACTCTAAACAGTCTCAACATTTTATCAGCCAGAGTGAAACATCTTTTATCTTCAGAGAAGTATGCTAATGCTTCCATTATTTTATTTTTATATAAAAATGCACTGATACTTCAAGCAAAGAGAAACTATACCCTTTCTCACAAAAAAGCTCCTGTCAACTTACTTTAAACATTTTGATAGTCATGGGCAAACTTTGCCCTTGAGTATGCAGGCTGGGAATGGTAGTCATTGTAGTGGGCTATCTCCATGATAGGGTCACCTTAGGGTTGCCATAAACTGGACTTGAAGGCAACACAACATACACACACACACACACACACACACACCAGAAGGCTATGGAGAAGATAATCTTGGTGTAGTGGTTTGGGTGTTGAACTATTAAGCTTATTGCACGGCACTTACAAGAACGGGAACAGAACAGAAGGGAACGGAATGGGGCAAAAACTCATTTTACTGCACGGGAGAATGTCACCGATACCGCTGGGAGTCCCCAAGGCATTCCCCAGTCGTTCCAGGCAGCCAGTTTTTGAAGGACGGTTCAAAATCATTCTTCAAAATTGGCTGCCAGGAACGGCTGGAGAATGCTTGGGGACTCCCAGAAGCATCAGTGGTGTTCTACCGTGCAGTAAAATGTGTTTTTGCCCTGTTCCATTCCCTTCCATTCCGTTCCGTTCCCATTCCTTACGTGCCATGTGGTAAGCTTATATGACTCAGGAGACCACGGTTCAAATCCTGGCTTTGCCATGTAAACTGACTGGAGGACCTTGGGCAAGTCATACTCTCTCAGGCTCAGAGGATGGCCATGGCACACCCCCTCTGAAGAAATTTACTGAGAGAACCCTGTGTTAGGTTTGCCCTAGGATCACCATAAGTCAGAAATGACTTGAAGGCATACAATAACAACAACAATCTTTAGGAATGATTTGACTAATGCAGTCCAGTATACCACAAGGCCACAGGTGTAGCCTGTTCAAACTTTCTGTTCACATAGTTGCCCACCAGTTGCTGATGAAAAGCCCACAAGCAGGACATGAGTTCAACAACACACGCACACATGCTGTGCTCTTCTGCAACTGATATACAGAAGAACAGTGCTTTTTGTATGGCCAAGGGAAGATTAACAATGGTGCAATAGGAGCAAACATTTGAGGGTTCTCAGTAGTCAGGGGCCCAGTACTCCTGATGCCATGGTACAAAGATAAAGAGAGATAGAAAGAGAGAAATCCAGCATGAATCTGGCACTCCAAAAGCAGATCTCACATACCTGCCTGAAAGGGGGCCTATTTCTGAAACTGATCCAGGGCCCCAACCAACATAATCCAGTTTTGAGTATGGAGATCAGTCTCTTTGGGGCTATACCATTTCCATCTTCTGTTTGGGACAATTCATTTCAGTGTCCTCTTCTTTGACTTTCCAACAATTTTATCCAATTTGCATGTGACTGCTTTTCCCCACTCTCTGTAAGTAGTGAGATTCTTGCTGAATGCTCCCTCCTCTTAGAAGTCCACTCTGTTTAAGAAAATACATGTACTTGGTGAAGTCTCATGGGTCCTCTGGCTTCAGGCATCCCAATATCATTAAAGCAACACAACATACACATAGTATCATTAAGGCCACATAACATACACACAGTAGCTACTTAATGCTACTGTTCCATTGGAATCTTGATGAAAGATTATGCACCAGAGCAAACCATTCTGGTTGTGAATGGCATCTTTTTAACATAATAATATCACTATCTACCCTCAAATTAAGAAACTTTGTAGGGTTTACAGTGGGGCACAAAGGCACAAAAAGATTATATTATCCAAAACTAATTGACTGAGGGGGGATGCAGACGAGCGGCCTTGGGCCACCCCGGAAAACGGAAGATTGAGGCTGAGGCCCCGTCGGCCCCGATCCTTCCTTTTGCTGCCTGGGAAAGGAGCACCAAAACGCTACGGGCAGCAAATAGGGCGCCTGAAGAGCCACCGTGCAGCTCTTCTGTGTCCCTTCTGGCGCAGCAAGTTAAGACGCTGCGTCGGGAGGACGTCTTGATGGCTCGCACCATGCGTAATAGTGCATGCCATGATGAAGTCCTCGGGAAGGGGTTGGGGCACCCGGCGTGTGGCTGCCCCTCCCCTTCCCTGCCTCCAAGATGGCACAAAGCACTATCTGTAGAGGCCCTGAATGGCCTAGGCTCAATGATTATGTAGACTGGACTCATCCATGAAAAGTTTTTTCATATTGGATAAGTAGAGAACTGACAGCTGATTCTAAAATCAGCTTAAAGAAATCTTGCCTCTAGTAACAAATTTATGAGTACTTGTGTCAGTGGGGAACATGACTTGAAACTGAAATCCTATAACCTTCAAATGAAAAATCAGCTATCTACACCCTTCGATATGTCAGATATGAAAATAGAGGCCTTCCTATGTATGCCATTATTCTCCCACAAAGCAACAAAACCTGATTGCTGAAGGCTCTTTTTTGCATGCTGGGTTTTCACTGACTGTGGAACAGCTTAGCCTTCACTAGCTTCTGAAGGAAAGTGTTTGTCAATGCTTTCTAACACTTTTTGTTGACACTTGCTTATTATAGTTGAAATGCTCAATTCCCCCAAACTAATCTGACAATGTCTTTATGATACACAGTATGTAAAAAGAAAGACTTGTCAGATATCAACATAGTCAAATGGCAATTCAATCAGTAGCATTTACTACGAGAGTCTGCATGGCATGTTATTTTGAGTTTTGGACTACGACTCTGGAGACCAGGGTCAATTCCCCACTCAGTCATGAAAACCACTGGGTGATCTTGGGCTAGTCACACTCTCTCCCAACTTAAAAATTCAGAGAGGAGAAAAATTGCCCTCCAAACCATAGGACTATCTGAGTAAATCATCCCCCGGGGGCATCACTAAGGCTGTGTGGGAAGTGCAGACTGCACCACGTGACGTCCTAATGGGGGTGACACCACTACTGCTTGAACATCTGCCTTTTGGTTGGCCATGGCATCTACCTGCATCCCTTTAAAATGCTGAAGAGATGGTATGGGGAGCCAGCATGGTGTAGTGGTTTGAGTGTTGGACTACAACTCTGGGAACCAGGGTTCGATTCCCAGCTCAGCCATGAAACCCACTGGGTGACCTTGGATAAGTCACATGTTCTCAGCCTCAGGGGAAAGCAATGGAAAACTTCCTCTGAACAAATCTTACCAAGAAAAACAGGTCGCCTTAGGATCACTATAAGTCAGAAATTACTTGAAGGCACACAACAACAACAAAGCATTTACTACATTAGCTGGGCATAGGTGGTCATTGAGGAATGGAACATAAAGATAGCAGCAGTTATGTTCTCCTGCTACAGTATGCCTTTAGATTTTCATATATATATATATATATATATATATATATGCACATTTACATCAGGGATGGGCAACTTATATCAGGGATGGGCAACTTACATCTCTACAGAGATTGTTGGACTGCAACTGCATCCATCTATTCCTTTATTTATAAACCACCTTTCTGCCAGGCTGAGGCTCAAGGTGGCTTACACACAGGCAGAATACTGTAAAACTCATATAATCATCCCTCGGTACTTGTTCTGCTGACCAGGATTGATGGGACTCACAGTCCAACATCATTGGAAGGGCCACAAGTTGCCCTCCCCCAATTTGCATTATGTGCACCACTAAATGTGTCAACACTGGCCTAGATGGATAAAGAGCCTTGCTTGGAATCAGGTAACTACAGATTTTCTATTATGAGACTGGGGGCACGTGTTTTGGTAGACTCTTAAGAGAGGAGAACTAATTCGCCCAAAGGCAATTTAAGCAACCCAGGGTCAACCTAAGGCTGCTGTCATTTAAAATGATTGAAATCCCTAGATTGGTAGTTTTTCATTCAAACTATAAATGTTCCAAGGAAGCCTGGAGTTTCTCACTGGGCTTCGCTAATAAGAAAACTAGTGATGGTTAAAAAAAAAAACTGCTTGAAATATAGTGTGACTGTCATTACAGATCTCTCGATACAGTACTATGTAGCAGAAGGGGAATGCTGGGCACCCTCAATTCATGTGGGGCAACACTTCAGTCAAACAGGCTTGACCACTGTTTGAGTCAGTGATGTGAAAGCCGGGGGGGGGGGGGTTACGATTTTTTTAAAAAAATATTTTTCCATTCCACTCCTCCCCTTGGAAAATTTGGGAAAATGGATCATGGAATATTTTCTTTTAGAATGATAAATAAAATGCTTAAGACAAGGTGTTCACATATTTACTGCCACAAAATCATTTCTGAAAACTATTTAAGAAGAGAACATTTAAGTAAGACTGTGTACAGCTTGGATCTAGACTATTTGAAAGACCATATCTCCCTTTATGAGCCCATTAGAGTTCTAAGATCAGCTGGAGAGGCCTTTCTTTCTGTCCGACCACCTTCCCCAAGTTCATCTGGTAGGAACAAGGGAGAGAGCCTTCTCGGTGACAGTTCCCAGTCTTTAGCCCTCCCTCCCTAGGGAGGCAGGATGGCTTCCCTCCTTGTTCTCCTTCTATCAACAACTGAAAACATTCTTTATGTAGAGAGATTTTGTAGCATCTTTGAGACTAACTGAAAGAAAGAAGTTGGCAGCATGAGCTTTCGTAGACTTAACTCTATGAAAGCTCATGCTGCCAACTTCTTTCTTCCAGTTAGTCTCAAAGGTGCTACAAGATCTCCCTACATGCTGATTCTACAGACTAACATGGCTATATCTTTGAATTCTGAAAACATTCTTGTGCCGGCAGGATTGGGTTGGGCTTTTAGTGATGTGCTGAGAAGTTTTATGGTTTGTATAATCTTTTAATGAATTTTAATACTTTAACTTTATAAATTGTACAATTGCTTTTAATTAACTTCTATAGTTATAGAAGTATAGGGTTGTTGTTTTTTTTAAAAAATCTATTATTTATAAAATGTTGGGCCTTGGGTCCCATTATCAGGAAAAATGTGGGATATAAAGGAATAAATAAATAATAATAATAATAATAATAATATAGTATCATATTGTTACATGTCCTGGTCTCTCTTCATTTATGTTAATAAGTGTGTTATGTCTGCTTGACACTACAGAGATTAGTCAAGGCAAAATAATTTCCTCTGTTTTACTAATGTTGATGTTTTGTTCTATTTTTATTAGGATTTTTTAACCTGTTTCTCAAATTGTCAAACCAAAGAAATGCCTTATATTTCAGGCAGTCCTTACAGTTCAGCACCCTGTAGCATCATTTGTATCAGTGGCATCCAAAGGGTTAGCATCACTCAGTATGGTAACTCATTTTGTTACCCCTCCATTGTCCTCCTCCCATACCACACCATACAGAATCCTTAGTAATGCTTTTTGTACTAATGTTACTCATAAATTGAAATTCCCATATATCATGGAATCTAATGGTAAGCACTGTGACATAAAACAATTAGAAAAATTAAAATTATAGCTTTAAATTACAATATCTTACGCACACCTAAATGTATTTGCATGTAGACAGGTTCATGTGTTTACAGTGAAAATTTGCTAAGATTTGATGTTTTTAAAGAAAATTTTAACAGAATTTTAAAAATTAAATTAAAAAATTAATTTAGAATGTTTAAATTTAAATTTTAAATCTTTTAAAAATTCACAGCCTCCCCTTTCTCCTCCTACTGAGCCTCACCCCACTCACACCATCTCTTCAGCATTTTAAAGGGATGCAGGCAAACTCCACAGCTTGTTTCTGCCAAAAGGCAGATGTTTAAGGGACAGTGGTGTCACCTCCCCTTAGGATGTCACCTGGTGCAGTCCACACACACACACAGCCTCCTAGTGATGCCCCTCCTTTGTAGCAAAAAAAACCTTTAAACATTAATTTGTAATATTCTGAATAAACTGTACTTTTAAATATATCAAACATGATGAATTTATGCTAAACAAATTACATATAAAGAATCTGATATTCTTAAAGTAACAAAATGATTTTCAATATATAAAAGAGTGCATTTCCCCCATTTTTCCAAACATTTATGTTTTTTCCTGAAAAACCTTTTTCCCTTGGCTTCAACATTTTGGGAAATTTTACATCTTTACTCTGAGCACAGGAAAACATCATAGAATGCACCTCAGAATTCTCTGCAATACATCATTCCTTTTTTTTTCAAATGCTGAGGCTGAGAGTGATATGCTATCCCTTTAGTGGCCAAAGACAAAGTGGAAAGATTAAAGGGTTTATGCAAACACTAGTGTTTACAGAAGCACTAAAAATCTTTGTTGTTGTGTGCCTTCAAGTCATTTCAAATTTATGGAGACCCTAAGGTGAACCTTGACAAGATTTGTTGGGGGGGGGGGTTTGCCACTGCCTTCCTCTGAGGCTGAGAATGTGACTTGCCCAAGGTCACCCAGTGGGTCTCCATGGCCAAGTGTGGATTTGAAACCAGGTCTTCAGAGCCCTAGTCCACCCAAATCACTATGCCATTCTGAAGATCGGGGATGAACTAAGGTTGGAGGAGAGAGTATGCAGTGGAGACCAGTTGTACTCTGTGGCAGTAGACTGTTATTGGAAGACTGTTGGAACAAATAGAAGAGGGAAGAGTTTACAGTGGCTTAAATCCTGAATACTAAAACACTGCTCTACAAAATTTTGTTGCATATCCCACTTTGAAGAAGAGGAATGTTCAACACCCGTTGGATTAAATGGAGGGAACTGGAAGTTGATCCTAATTCTTCCATCAAAGCCAAGATGATTTTAAAATGCTGCATTGTGCCCAATTACTTCCCTACTTTTCATTTTAATGTTCTTGGTTGCACATATTAACAGGTTTTCCTGCAAAGCTAGAAATACAAAGATACATATAAGTCAGGACAAGTCACACAGATTCAAACATGAACAAATGTCAAGCAACTATCCTGTAAAACAGAGGTGGTTCTTGGAATCTTATTGGACTGCAAATTCTGTTCAGAACTAGCTAGCATGGTCAGTGGTAAAGGATGATGGGAGTGGAACTCCCAACAGTATCTGGAGGTCACATGTTCCTCATCCCTCCTGTAAACTAATTAAGGCTACATAGATCACGTAGTTCCCCAGAAACATTTCAAGATGATAAAGCTGCCTTAGAAAACAAGAGGATGTTATTTTTAAGGCTACCCTGTCATAGGAATTAGCAGATTTTGAACTCTGAAAGGTCATGTTTTAATTCTGTCCCAGCTTGTATGATAGATAGCATTCTGAGGGACATCTTGTGTGGTTCATGGCTCTATGACAGATCTCAAAAAAATCCCTCCTGACTTCTAAAGTCCAGAAAGCAATACATTGACTAATAGATCAGAGAGGATTTTTTTCAGAAAGTAAACCTCAGGAAAAATAATCAAAATAAGAGTCATTATCTCTGGCACAGACATGATAGATACATCTGCAGAAGATCTAATTACTTCACCATAAATGTAACATTTCTGGTTATTTCCCACCACTACCACCCATTAGGTTTAGAAGGAAGTGGGACAAATTCATTCAGAATGGGGCTATCAAAGGTAATGAATGTAATACCTTAAGTACCAGGAGCATGTGAGAGCCAGCATGGTATAATGGTTTGAGCATTGGACTATAACTGTGGAGACCGCAGTTCAAATCCCCATTCAGCTATGGAAATCCACTGGGTGACCTTGGGCAAATCCCCATTCAGCTATGGAAATCCACTGGGTGACCTTGGGCAAGTTACACTCTCACAGCCTCAGAGGATGGCAAGGGCAAAGAAAACCCTGAACAAATCTTTCCAAGAAAACCCATGATAGATTCACCTTAGGCTCATCATAAGTTGGAAATGACCAGTAACCAGGAGCATTTGGACTATACATCTAGCAGCATTTATGTCCTACCTGGGGGTTTCCCAGAGGCATGAAGTTGGCCATTGAACAACAGAATACTGGACTAGATAGAGTTGGAAATTCTTATGTTCAATAATTCATAATATGTATGTTTTACTTGATTATTAGGGCAAAATGCTGCCTAGCATGTGTGAAAGGGACATAATAGAATGTATCAGAGAAAGAATTGTCTACGGGCATCAGGGACTGCTTTCCAATTTGGACTGTCCACACAACCAGGTGCAAGTCATCAAAGCTTGACTTTGAGAGAAGAAATCAAGTCCATGTGTGACAAAGCCCCTCAGAAAATGTCTACAAAATTTGAAAAATTGTATTTATTACCAAAAGAAATAACAAGATACAAACTCTGTGGGATGGAATTCTCCTGTTGTAAGTAATCAGAGAGGCCATCTCATGCTATTTCCTATCACATATAACAAGGCCTGTTGCATTTCCTTCAGTCTAAACTGCTTGGGTACTTTTCTAAGCTTTCCACATAAGCCTACCTCTGTCTCCTAAACAGCATTCCTCAACTGCCACCTAGTCAGTTCCCTGGCTCATCCCTATATAGTCTCCCCCAATTTTATACCTGCCAGATGTTTTGAACTATAATTCCCAATAGCTCCTATCATTAGATAGGTGATGGGAGCTATTGTTCAAATATTTGGAAGGCAGCAAGTTGGGGAATGCTGCCCAATAAATGGAGGAACTGCAGTCCTAGTCTGAGTTTCCAATCTCAGCTCTGTCCTCTACCCATATCCTGGCTGGCATACCATTGTGCAGAGAGAAATATTCACCTCAGGCAAGTGATAGTAGGAAGTCACAGCCAGATGTTGTACACAAGAGCTGTGTTTCCTGAACCCCATAAGCTTGCCTGCTGCCTTCAGGTGTACAAGTGGATGTTCTCCCATTCCCATTGTTGAAGTAAGATTCAACTTTCAGTCCATTCAGTTTTTCTACATGGAAACTGTTGTCCTGTTCTCTTGCTTTGGACAGTGAAATATCACAAGATAGCTTTGCCCATATCCCTCAACTTGGAAAAAAACCACATTTTTGGGTAACAACTCCCAAAACTGGATAGGAAATAGTGGTTCAAAAAGTAACATTTTCCAGCTCTGCAGTCTAGCCATTTTCTACATCTGGCTATCAGCAGCCTCCACAGCTGCTAAAATAGCATCTTCCACACAGAGTGCTTGGGAAATGCACCAGCCAGATCTACTGAGCTCTGCAGAAAGATTGTCTACCCTTGCATTGTACCAGCCTTGTTAAGAAACAAACTGAATCCATGTTGTCAATCACTCCACTGAACTAAAGGGAAGGATGGCCCTGCTTTATCCACTATGTGACCTGTTTCCACTCATTATAAAATTTCCCATGCATGAAGTAGCTAGAAGTACTGAGAGGAGTTTAATTACAATCAACAACAATGTTTGCACTTATGCTACTCCACAAATCAGAATAACATTGGTTACTTTGGCCAACGGAAAAAGTGCCTAAGCAGTGACGTCCATGGATAATGTGTAAATGGGCATTAGCTTAAATTGTTTATCCTTGCTTTCTGAAGTTATCTCTAAACAAGGTAAGTTCATCTAAGTTCACAGTTCTGTTCTTTGTGATTTTTGGCAAGTCCTCTTATGTGCAATCTAATGCATGTGGCTAATTTATATACAGAGCATACTGAACTCTATTATTCAGCATTAAGCTATAATAATTTCCTGAAATATACAGGCACAGAGAGTGCAGTTGATTTCCTTATCTAGTGTTTAAGTTGGCATCACTTAAAACGATATAAAGGACTATGCAAATCTGGCTCCTTACATCTCCTTCCTCTAATTCCACTCTAATTTCCTTTATTCAGCATATGGACTCCAAAGAAATGGAATGCACTACTCATCCTTTACCAATCTCAAAGCCATACAGTTTTAATTTACTTGCGGTGTGTCCAAAGAGTCAATTTCCTATGCTCTTGGTGAAGTCCATGCATAAGAAATATGAACAAAGCTTGGTGACTCCTTTCTGTTAGCTTATCATATGCTCACAACAGAATCTGATATGGATATCTACATGGTTAATATGGGATGGAGTCCTCAGTATGTTTGGGCTGGACATTGTGCAATGCATGAAGACCTTGTCAAAGTTTTTGTGGAGTGGGGAGATTACAACTCCCAGAATGTCCCAGGCAACTTCTAAACTAAAAGTTGTAGTTCAAAAAAGGCTGCTCTTCCTACTTCTGCATACATGTATCAGAGGTGTATCAAAAAGGAGTCCTAGTGGCACAGTGGTTAGATGCTGGTACTGCAGCCACCCATCGCCACAAGGTTGTGAGTTTGATCCTGCAGGGCTCCAGAGTCCATTCAGCCCTCCACCCTTTCATAGGTTGATAAAATGAGTACCCAGCTTGTTGAGGTCAATTGGCTTAAGCATTGTAAACCACTTAGGAAGTGCCAACTCACTGATAAGCAGTATAGAAATGTACTTGCTATTGCTATTGATATTAATTCTCAATCAAACAAAACATAGGTTTTCTGGGGTTTCATCTTGCAATACAGTTAGAGAGATGATGAAGAAAAGAAGGTGATTAGGCAAAGAACCTAATCATTCATGCCTTATGGCAGCTCCTTTGTATGTTTTTTAGTTTGCCCCTAAATGGACTTGAGGATGATTGGTTTCCTGTTAGTACTTCATGCATATATAAGTTCCCCTACAAAAGCTGTTGGACATTTTTGTCTAACACCCAAGTCCATTTTCAGTTGAAAGTGCCAGGCAGTAGCTTCAGTAAGTTCATCATTGCTTATATCCATGTCCTAGTGGGAAATGGGGGGAAATGGTGAAAATGCAGGAAGAGAGTAGTGGAAGTGACTTCTGCTCATTTCCAGATCACATTTTTGGCTAGTACAATGACTACCAGGAGGTTTGGGGTGAAAATTTGCCTCTATTCCACCACATAAAGCATCTACGCACATAAGATTCAGAGCTAGAAAATGAAAACAAAGCCATATTAGTCTGGAAAATCAGTATGCAAGAGGATCTTGTAGCACCTTTGAAACTAAGGAAATTATCACATGGGCTTCCACCTGGCCCCAGAGCAGACTGAAAATTTGGGAATTTTTTTCAGATTTTTTTTTCAATTTTTTTTCAGATTTTTTTTCAATTTTTTCAGATCACAACCCAATCTTACCAGATCCATCCCTGATCTGTCCTAATCCCTTCTTTCACAAAGAATGAGAGTTACCCATCCTTTGCAAAGATGGGATTAGAACAGATTGAGGATAAATCTATGTAAGATCAGGTTGCAGTGCCTCTGGTCTGAGGATGGAGGTGTGTGATAATTTTCAGTCCACTCTGGGGCCAGGCGGAAGCCCATGTGATAATCTCATAACTGAAAGAAAGAAGCTGATAGCATGAGCTTTTGTAGACTTGAGCCTACTTCCTTAGAAGCATGGGGATCCCTTTGCATACAGAGCTAGACAAATTATTTCTGGAGTATCTTATTAGATCCCATGGATATCTCTAGAAACTTCTCCTCTTTTGATATCAGAAATGCAATAAAACATAGGCTGGGTGACCCTTCTATAACCCCGATGTGGATACCATGACCAGAGAATAGCTCTCATACGTAGGCTAGCAAGGAAATAGTTGCATCGGGCTCAGGTTTAACTGATTAATTCTAGACATTCTGGAAGAGGTGAGGAGACCCAGGGCTATAGGGTCCAGTAGGCAGCAGATATAGATAAACAAAGCACTGGGAGATCCTGCGCTCTAATAAACTCTGCCTGAAAATGCATATCTATTGCCATCCATCCACACCTCAGTGTTGCCACCTTGGAAAACCATTTCAAAGTGACTCCAAACCCATTTCAAATATCTTCAAAAGCACTTCAAAGTAACTTCAAAACCATTTGGTCTTTTCAACCCCTTGGAATCTCCTCCCCAAGGAATAATTTTGGTATAAATATTGGGACTTTTCAGCAAGTCCCCAGCTAAGTCTAGCAACAGGCAGAAATTCTGTCGGTTTGCTTGGCTAGCACCTCTATTGCTCACCATTCCCACTTGCCACAGGAGTGATTGAGTCCTCTATCTTTTCCAGGAACCACTTCAATTGGAATCAAGAACTGCATAGGTAATTATCACCATTAGTGAAGCCTTACATCTATTCCAGCCTCATACCATTGATTTCTATAGTCCGTGTGTGTGTGTGTGTGTGTGGTTGTTTGCTTGAGTAGTGTGTTTATTTCCCTTTTTAATAAAACTCATTCTCATTGGAAAAACATGCCTCTAGAGTTCTGTGTACTTTTGGACCCTGTAAAAGCTGGGATAGGTCCCTTAAGACTGACTTACCCAGTCATAATACATCTCTCTACTTGAGCTAAGTCTAAACATTCAGCTAAAGCAAGCAGTGGCTGGGCGTCCTTTCTGGACATAAAAGCCAAGAGGGTAACAATCTGTCCCAGAATTCTTCAGCTGGCAAAGGTGAATCTGGACATTACAATAAAAGAAAATGTCCACTTCTGCATGAAATACTTGGTGCCTATGGATATAGATGATATTGGATATAGATGAGCAGAATTTCCATCAGATTGTTCAACCAGCCTATTCAAAGGCACTTGGATACAGATGCAGAATGTATTAGGGATATACATCCAGATGCCCCCATACAGGAAACAAAAGCTTTTTTTTTTAAGAACAGTGATAAAATTTAGATAACATTTTAAGGGCTCATCTATGGGACCACAGAGGGGTTCAGATCTCACATATACTGAAAATTCATGTCCAAAAGCAGGCAATACAAGATATGAAGAGAATGACTGGGAACAGAAATGAGCTGAATTTTTAATCTTAAATTCCAGAGTCACACATTCCCCCCCCCCCCAACTTCCTTGGGAAAAAGATAACATCCTTTCAAGCACTAGGCATTCACAAGGAGCCTTCAATAAATTACATGACCTCTTCCCCCTCCCATTTACTTAGCACAGTCATAGAGTGTACAGAAGGCTTTTTATAGAGAGGTATTTCAATAAAATGTTCAAGGGGTTTAGAAAATACAGTTGGCTGATATCACAGCATTTGGAAGGGGTTCAGGCAGAAATGCTGATGTTTTGAACAACTTGATGGCTGGGGCAAAGTAGAAGAGAAGTGGCCCAGTGGGGGCAACGGAAGCATAATATGGGACTAGTATTGTTCACAGGGCCTCTTACCCTGAATCTCTGCAGGCAGTGTCAGGCTCTCACACAATGTAAAAACAATGTCCTCCTAACAGCAAACTATTTAAATTCTTCCTTTCTTGCAAGAAAGAAGGAAAGCTTCTCTTTCCTTATACCTCAGCAAAGAGAGAGAAAGATAGCAGGACATGCAAATGAACTGTTTCCATCCCAGCTGGTTATTACAAAAAAACAGAACTTTAAGAATGGGTGCTTTCCCTCCCCTCACTTCCTTCATCCTTCATTCATTTATTTATGTATTTATTTATTGTACCATATTTTTTCAATAGAGGGCAAGGACTGTCTTGGGGTTTTTTGTAATTAATCTGAAAGGTACTGTTCAGAGCATTTTCAGGTGAAAAGCATAATAAAATCCTTTAAAACAGAAATGGGAATCCTGCAGTCCCTCTTGTTGTTGTTGGATTGTCACTCCCAGCATTTCTTATCATTGACTTTGCTGACTACAGGAGTCATAAGCCAACAACAACTGGAGGACTGCACATTTCCCATCACCAACTAATCAGTCAATCAATACATTAAACATGGCTCATCTGAAGCTACAATCTTCATCTTTTATGCAGTTTATTTTTGAAATAACATGAGTTTATCAGAAAACCCAAAGCCAACTTGATTTCCACCAAGAAGACCTAGGAGTTTATTGCACTCACTTTTGTTAACAGTCCGGGAACTGCTTGGAGGTACGCATGAATGACTGAAAATGGATTTTATTGCACTTGAAACAGTCAGCAAGCTGTCCCCATGCCATGGCTCTACCACAAGCCATCCCTGAGCTGCACTGAGCCAGCCAATTTTGCAAGGATGGACACTTTCTGGCTGAGCAAAATCGGCCAGCTCAGCATGGCTTGGGGATGGGTTGTGGTTGAATGATGGCATGGGGACAGCTTGCTGACTGTTTTGAGTGCGATAAAATCCATTTTCCCTCATTCACGCATGTCCCCAGCCAGTGCCCGGATCATTAAGAAAAGTGAGTGCAATAAATTCCTTAGTCTCCTATTTAAATGTCTCCCCCTGAAAACAATGGGGGCAAAATGCAATACATTAAGAAAAGTCACTCACTGACATGTTGCTTTTGCTTTCTGGTGTGCGGTGAGTCAGCAGAACACATGACACAAACAACCACAGTAACATCCCAATTGTCCAGGTACACAATCAGATTTCTAGCCTAGTAATATCACACAGATATCATTAACCAAACAAAGGATGGGCCAATGAATTAGGACCAAACACAAGGATATGTCTATTCTGTCTATCAAAGCCTCACCCAGATATATTGGATGATGGCTCCATCAGCCCCAGGCAACAAATCCAATGGCCCTGTTGTCTTGAGATGATGGGGACTGTTGCTCAACACATCCAGAAAATGCCAAGTCAAAGAAGGTTGATTTAGAGAACTGGTCCTGCTAGTGGTATATTATGGGAAGTGGAGTACAAAAAAGTAATTTTCCCAAGCTCTGTTCAAGAAGTGAAATACAAAGATACAATTCCTTGGTAAAGAAGGCTTTGAAGACTGCTTGGCCTGTGTCAATAGATGCCATCAGTAGTCACACTTGTAAATTCATACTTTTTTCATATAAGTTTAACAAGAGACTATGAAGCAGAAGCATTTGATGTTATTAGGCAATGCTGAAAGAGCTAAAGTCACCAGACTCCACCAATGGAGTTTTCTTCAGATCAACAGGCTATTCCAGCCAGGTCCAAAACTTTGTTATGAAATAAATTTTAATTGAGACAAATGCCGATCACGCACTCAAAGTAAAAACTGAAAAGTTATTTTGATTTATCTGGCTAGTTTTGGCAATTCAATTCTGGGAACTGCTTTTCAGGCAGATGTTCAGTCACAGTTTCCAGCAGCTCAAAAGATGAAGTCAGAATATTGCAAAATACGTCAATGTTTGTCACTGCTTGAAATAAACAGCCGTTGTGCTGGCAATGTAGTAGTGCATAAAATCCTTCTAAGGCTAATGCGTAATAAACCAAGCTGGAATTTATATCTTATATTCTAATCTCAGTGACCTTTACAAGCATCTGCTTTTGTTACACAAATACAGCAGATCATGAGAACTTAGAAATGAAATGCACAGGTAGACTGGTTTCAGGATTGAGACAGAACCATGGTCTCCAAACACAGACCAATACCTTCAATGTTAGATATCTATTTTATTTCATTTCATGGAATGGAACACTACAGGGATTAATACCCCAAAATATTTTGAATTTTAAAATGGCATGAACCAGAAACATATCTAACAGATTTCAAAACATGCAAAGGTGGCCGGGTGGCGGTGGTGTTAAAGCCTTTATTAAAGTAACCTGGAGCTCTAGTGCCACATGCAACCCATAGCCTTATTGAAAAGGCCCTTTGTAAAGAATTTGTTCAGACTTCTTGCAAGATCAATATAACCATCTGTACTTTGGCTAGGTCAGTGGCATCATTAGGAGTTGCAGGGGTGTGGAATGCACCAGGTGACACCCCAGAAGAGGGATGACAAGCATTTGAGAAACTAATTTTGTCAGCTCACAAGCTATGAAGAATAAATGGCATTGTTACCCAGCTAAAGCTGGAATGTGCTTTAAAAAACTGTTTGAAGTCAATTCTACAGAGGAATTGCAAATATTGTTCACATACTTGAGTAAGTAGCATAATGAAGAAGTTTACTCCTTTTACCTGCAAATGTCCATAGTCTGAAATAGGATATGCATAAGAGATAATAATTTAAAAAACAGGCAGTTGGCCATATACATATGGTCCATGCCCTGAAAGTAGGAATGTCAAAGTTCCCCAGTAACTTAGAAATAGTGGCCATGTATAGGCACTTAAAAGTTCTCCATGCAGTCTTCTCTAGGGAGGCAATAAAGTGGAAGAGGAATTGCAAAACAAAGAGCTGAGACCAGACTGCCCTCCAATCATCTGTTTACTAAGTCTTGTAAAAGAATTACACAAGGCTTATCTTTGTTTACTTAAATCTACTTGTCCTTGTCAAGAATACTTTCTCCCTAAAACACCACATAGTCCTGAAGAATCCATTCAGTGTGAATATTTCCACAACTGTTACATTAGAAGTCTAAATATAAGTCTTCCAGAGGGAAAGTTAGATGGACAGTTACCATTAAGGGAAGGTTATACATTCAGGTGTAGCCATGTCAGCCATATAGCAAAGTACAATAACTTCCAAAATCCACAAACAGTGGTAACTTTATTTGACCAGCCAAAAGGCACAAAATACATGATGCAAGCTCCACTGGCTTCTTCATCAGGCAAAGGTGTTAAAAATCATACAGAAGATTTTTTAAAAATACCAACATTAGTCACAGGCCTGCATTTTGTCAAGATGTTGATGTTGTGATGTTCTGTGTTGAGATGGTGTGGAGGGATATCTATGCAAGCAAGCCCCTCCTCCTTCTGACCATGGGGCACTGGGAACAAAACATTTCAGAATCCAGGAGATAAAATTTGAATGGATAAGCAATACAAAAAGGTACTTCCTCTGAGATCCAGGATGTCTTCAGCCCTTTTGAGGTCACAACCCCCTTTGTTAGGCAGAGAACATTGAATCTCTTCATTTTCATTAAGAAAATTTTAGGTGCTGTTTTCGTAAAACATGCCAAATATAGGATTCGTCTGTAGCAGCTAAAATGTGGTCTCTTCACATCCAGTAAACATATTCAGGGGTAGCCAGTTGGCCATATAGCAAAGTTCAGTAACATCCAAAATCCACAAAACAGTGATACCTTTATGGGACCAACAAAAAGGCACAAAATACATGATGCAAGCTCTCCAAGCTCCACTGGAAGCTTTGAAGGGAAGGGTTGCAATCTCCCTGCAAAACATCTCCTCCCAAAGGCATCTTAAAATGGAAAGAGGCCACTGAACTAACATTACATACATCTACAAGATAAAATGTAATTTGGCGAGAAATTTCAATGTTACTTTTCAAAAGTAACTGGTTACTCAAAAGTAATGACCCAAGCAGTTGCTATTACAGTCGCAATTTAAAGTAGATATTTACTGTTTCATTATTCAAAAGTAACTGGCATAGTTGCCTTTGGTATTTCAAAACCACCAAAATGCTTCAACTTCGCCCTGTAATGCAAACCTCACCTAGGTAGTGAGAAAACACATACTTTGAAATGATAAAGGAACTAAAACAGTAACAACCAATACTGTCACGGGGGGGGGGGGGGTGGACCACACCAAGTGACACCACAGAAGGAGGGGTGACATCTGGCTGGTCCCCTGCCCTCCGTGAAGCCTCTCCGGAGCTGTGGGCCTAATCTACAGGGCCCCTCATGGCTGCGGACCTGGCCTACAGGTTTCCCCACAGCCATAGGCCTACTCCCAGAGGTGCATTTCCAGCCCTCCCTGGGGCCCAGTGGCTTCTCCCTAGGGGTGTGTGGATCCAAAAGCCTGCTCCCTGGGTGCAGTGGCTGTTCCTTGGGGGTGCACATGGCATCTCCAGGTGTGTGTTCATGCTCCTGCATGCACTGGAAGTGCACCAGAAGTTGTGCACCAGAAGTCCCGCTCCACAAGTCCAAGCCCCCGCAGGACCACACCGGGTAACACCAACCCTAGGGACGCCACTGGTCAAAACTGTACCATAAAAGGAGTAAAGGCATCTTGTTGTGTTATAACTGTGTTGAAGCTACTTTGTGTATTAGTTGCTCCAGAGCTTTTTTGAACTTTCAAAAGATCAGTGTACCCACACAGTCATAGGTATAGCGTTCAGCAAAATGATAAATTAATATATTACTTCATGTCACTCTCTAAAGGTACACTGTGTTTCAGATCAAATGCAGAAAAATATTTTTTTCAGAAGACAAAAATACATATGCTTTTTGAACTTTTAAACCACATCCTTAGCTGTTATGTATGCCAAAAGAAAAATAGATTTCCAAACTCCTGTAAAATCCATTGCACTGTTTATTACAGCTGCCTCATAGACAGTCTATGAACCAGCAATTTGAAGCAAAAAGGGAAGTAGTTTAATAATAACCTTGTACCTTTGACATAACATTGTTTTTCGTGGTCATGGCAGAAGAGCAGAGACCTCTCCTACATCTTGGAGATAGTAGACTGGCTGGCAGACTGTATTGTTATGTATAACAAGAGAAGAGATTTATTTATCAGAGGAAGAAAGGCCAAACCCAAACCTATCTATTAGTTAGAGCCTGGGAACCAGGACCTGTTGTTAAATATAACTCTAGTTTGTACATTAGAGGCAATTTTTCTGTTCATCCGTTTAGAACAGGGGTAGGCAACCTTTCCCCTTTAAGGGCCGAGGGACTTCAGCTCCCAGAATCCCAGGAGCTATTGGCCAACATGGGACTATTGGCCAACATGCTGAGGCTTCTGGGAGCTGAAGTCCCTCGGCCCTTAAAGGGGAAAGGTTGCCTACCCCTGGTTTAGAAATTCAGTGCATTAATAATTATTCTAAACCTAGAGGTTAGACCAGTGATGACAAACCTTTTAGAGACTGAGTGCCCAAACTCAGTGGCTTTCCCACACCAGGAGTCACCAGGTGCCAGGGCTGGGACTTCCAGGAGGTGGGATGACAGCTGAAGTCAGAGGTCAAAAGCACCTTGCAGAAATAATCCAGTTTAACTGCCCTGGCTCAATGCTAGGAAACCCTGGGAACTAGATATCTCACCAACCTACAAATTCCAGGATCCCATAGCATTCAGCCTATGTGTTGCTCAACAAGCAAACCAACAGCTTATTGCAGCTTCCACCTCAGTTTTTAGAATTTGGAGTTCATCTTCATATGACTCTTCATTTCATGTGTCCTTCATGTTGTCATCTCTTTTATATAACTCTTCTGTGTATTGCATCCATCATCTTTTTATTCCTTCCTGGTCTTGAATTATGTTATTTTTATTGTTGTAGAGCGTCCGATCCTTCATTTGAACTTTCGCTTGATTTCTCAAATCTTGTGGAATAGGTCTCTCATTCTTCCCTTTATGTTGTCTTCTATTTCTCTAAATTTGTAGCACTAGCCATTGTACCAGTGCATTCATGGTTCTTAGTTTATTCCTATCTCCTTTTTGTTTTGTTTCTCTTCTTTCCTTGATTGCTTGTAGTGTTTTATCTGTCATCCATGTTTTCTTCATTTTCCTTTTGTTTGTTGGAACTATCTTTATGCATTCTTCATTTATTATGTCTCTGGCTTCAGACCAAAGCTCTTCCAGTTCATGATCTATTATTCTTAGTACAACAGGCCCTTGTTTTATGCAGGGGATCCATTCCACATCCCCCTGTGTAAAAGTAATACCGCAGGACCTCAAGCCCCATGTATTTCAATGGCAATGCACTCCTGCAGCATGTGTGCCATTGAAAGGGCCAGGGCTCCCCGTGCGCAGAAGTTTAAATCCATGTATGGCACAGGCGCACTGTACTGCAAATCTGTTCCGTATATTGTCAATGAATTCTGTGGAAATTTTGTTTAAATCATATTTTGGCATGATAACTGGTTTTGTTCTCTTCTTCAGTTTCCCTTTTATTTTTGAAATGAGTAGTTCATGATCTGTGTCACAATCGGCACCTGGTCTAGTCTTGGCCACCAGTATGGAGCTTTGCCATCTTTTACTTCCAATTATGTGGTGATTTTCATTCAAGGTCTGGTGTAGTTGCAGGGTGAGCAGCTGCCCCAAACCCTGAATGGGCTGTCCAGAGGCCACAGCACTCCCCCCTCCAGCAGTGATCTGTCCAGGTTGCAGCCGATCTCAGCTTTTTCATTTATGATTGTGCAGAAATGCTTCAAAATATGGTGTTACATGGAGAAGAAGCCTGCTGAAATCTCAAAAACTGCTAGAATGTAGCCCAAAAAGAACTTCTAACAGTGTCCCATATAGCCTGCCTCTTCTCCTCCCTTGGCTAATGGGGGGGGGGGGGGGGTAGGACAAATAGTAAGCATGCAGATTAAATCATGCAAAATTAGAGAAATGAAGCTAACTTGTTTAAATGTCTTATATAAGTTGTGTAAGTACAGGTCACTAAAGGCCAAAACAGACTGCAGAAATAATCCATCTTGAGACCACTTTAACTGCCCTGGGAATTCTGGGAACTGTAGTTTTGTGAGACATTGAGCTTTCTCTGTTAGAAAGCTCTGGTACCACAACAAACTACAGTTCCCAAAATTTCCTAGCACTGGGCCAGGGCAATTAAAGTGGTCTCAAGATGGATTATTTCTGCAGTCTGTTTTGGCCCTATGTTTATATTTACTTTTGGGTCACCTTGGTGCAGAATTTCAACCTTTTTTAGTGCAAGGTAGACAGCCTTGGTGGTGAATATCAGCAGTTAATTGAGTACAGCACTAATTTTAAAAGACAGAAAAAGGAACAAAGAAAAAAAATCACAGGTGATGTTTTAGGACTGTGGGGACCCTTTGCATAAACTGGTTGCTGCTTTCTCTCTAGAAAAACTGTTTCCACTGCCTCATTCCAGCTTTCCCTCACTTCGCAAATGGTTATTATAAGAACTTAGATTAATGTACCTGCCTTTTAAATTGTTCTCAGTATAAACAAAGAAAGCCATAAATGGCTGAGTAATTTCTAGCACAAAGACAACCTCCAGCAATTTACTGGATTATTAGAGAACCTTTACTAGCTATCTTCTCTATATTTAATAGTCTGAGCTAATGTTTTTTGTTTATATTTGAGGTTATATTTGGGGGGGGGGGGGAGGTTTCTGCCAGTGAACCATAAATCATGAATCTTAAAACAAGTAACAGCCTGCCTACAAGGAATTTGGCATGCCCTTGGTTGTCTACAAAAAAAAAGCATAAATTATGCAAACATGGTATTATTAAAAATGAGGAGGGGAAAAACAGTGGCAGGAATCTAGTGGTTGAATTCCCCCCCCCCCAGGTCATGGAGTCATGCTGAGGGAAGGCAGATACAATCTGACAGTTCTAAGTATTTTATTTCAACAATGCTGGCCTGCCTCCTTTTCTTCATGGTTGCTACACCAGCAACCCCTTTCCACCTGCTGCCACTGGCTATCCAGGGGTAGGCAACCTTTCTCCTTTAAGGGCCGAGGGACTTCAGCTCCCAGAATCCCAGGAGCTATTGGCCAACATGGGACTATTGGCCAACATGGCTGAGACTTCTGGGAGCTGAAGTCCCTCGGCCCTTAAAGGGGAAAGGTTGCCTACCCCTGGGCTATACCATTGTAGGTATGCCACCATATTTCACAGAATCATAGAATCATAGCATTGGAAGAGACCACAAGAGCCATCCAGTCCAGCCCCCTGTCATGCAGGAACTCACAACCAAAGCATCCCTGATAGATGGCGATCCAGCCTCTGTTTAAAAACCTCCAAAGAAGAAGACTTACTGTCAGGACATTCTTCCTAATGGGTGGAATCTCCTGTACTTTGAATCCATTGGTCCATGTCCTAGTGGTCTCTGGGGCAGCAGAAAATAAGCTTGCTCCATCCTCATTATGACATCTCTTCAAATATTTATACAGGGCTATCATATCTTCTCTTAATCTTCTCTTCTCCAGGCTAAACATAGCCAGCTCCCTAAATCTCTCCTCATAGGGAATGGTTTCAAGACTGTGAGGTCGTAGGCTTTCATGGCCGGCATCCATAGTTTTTTGTGGGTTTTTCGGGCTGTGTGGCCATGTTCTAGAAGAGTTTCTTTCTGACGTTTCGCCAGCATCTGTGGCTGGCATCTTCAGAGAATACTGGAATGGAAGAGAGTGGGTCTATATATACTGTGAGACCCTGGGTAGGGAGGAGTGATTCCCATGTAAACTGTGTATTGTTCTGTGTTGAATAGGTTTTGTTCTGTTGTTAATGGCATGGCTTTCCAGACTCTTCACCATTCGGGCTGCCCTACTCTGAACACACTCCAGCTTATCAGTCCCAGAACTGGATGCAGTTGAGGCCTGTCCAAAGCAGGATAGAATGGTACTATTATTTCCCTTGATCTAGACATTATACTTCCATTGATTCAGCCTAGAATCACATTGGCTTTTTTAGCTGCAGCATCATACTATTCAACTTGTGGTCTACTAGGACTCCTAGATCCCTTTCACATACACTGTTATCAAGCCAAGTGTCCTCCATTCTATATCTGTGCATTTCATTTTTTTTTCTCCTTGTGTACATTTCCTTGTGTTGAAATTCATTTTGTTTGTTTTGGCCCAGCTTTCTAATCTATTGAGCTAATTTTGAATTTTGATCCTGTCCTCTAGGGCATTAGCTACTCCTCCTAATCTGGTGTCATCTGCAAATTTCATAAGCATGCTTTCTATTCCTTCATCCAAGTCATTGATAAAAATGTTGACTAGCAATGGGCCCAGGACAGAACCCTGTGTCACCATGCTAGTCACTTCTCTCCAGGATGAAGAGGAGCCATTGCTGAACACCCTTTGTATTCAGCCAGTCAGCCAATTACAAATCCTCCTAACAGTTGCAATCTAACCCACATTTTACTAGGTTGTTTGCCAGAATATTGTGGAGGACTTTGTCAAAGGCCTTACTGAAACCAAGATATGCTAAATCCACAGCATTCCCTTCATCTACTAAACTAGTAATTTTATCAAAAAAGGATATAAGATTAGTCTGGCATGATTTGATTTTGAGAAATCCATGTTGACTTTTTGTGATTGTGGCATTCCTTTCTAAATGCTTATAGACTCTCTGTTTAATGAGCTGCTCTAAGATCTTTCCTAGTATTGATGTCAGGCTAACTGGGCAGTAATTGTTTGGGTCCATTTTTTTCTGCTTTTTGAAGATGGAAATAACATTTGCCCTCCTCCAGTCCACTGGGACTTCTCCATGAGTTCTGAAAGATTATTGCCAGTGGTTCTGAGATTAATACTGCAGTCCTTTTAATACACTTGGATGTAGGTGATCTGGCCCTACAGACTTGAAATCATTTAGATTAACCAGGTATTCCTGTACTACCTCTTTACTTATTCTGTGCTACATTTCCCCATCTGCATCATGCGATCCATTTTCCTCAGGTTGAGCACCCTTTTTCTTTTGAGAGAAGACTGAGGCAAAGAAGGCATTGAATAGTTTTGCTTTTTCTCTGTCCCCTATTAGCATTTTGCCATCTTCTCCATGCAGTGGCCCTACCATATCCTTCTTCTTCCTTTTGCTATGGACATGCCTTTAAAAAAAACCTTTTTATTATTAATCTCTCTAATAAGTCTGAGCTCATTCTGTGCTTTAGGTTTTCTGACTTTCCCCATACACATACTAGCTATTTGTTTGAATTCCTCTTTGATGATTTCCTCCTTTTCCCACTTCTTATACATGCACTTTTTAACACTTAGCTCAGTTTGGTAATTAAGTTGTTGTTAAGCATGTTTTCAACCATGTTTAAACACAAACAGTGTTTGTTACAGTTCACCAATAATATTCTTCTGATCCAAATACCCAAACACTCTTCTGATTTGCAACCTATTCTTTTTTACGGGCAAACATATACAGGAGTAGCCATGCTGGCCATGTAGTGAAGTACAATCAAATTGTGTTTTCCAATAGCAATACCAAATAGCAGTAGATTGAATCCAAAAGTAGATTCCAATAGCAATACAAAAAGGTGCAATGCTATTGTACTTTGCTGTATGGCCAACATGGCTGCCCTAAAATATGTTTCCTGGATGTGACAATACTGCATTTTAAACACTACAATCCTAAAGATGTAGCCAGTGGGCTGAGACTTTACTATTTGATGTTTCTACCTCCAACAAAGGTAAAACATTTTTAAAAAAACTGGGACTATTTTTCACGTTTTGCCAAAACAACACCTAAAATTTTCCTAATGAGAAAGCATGGAGGCTTCTCTTGATAGATCCAGTGTTCTCTCACTAACAAAGGGGTTTGTGACCTCACAAGAATGGAGACATCTTGGATCTCAGAAGAAGTACCTTTTCTTTCTTTCTTTTTTTAATTGTATTAGATTAAAATTCACAAACAAACAAACATATAATTCAAACATTCATTCCTCCCTTCTTACATACCATACTGTTAAGACAATTACTTACAATAACTCATCATTCATATCAGAACACCATCTAATATTAGTTACTGTCTTTTGGATCTTCTTTTCCTCCCGGTTTTGAGTGACCTTTTCTTCCAGTTGTTCCTTTCTTTCTTTTCTCTCAACAACAAAAAGAAAACAAAATTAGAAGACAGTAGAAAAAATGCATAACAAAGATATATCAATAGGGAAATACAAATGAGTTTAAGAACCAGTTAATGAATTGATCATTTGAAAAGAATAGAGATAGAAGAAAGATTTCAAAATCTAGATAAATTAGAGAAAGATATAGCTAACCTCATTATAATTAAAAAGGAAGAGAGGAGAAGTACCTTTTCATATTGCTTATGGCATTCAAATTTTATCTCCTGGAATCTGGTATGCTTTGTTCCTAGTGTGATGGGGCCGGAAGGAGGAGGGGACCACCTGCATAGATATCCCTCCACACCATCTCAACACAGAACAAGACAACAATAACATCTTGACAAAATGCAGGCCTGGGACTAACATCATCATTTGGTGGTGTTTTTTTTTTTAAAAAAAAATGCTGTATGATTTTTAACACCTTTGCCTAATGAAGAAGCCAGTAGAGCTTCGAAAGCTTCTACTCATATCATGTATTTTGTGCATTTTGGTTGGCTGAATAAAGGTATCATTATGTGGATTTTGAATGTTATTGTACTGTTCAAGAAAGACACTGATAAGCTGGAACATGTCCAGAGGAGAGTGACCAAGATAATCAAACGTCTGGAAACTAAGCCTTATTATGAGAACAACACAGTGAGTTGGATATGTTTAGTTTGGAGAAGAGAAAACTGACAGGTGTTAGCTATCTTTCTAAATGTGAAGGGATATCATGTAAAAGATGAAGCAAGCTTGTTTTCTACTGCTTCAGAGACTAGAACACAAACCAATGGATTCAAATTGCCAGAACAAAAACCTTAGCAAGAACTTTCTGACAATAAGGTCTCTTCAACAGTGGAATAGATTGCTGGGGGGGGGGGGTGACCTTTCCTTTGTTGAAGGTCTTTAGACAGAGGCATGATGGTTATCTCCGAGGAGTGTTTTAGTTATATATTCCTACATGGTAGGGAATTGGACTAGATGATACTTGTGGTCCTTTCCAACACTATGATTCTATGATTCACATCCTCTGATTTTCTTTTTCTTTTTCTTTTTTTTACACAATGAACCCAATGCAGAGATTCCCCCTGGACAGCAGGAGACTGTTGTCAGTGCCTGGAATGTTACTTTTTATAATATTTGGTAATTAAGTTTTTATTGTTGCTCAATTATATTTTTAACCTTGTTTAAGCACAAACCATATTTGTTACAGTGCACTTTTACTTTTTCACTGGTTTTGTTCTTTAAAAAAACCCAGACTTGATAAAGGAGTCGCAGAACATTTTAAAAGTTCTTGTCAAACACTTTTGAAAATCACCTTAACTTGTAACTGTTAAAAGTAACTTAAAAATATGACTTGTTACATCTGTAAAATGACTTTGTTCTGTTATTTTTTGGATGTGACTTTATTGTGCCCTCATTATCAAAAAGGGAGGGGATAACTCATTAAGTTATTTGGAACTCATTACATCCACACTCCACCATTTGAACATTACTGCACCTGTATGTACCAACAAGTGAAGTCATCAGTGTATGTTTTAGCTTTATTTAGAAGCACAAGGTAAGCATGTCAACCTGAAACTTAGGTTTCATTGACTTAAATGTGTTTCACTTCCAGGGGGGAAAAACATTTACACAATTGCAACCCAACACTTCTTCTACTCTTTTCCTTGAGTTCCATGTTGTTCCACTATAAAGAACTGGCTGGCCTACTTTTTGTCCCCAGAATAGTCTGCAAGAGACTGTTGTTATTATTATGCATACATAATAATTATTAATTATTAACGATGCATATAGTAGAAAGTGAAATGAGTTTACAGTCCTAAATATACTTGAAAATTGACATAATAGGATGGGAACACTGATATGCAGAATGTGTCATTCTTCTTTTAGAAATCTAAAATGTGTGGCATAGCTTCCCTCAAATACAGTTTGTCCCTTCTGTGCACCACATAATTGTGTAGAGGCACCAGACCAAATGAATAACATTAATAAGTTTACTTGCCTGGGACTTTGTATACACTATAAATAAACAAGGTTTTCAGTTGTTGTTCTGGATTCCCACATAGGAAATTGGCACGTCAGTAGGAAACACTTTGTTTAGTCCTAGAACACCTGCATGGCTTTAATTTAAAACACTAGACATTAATTCCTGAGGACTCCAGTTGTTGTTTTTTCAAGGATTGAGATTTGGTGGAAATCAAAACATCATTAGAAGTAAGAAAAGCACATCACAATTCAGTAAATTATTTTGGACCACTACCTGGCTTAAAATTCCAATTAAGGGAAGCATTAGTTACTTCTGGGCAAGTCTCCTGAAGCATGATAGTTAGCCTCATTTAAAGGCTTTTTGGCCAAGGAAGGGGGAAGGATACACTAAACCCATTGGTATCTGGATCTGAACCCAAATGGGAAACAACTGTGTTTATATTTTCCTCTCAATGGTATACCCTCAAACATTTCACAGATGAAAACTGGGACATGTGTGACCAAACTAACATCAGTGTGTGGTCAAGACAGCAAAAGTTATTAATGAAGAAGAGCACACAAGCCAGGTCTACAGCAGTTTGCTTTTGTCTGAGCCTACTGGGATGGGTAAGAATCTATCCCCTCCTCTCCTCACCCCTTCTACTAACCTTTTGCACTTTGAACTCAGTTTGCAGCAATTAAAGTAAGCTGGGGGGAAAGGGGGAAATTGGGAGGAGGAGAGAAAAACTAAGACTTTTTAAAAGCATCTGAAAAAGTGAGACAGCAGAGAATAAATTGGGATTGTCCCTTCCATATTGGGAGACCTGGAGGATATAGAATGCAGTTGTCACACTAATGTGAGCTGATTGCTTCAATGTAAATTCCTTCACACCATGTACTTATCAGAACAGATAATGCCAACAGGGGCTAGTCTACACGTACGTGTATGTGTATTGTGTGAATTGCTGTAAATTTTCATACATTCGTATTGATTCTTACTCATCTTCACTCTATAGTGCAAATTTGCATCTATTTACCCTCTTTCTGCTGAAAATGTGCAGCCATTCAAATCTGCATGAATCCATGTGAATTAGTCAGCCAGTCTTTATTTTCCTTTGATAATGCACATCCTCATTGGTACTCTGTGAATCCTTTTTCAGCAGAGTTTATGTAGTCCCTGTCCCACAAAAAGCCCAAATTCCTCCGAATAGTGTGTGGCCAGATCACAGTCTATTTGATTCTAATTAGGAGTATTTTAATTGTGCAGACAAGGCCTAGGTTCCTTGGCTATTTATGCCTTCATCTCTGATAGAAGTGAAGAAGCCCTCAGAGCTAGCATTGCTACTGTTTGAAAAGGTAATGAGATCTCATCAGAGGCCCAAATAGACATCTGAATAGATACAAAATGATGAAAAAGGGACAGAGGGCATAGATAATGTGATTTGTTAGAGAGCCATTTGGATAGATGTTGTGATTCATTAGAGAGCCATAATATTTGCTCAGTACCTTATGAGTACTGAGATCAACAAGATACCACCTAGAAAAAGAAAGAGTACCAAGTTGGCAGGATTTCAACAGGCAGAATCAAACAGCACTTCCTTTTGTTCTGGTTGGCTCAAAAGAAGTAAAGCAATATGTCCTACCTTTCACACAATCTAGCACCATATAGATTCTAATTAGATTCTAATCCTATAAAGGAATAGAGTGCGGGGGTCTACATAAATATGAGAGCTTAGGGGGCATGGTTAAACATTATTAGTATCTCCCTTCTCCACATGGTTAGGGTATTCCTTGTGGATGCAGATGCATCTTCATGTTCTGTAAATTTATGCTATTATCCAGGAAAGAAATTCTATGTACTTCTACCATGAATAATAATAATAATAATAATAATAATAATAATTATTATTATTATTTATACCCCACCCCTCTGCATAGCAATCGGCGCTATCCTCTCCCAGCCAGGTCTCCGTAAAGCAAGCCAGGTCGGCATCCTCATCTAAGAGGAGATCATAAATAATATGAGTCTTATTCTTGACTGACCTGGCATTGCACAGGAGCAAGGTAAGGTTCTGTGGAACGGCTGGTAAGCTCCCCACACCATTCGAGAAACAGAGTGAGCTGAAGGCAGGATAGTTATTAAGCAACGATCCCACCTTCTTTTGTAACATTTTCTCACTCTGTTCCCGCCATATTTCCCTTTCCCCCGCACAACTTCAATTCCCACTCCCAGATCATTCCCAGTCAGAGTTAGAGCCTGAGGTGTTGTACAGCCTTATGGCTTCTTTCTCTTTATATTACAGCAAGCTAAATATTTCAGTCCAATCTCTGCCCTCTTTATCCAGCACTAGTAGCAGGTATCATAAGAATCAGAGGGCTGAAACCTCATCTAGACATGACTGCCTCACTGCCGGGTGGTGGTAAGAGTCTAACAGGCCCTAGTGCCTCAATTTCAGTCTCCCCCACTAGCATTGCCACCGCAGTCACTCCGCTGCCGGGAGGTGGTGGAACCAGCGGGCTTTTAAAGGACTGCCTGGGCCTCTCTGGCCCCGTTGCTGCCACAGCTGCCTTGCTGCCGAGTGGAGATGGTAAACTCTGACAGGCCCTATCGCCTCCGCCTCAGTCTCAGTCTCCCCCGCCCACGTCGCTGCTGCAGCCACTCCGCTGCCGGGAGGTGGTGGAACCAGTGGGATTTTAAAGGACTGCCTGGGCCTCCCCAGCCCTGTTGCTGCCGCAGCTGCCTCACTGCTTGGTGGAGATGGTAAACTCTGGCAGGCCCTAGCGCCTCCGCCTCAGTCTCAGTCTCCCCCGCCCGCATCGCCTTTCAACACATCCAGACCACATCAGTGTGTTGCTCAACGAGCAAACCAACAGCACTTCTGACAAATCTATTCAGAAGTATGCAGTTAATCACTTACAACATATATATTTCTTAAAGTAATTAACAAACAGAACTATTTAAATATTGCAAAATATGTTTTGGTCTTCACCTTCTTTAGCTGTTCAAAATAAAAGTGATCTTTATCCAAGGTGGTAGCTAAGCATGTAGATGGAGTGGTCCACAGTAGATAACGAACTTAAATATTATCCTCCAGGGTGAGACCAAGGAACTTTTCACGTGGCTAAAAAATGTGACTTACCTTGCCCAGTTTGAATCCTCTTCTGGGATGCAGCCAGGTATTATCGCTCTCATTTTGCTGCTGATGCCTCCTGGCTGCATTCTGCCTAAAATCTGGCTAGAAGCCATACTCAACTGGCTGATTTGTACTAGAGCATGGTCTTCTAGGTGGGTTTTAGGTGGGAGGTGGCATTAGCAGCAAAATGCGACTGATAATACCCAGCTGCATCCTGCAAGAGGATTTAAACCTGACAAGGTAAGTCACATTTTTTAGCCATGCAATAAGTTCCCAAGTGGTAATAAGACTAGGAATCCAAATAATTTCCTTCCCCCCTCCAAAGTCCCTGGAAGAGAAGGTGCCTCAGTTCCAAACACAAGTGAATCAGACAGAATGTGATACTTGGAATAAAAATGCCTAATCACTGCTCTATCTTCCCACTCAGGACCACAGATCTCTGATTCCTTATTCCACACAAATAATGTGACACCATTGTATGCCTATCCCTGCCTCACATTATCTGCTGTTAGAAGATGAGGACAGGGAAATGTTCAGCCCAAAGACATTACACCACACACGATTTGTGCTGCATGTTAAAAAGAGAGGTGGGTAGAAGAAACAGTGGGAAATAATAAGGGAGTCACTTGTACAACACTAAGGGCCAAATGAGCTGTTACACTATCCACTGAATAAGTGATTCTATGAATGGTTTTCCAAGAGTAAACTGAGGGTTCTAGGAGCTTGACCCAGACTGGAACTCTGGTAAGAAGAGAAGCCTTAATCCTTTGCATTTGCTGTCAGAAAGGCTGACTGGAAAGAGGCAAAGACAGACCAAGAAATCATGTAAAATGCAGCACACATCCTCACATATAACTGAGCACTTATGAGTACCTGGTATCCTGAAGCTGTTGTTCGACTATACTTCCCATCAGCCCTGAACGTTGGTCATATGGGATGGTGCTGAGGAGAGCTTTAATCCAAAACAACTGGAGGACAACAGGTTGGGGAGTTCTAAACTAGTGGTTCTCTTCAAGCACAGTAATGTAGTCTGGCACACACAATTTAGGAAATACTAATTGCAGAAGGGGATGTCTATCTCTGTGTCTCTCTGTCCATGTGACTAGGCATACAGAGTAACATTCACATACAACAGGCCAGCATCAAATATCTGCATGGCTGTTCACTCGCTAAGGCCCAGAGCATGTCAGAGACTGGACTATTCTCATGTGTCTGTGGGCAGCAAAATGAAGAAGGGTTAAGCAACAGCCATGTGCTATTCCCTCTTCATCCAGGTCCTTTTTCCATTTACCTATGAGAGTCCACTACCAAAGAATTTTTGCAGATGCCTCTGGAGCAAGCTGTCAAACCCCTAAACCATCAAATGAAAAGGATACCTGGAGACCACAGGCCAATGACTCTCTTAAGATTTGCTCCTCCAACTGAACCCTGGTGGTGGCAAGGAGAAAAAGAACAGAAGGGAGGGAAGAGGGAAGTAGGGAAGACAATGGCACTATGGGGCAAGGAGAAGGAGCAGAAGCAATCTGCAAATAAGGCAAGAACCCAAAGACAGTGCACAAACTTGGCCATCAGACAACAAAATTAGTAATTGACCCTGTCTATATCTATAGACAGATATAGAGGGGCAGAAGGAAGTGAGGGGGGAATCGTTGTCAGCTATACTTACAGAGTGTAGTGATTTGAATGTTGGACTATGACTTTGGAAACCAGGGTTTGATTCCCAGCTCAGCCATGAAACCCACTGGGTGACCTTGGGCAAGTCATATGCTCTTAGCCTCAGGGGAAGGCAATGGCAAACCTCCTCTGAACAAATCTTGCCAAGAAAACCCCATGATAAGTTTGCCTTAGGGTTGGCATAAGTTGGAAACAACTTGAAGGCACACACTAATAATAATACTAAGAGAAGTTCCTTAGGAATGTTGCTTTCAGGCCATTCCTACCTTTTCTCAGGATGCTGATAGCTGCTACCTGCACTCACATTTCTGCTAGGTTTGTTCTAAGTACACCAGAACATTAAAAGAAAAAGGGGCTGCTGAAAACTTGTTTACCTCTTCTCCACATGAGCCAAGGAAGAGATTTTAAAGGAAGCAGCTGTGCAAACTTAGATAATAAGGTAATGTTGTCCCTCTCTTCTGACAAAGTGCCTTAATCCATGTATTTAGTCAATATGGGAAACAGCACTTTTTTCTACCACAGATTTTTCATTCTTCACATTTACGCTTGACAGAGGAAATGAGCTACCACAAATGCAAAACATTTCCTTTGTGAATGGCTTCATTTCACTTCTGTCTCTTATTCCTGGGAAAAGTCAATAGTAATTGACCAACCCAATGCTTGAAGGAATATTGTTTGTTTGTCTGTTTTATATATCTCCTCTATTCCCAAACTGGGACTCAAGGTGGCTCATAACAGGAGTAAAGACGGATATAAATAAAAGCACAAAAGCTTTATAATGTTAAACACTGAATTTAATAAATTATTATAATAAAACTCAACTGAATTAAATGCTATCTAAAATACAAAACAATAAAAATTACACCACCCACCTATATAAAGGTTCTTTTTAACAACCAGGCAACTGCCAAAACCCCATCTGAGTAAAGTGATATTTTTCTGCTTACAGAAAGACAACAGGTAGGATGCCATTATTCCACCCACAAGAAATTTCACAGTCTGGAAACAACCACCAAGAACCTATTCTTAGGTTCCACTTAGGTTTTCCAGGTGAACAACAGGACGGGGCTCAAGGCAGTAAACCATGCTGGCTCTTAGCAATTGCTCGTCTAGATTTCTATTTTAATAAAACTGAATATATGTCCCTATGGCTGAATTGAATCTGAGAGCCAGCATGGCATAATAGTTTGAGCATTGGACTACAACTCTGGAGCTCAGTGTTTGATCCCCTGCTCAATCATGGAAACCCACTGGGTGACTTTGGGCAAGTCATACACTCTCAGCCCCAGAAAACCCTGTGATAAGTTTACCTTAGGGTCACCATAAGTCAGAAATGACTTGAAGGCACACAACAACAACAACAACAACAACAACAACAACAACAACATGGAGGATCACAAAATGCAGTATAAACCCACTCATTTTAGAGAAAAACTGAATACAATGAACAGACATTGACACAGCTGACATTGACTAAAGTGGATTACAGCACTGTGTGCTGCTAGATAAGCTCCTCACAAAGAGACAGAGACTTTCCTCTATGAAATGATTAGTTGATTGCTCAAGGGGAAACTTTCTCATCACATGATTTACAGCCTCGCTGTGTCTTGACAAAGAATTCCTCTCTCCCATATCCAATTATATTGACACTAAGCTATGGAAGATACTTTTTCTGGTTCTCGTAAATATTATTGTGCACTAGCAGTGCAGCTTCCATTTCACTTCTTTGTGACATTCAGTTAGCAACTGTTTTGTGGAATGCCATCAACACAGAGAATCTGTTCTCTGTGCCTATATATGTAGCAAATATTCCTGTCATTGGAAAGAATTATGTGAAATAAAGTGGCTCCATAAAATAATTTTAAACTCTGGGCTTAATGCTCATGTAATGCCTTCCCCTCTTCAGTTGGAAGTGTGTATTTCTTCAAAATGTAGTAAACCAGCTCTGTGGTATTTGGGGATCTTCCTACTTACTCTGCTGCCTACTTCCTACTTCCTCTGATCGATGCACTGGACCTATATCCCTAAATCCTGCCTTGATGGTGCCTTCAGTGAAATTGCATGGAAAATGCTTAGAGTCCCTATAATTGTTTATTAAAACAAAAGCAATTACACTGGACCTTTTTAAAGCTACTCAATTAACAGTTTTAAAAAAGCAGCACTAACAAATGGCATGTTTTAAAGAAAAAACTATAAAAACAACAATAAAACAACAGATCTCTGCCCTGATGAGTTTGCAATCTAAATTTCAGCAGAAGGGGAGGAAAGGCAGAAATGGTAGAAAATATCATAATGCATATCAGCTTGTCATACAGGTTGAGTCTCCTCTATCCAGAATTCTAAAATCCGAAATATTACAAAAAATGGAAGTTTCTTCATGGGTGTCTGAGATAATGACACTTTTGTTTTTTGATGGTTCAAGTACACAAACTTTCTTTCATACACAAAATTATTAAATATTTTTTTTAAATTGCCTTAAAACTATGTGTATAAAGGTAAATATATGAAACATAAATGAATTTTGTGCTTAGACTTGGGTCTCATCTACAAAATTACTTATTATGTATGTGTATATGCACACAGGGGTATTCCCAAATTAAAAAAAAAAAATCCAAAATCTGAAACATCTCTAGTCCCAAGCATTATGGATAAGGGAGACTCAACCTGTATTTTATTTCATTTCCAGGAAAGAATAAAGAAGTAAGGCAATGGTTTCACAGAAAACTTGAAGGATTTAGTTTTGAGGATGAGATCAAGGACTGACATGTCTAATAAGAGTTCTGGAAAATAGAATTGATCCAAACAAATTGTAGCAATTTGGGATCCCATTGATTTCACTCTTCCATTGAAATCAATGGAATCGAAAAGGGCTTCACATTGGCTCATGTCCATTAATATTATACATATGACAGACATGACCAAATATTTTATGATACTCTCAAGGTTGGTATCAGCACTCAGCATACATGGGAAGCAACTAAGCAGACGGCGCAAAGCACCATCTTCAGGGCAAGGAAGTGGAGGGACAGCCACATGCTGGGCACCCCAACCCCTTCCCGAAGACGACATCGGAGCAGCCGGGCCTCTGCATGGCCGGCGCTCTGAGGATGCCTTTCCGCTGCAGCATCCGTACATGCTGCAGCGGAAGAGGTGCCGAAGGTGCGCCGGCAGCCTTTTGTGGCGCACCTTTGGCGATTTGTGGAATGTTTATCTTCCTGGGGCAGCGAAGCTGCACCGCGGGGCCGAGGAATACAGATGCCTCGGCCCCAATCTGCAGCTTCCTGGGGCAGCCCCGTGCTGCCCGTCTGCTTCCCCCATCCCTTGGCTCAACATGACTGACCAACACTGAGGTCTGCTGTATATATCTTGCAGCAGCTGGCTATGAACCTCCATTTTCAGTTTCCTACAGTGCCACAGATGACTTGACATACCACTGCTCTCGAGATATTGTCAAGTTCAAAGCTGTCTTTGTCAGCATATTGTAATATAAAATTAAGATCTGTAGAACTGCACAGTCATAATGTGTGTGTGGTATGTGTGACAGGACATCTGGTGATAAATGTCCTTGAGGTATCCAGACACATAAATGTGTATTGACCACTGCACCTGTGACTATGAATGACTCAGCAACATGATGTAATGCATTATGCCATATACTGGAGAGTTGCATCAGCCAAGTGTATATAAGGCTCTGACTAATGTAAACTGTTGTGGGTTATTGAAGAGTGATTATTAAGAAGAGTGGTTAGAATTGTGGAGAGTGCAGTTGCAGTTTGTCAGTGAATATCAGAGAGTTCTAGTTTATCTCTGTGTGGCTGTGAGCTACTTAGGAGGAAGAGAGTGTGTCCTTCCATCCTGAAACTCTACTCTGTTCCTGCTTCTGTAAATAGCATTGCCTTATCACCTGTATCATTTGTTCCCCTGTTGCTGCCTGCCCTACTGTCCATTGCTGCCTGCTCTATTGCTGTTTTGTTGTTTTTATTGTTTTAATTGTATTATTGTATTTTAACTCTTCAATAGTTTAATCTTGTTTTAATGGGATGGGAGGGTTAGATTGCGGGATGAGGGAATGCTTTTAATTTTGTATGTTTTAATATGCTGTAACCTGCCCCGATTGCCAAGCAGAGGGGCGGGTTATAAATAAAAATTTATTATTATTATTATTATTATTATTATTATTATTATTATTATTATTATTTGTAAATAAATATCTTCACCGTGAGCAGTCCGGTTCCACTTCCTGATTTCTTCAAGGTATCTCAAAGGTTGGATGAGATACTGAACGTCACATTCATGTCTCGTTCGCAGTGTGACAGTCTTCCCCTGCTGCTAAGTAAGCTGATGGCACCATCATAGGAAGACATTTTGCTGAGGGGCTCCTCAAATATGAAGCCAGCCATAGAAGCTCTATATACATTTTTCACTGCTAACTTTTCTCCCCCTTGATTGATTTTATGCTCAATAATATCATACAACTTATATCATTACTAAATGTTTCCATTTTTACACCCCAAACATTCCAAACTCCCTCCCTCATCCCTCTCCAATGGCTGTCATAGATGTTTTAGTATCTGCTTGGCATGTAAACCCTGTGATAAGATCACCATAAACCAGAAATGACTTGAAGGCACACAGCAACAATGGGAGTGGCATTGATATTTGATCATTTGAAGGGTTTGTATATTTACATTTTCTGAAGAGAGCAAGCACCCCTGCCATAGGAGATACTATGGTTTGCCATTCAGTTGAGGTCCTCAGTTTTAATAGTCTCTTCCTAAAGTTGATATCAATCACTCTCTTGTTTTGCTTTTTGGAGACAGGTAATATCCTGAAGTATTTAACCCCAAAGTATTTTAGCCAAAAATATGGTCACTTACGTTAGATTCTAAGTTGGGAGAATTGTTATTCATCTTCTTTATTTGAGTACTGTATATTTACTTTTATTGTACAGTTTTATTATACCCTACAGATACTACTGATTATTTTTAACCTTAATGCTTTATTGTAAACTGATCAGATATTTTCTATAAAGTGACACAACCAATTAAATAACTTTAAAAAAAAGAAATATTTGACTCTGAAAAGGGAAAGTTGTAAAATTTTAACATTATTTGAATAACTGTTGATGCATTTACATGGATACAGTGCATTGCTCATTTGAGGTGTGTACATATTATATCTTTGAACATAGATCATATCATAATATCAGAATTATATCCTTAATGTACTTGTCTTAGGTCCAAAGCACACTGCAAAAATAATCTAGTTTGAGACCGCTTTGACTGCCCTGGCTCAATGCTAGGGAATTCTGGGAAGTGTAGTTTGTGAGACATTTAGTCTTCTCTGTCAGAGAGCTCTAGTGCCACAATAAACTACAGTTCCTAGGATTTCCTAGCACTGAACCAGGGCAGTTAAAGCAGTCTCAAACTGAATTATTTCTGCAGTGTGTTTTGGACTGAAGTGGGCATAAATATTGTTGTATGCATATCTGCCCTGTACTATAATATAGCAAAGGTGGGAAACATGTTGTACTCCAAAAATTACTATATTGCAACTGTCATCAGGCTTAGCTAGCATTGCTTGGATCACAGCCTTAGGCTAGGCTGTATCTGCACTGCAGAAATAATGCAGAATTCCGTAGCATTGAGCCAAGACAGTTGAAGTGGTGCCAACCTGCATTATTTCTACTGTGCAGATGCAGTCCTAGTCAACATAGCCAAAGGGCATTCAAGCCCTTTCCTTTATGCTTCTAGTCAGTATTCTTTACAATTCAGATATCCTGGTGTTAACTGGGGCACAAGCCCCCTAAGCAGACGGCTTAAAGGGCCGTCTTGGGGGCAGGGAAGGGGAGGGGCATCCGCACAATCGGTGCCCCAACCCCTTCTCCAGGTCGTCCTCGGAGCAGCCAGCCCTCCGCACGGCCAGCACTCCGAGGAGGACCTCCCGCCACAGCATTTGCACGCGCTGCGGCGGAAGAGTCAGCGAAGGTGCACCACAGCCTTTTGCGGTGCACCTTCGTCGCCTTGTGAAAGGAGCACCAATTTAGCGCTCCTTTCAGGGGCGGTGAAGCTGTGCCGCAGGACCGAGGCGTGGGGATGCCTCAGTCCCACGGTGCAGCTTCCTGGGGCGGCCCATGGCCACCCGTCTGCTTCCCCCCAAAGTCTTCAACAGCATATTTTTTTAAAAAAAATAAACATTCCAGATTTTCTGAGAAGTCACTACAACAGGAACACAAATGTTGTCCCCAATAAGCAAAACGTTTGTCATGCTGTATTTTCTTGGCACTTCGTTCCAAAATATCAAACACTCTCACTATTCTAGGAAGGAAGGAAGGAAGGAAGGAAGGAAGGAAGGAAGGAAGGAAGGAAGGAAGGAAGGAAGAAAAGAGTGAGTTTACAATATCATTGCCATTAGTCACATTGCGATTCAACAGGCAACATATGACATGGGAGGAAAATGTGAAAACAGCTGTATCCTAGATTTCAGTACAAGCAGGAGAAAAAAAGCCTGGACCCCATCTGCACTATGCATATGATATACACTGTGTGGCCCTTGCTTGAGAGAAGGTGATTTACATGTTAATCTGTGTGTTGTTCTGTCGTTGAATGGCAAGGCCTCAGGGAGGGAGGATATGCAAGGTAGCATTGTGTCTATTTAATTAGTGATCCATTGTCTGCTGGGGAAAACCGTGACCCTGAGTGGTTTTTATTTGCACATGCTGGGTCTTGATTTTGGTGTTTTTCAGAACTGGCAGCCAGACTTTGTTTACTTTAAGCGTTTCTTCTTTCCTGTTGAAATTGTCTAGGTGTTTCTGGATTTCAATGGCTTTCCTGTGCATTCTGACCCGATAATTGTTGGCATGGTCCAGAATTTCAGTGTTTTCAAATAGCATTTTATGCCCAGGATGGTTTATAAGGTATTCTTCTATTGCTGATTTTTCTGGCTGACCCAGTCTGCAGTTAAATAGGGCTTTCTCTCAGGTGTTGATAGGATTTAACTATTCAGCAGTAATCCTAGATACACATTTTGGCATGAGAGTGTTATGTGTCGCATGAGAGTGCATGAGAGTGTTCTGTGGGAATTAAGTAACAGTGAGACAAATTGAACCTTTTTTTTCTTCTTCTTCTTCTGAAGACATCATGCACAGGGTAGGCCTGTTGCTTTCTTTCCTGGAGAGTGCAAATTTTAATCTGAGGGTTATATGCTGGAGCACACTTACTTTTTTTTTAAAGCTACTTTGATTCTGTGGCATTACAGCAATGTTGCTGTATGGGAATTATGCAGACCCCCAAAATCATGGTGTGTGGGGTTTTTTTGGGGTTTTTTTTTTTTTTCCCCAGAATGGATTCAGAATGGATTCGAGTGAAAGAGTGCCATTTGTCCAAAGTTACCTAGTGAGTTTCCATGGTCAAACAGGGATTTGAACCTTGATCTCCCAGTGTTCTAGTCTAACATTTAAACACTACACCATGCTGGCTCTCTCATTACAGAAATAAGGAATGTAAGAATACTACACAGATATGTGATGTAACAATCTTATTTTGTTCATTTAATCTCAGTCTTTATATAGTGTCTACAAAAAGCACTTATATAGAGCTTTTGTTAATATGTAAAATTATTAAATTTCATTAATGGAATGATCAGTTAAAGAAAAGTTATACATTAACTAAGGACATTATTACACACAGCTTTTAAACTGCCATTACCACCAGGAAAGAAGAGGCATTGCCCATACCCATCACATAATGATGCCTCAGACCCATAGCTGTGCTGTCTCCCACCCATCCTTTTTCATTGATGGGGGGACCCTGTCAATGACCTGGCAACTGTGCAAGTGCCAGGTGTGAAATGTTGCTCCTTGGGCAATTGTGTGATTGTGACACATGGTGGCAGTGTCTCCTCATCCCCCCTTGTCCCCCTTCCCCCTCGCTATTCTTGATTATCTTCATCACATTTATTTTATTTTATATTTATATTTCTTTTCTTTCTTTTTGATTTCAATCCTGGCAGCAGGAAAAGGAAGTGGAAAAAATTAAAAACCAGGAACAGAGTGTGATGGGGGCAGCAGCACTGGTCATGCAATTGAGAGGAGGAATGGTGATGGCTGCCTTGAAAGTAGTATGCTCCCATTTCATTTTTAGTAATGTTAATGCTGCGAGAGCAGGGTTTGTGCAGAAGAGTATTAAAAATATTGTGCAACATTGTGCAGAAGAGTATTAAAAATATACAATTGCTTGGAAGCACTAGTATTTCATCAATTAAATGTATAGTTCACTCAGTTCCAGTTAAAAAGCAACATAACATTAAAATACTAAAAATGAATATCCCCAAGCAATTCACAGTCCTTCTAAGTAATGGGTTAGGTCTGCTTGCGTAACAGGAATTTACTATCCCCTCCGTCCATGTAGCCCTCTGCATGTTCCCTTCAAATCTTCTCCAAAAGGATTCCCAACCCACTGGAGCAGATTTAGCAGTTCATAGTGGGTCTATGAAAAAAGGGAAATGTAATACATAATAAGGAACTATTCCATTGTGGATGCAATCTGGTGCTGTGGCCGCTGGTGTCTTCTATTTCAGTAGGGTTGTCCATCTACTTTGGATTTTATTCTCAACCTGAAAGGAACTATCCAAGTTTAACCTATTTTGGGAATAGGGTTCAACATCCTGGTTTCAATGCCTCCTTTAAAGTTTGGTATACAATCCAAAGCAAATTCAACAGCTCACTGAAATGGAAGCCATAAGCTACTACTGACCTGTGAAGTCTACAGAAGTCCTGAGGAAACAGGAAGGCAATTTTTTAAAATAATAATAATAATAATTTGTCTTTAAAGAAACAATGAGTCTTTAAAGACTAACTTCTTTCAAGTTATACTTCTTCACTCTCAGGCTATATTTTTGGAAAGCTCTACAACCAATTAATTCCTACAAGTCTAATAAATAATAACTACAGTTGAAAAAAGCACAAAAGGGGGGGACAGTTGGAGAATGGGAAATGATCCTTCTCCACCCATGTATGTAATACCACATTGACAACAACAGATCCTTATAGGACATAAGGAAACCATTTAATTTTGCCTCTCTTGCTTGTCCTTGGCTGTTCACAACACAGGAAAACATACCTGATCATTTACATGAAAAATTAATTGAGGCTCGGGTATACATCCCATATTTGGCTCTTTACTTTTAAAAAGTATTTTATTTTATTTTAAAGAGTAATACAAAAGTAAAAACAATTAAAAATTCACACATTAAAAATATAAAAACATATAAAACATACAAAAGTTAAAAAATAAAATAAAACATAAATCCCAGTCAGCAGTTCCCCTGCTTAGCCATTAAAAGCCTGCTGAAACAAAAACCCTTTTTGTCAGCCAGCAAAAGGAAAGCAAGGAGGAGCCATCCTAGCCTCCCATGGAAGGGCATTCCAAGGATGGGAGCAGCCACTGAAAAAGCTCTCTCTCATGTCCTGTGACTATGGTGGGCAAGGCTGTGACGATGGTGGGACTGAGAAAAAGCCTTCCCTTGTACATCTCAAGACTCTGGGAGGTTCACATGCAAAGTATCTTCCAGATACTCTGGACCTGGACCTGGCTTTATAGATCATGACCATTACTGACTTGTTCCCAGAAATGAACCAGTAGTCAATGAAGTTTCTTTTAACAAGGGAGTTATGTTCTCTCTATAGCTGGCCCTGGTCAACATTTTGGCTGCACATTTGGACCCACTGAATTTTCCGAACAGTTTCCAAAGGCAGCCCCAAATGGAGTGGTCCAAATGAGATATAATTAAGGCATACTTCCTTGTAGTCAGATCTGGCATTGCAAAGGATAGGCACAGAAGGCAAATTCACTCCTGGCCACCACGGAAACATGGGCATCCAGGCTCAGAGCTGAATTCAGGAGAACACCAAGCTGCAAGCCTGAGATTTCAGGGGGAATGTAACCCCATCCAGCACAAGGGGCAAGGATGCAGTATACATGTGGTGGCTCTCACCTTTCCAATGATCCTGTCTACATCTTCATGCTGCACACACTGAAATGTATCCAATAATACAGGATAAGCAGGTACCAAGATTATATCCACTAGGCCTGTCTCAATTATAGTATCCAAGTCAGCATCCAAGTCAGAATGAATCTGAGTGATTTTGTCTGCAAAGTGCCTTGCAGTGGTTTGTTGAGTGGTCATAGTGGTTTGTTGAGTGGTCTTTCTTCTTGTTTTCTTCTGGTGGGCCAGAGTGTAAAAGACCCCTGATGTCAGAACCATGCTTGCATGCATGGATTCTGTCAGGTTTTTATTGTTGTCGAGTTAAATGTTTTAGTATTCCATTAGTTGTAGTTGATTGGGGATTATGTTAGTAGTCATAGCATATAGTTTACCTGGTATGGGGGGTTGGGACTATTGGTACCAGGCTAGGATAGTTTTGAGAAAGTTGGGGCTTTGGAATGTGTAAGTACTCCGGCGCATGCGCGAACGAGCCACGGCCGCCATTTTGGAAACCAAAATCTTGGTGTCTGGATATAACCGAAAGGAGGGGGGTTGGGTGGAATGTCTGTGCTGAAGAAATAGCGCTGGTGAGAAGGTTTGGAAAAGGGGGGCTGGCTTGATGGGGGGGAAGGCTATGGGAATTGGAGGTGAGTGCTGGTTTGGCGCCAAGGGTGTTGGGTGGAGTTTAATGGTTTGGTGGGTTTAAGATATTGTTAGGCTTGAGGGGGCAGTTCTGGCTTAAATGCTGACTGGTGATTTTCTGACTATGGGCCTTTGCAGACTGCCAGAAATAGTGCAAATTGAGTCCACTTTAAGGGTTAGGGTTAGGGAATCATGGGAACTGTATTTTATTGTGGCACCAGAGCTCTCTGACAGAGAAGGCTCAATGTCTCAGAAAAAAAAAATCTCATGACTCCCTAGCACTAACCCTAACCGTTAAAGTGGACTCAATTTGCACTATTTCTGGCAGTCTGCAAAGGCCCTATGTGTTCTCGATAAACTTCTTGTTGGTTCAACTCACTGGACTTAATGATACACAGAGTTCCTGAATTTGCTCAAGTCTGACACCTTGGCACTTGAGAGACTTCTGCTGGATGACTCTGTGCAGATGCAATAGTGTCAGTGAAGAATAATTTCTTTGCTGCCACCATCACCACAGCATATGCCTTACAATGTGCTCTAGCCCATGTTCTGTAGACTCACTCTGAGTCTTCCACCATTGTCACCTAGTATCCATCCCACATGTTTCATCACTGCCAGATCCCTAGTGAAGCTCAGATCCCTAGTGAAGCTCAGACTCCACTTTGTGGTAGGGGATAGTTAAGGGCAATTATGTCTATCGCCCTGACCATTTCCCTATTCCAGAAATCAGCTAGGGCTTTGACAGGATCATCTACCAAGGCAACAGAAAACTATCCAAGTGCCATCAGGAATCCATCTGGATCTATAATTTTCCTCAGACATGCCATCTTAATCAACCCCTCACCCCCGCTGAGGCTCTGAGTCCTAGTGAATCATGTATTAACATAGCCCAGTTATTCTTCCGATGGCATGAAACATGGTGGAACTCACTATGGGTAAAAGGCTGAAAACAGTAGCAAACATAGGGGGGATGCAGACGAGGGCGTCGGAGACGCCCTGGTCCGGACCGCCGCCGGAGTTCAGCCTCCGGACGGCGGCGCATCCCCGGCGCATCTAAAAGGACCGCCAAAATAGCGATCCTTTTAGATTCTGCTGAAAGTGCGCCCTAACAGCTGCGGGCGCACTTTCGGCGGCTCAAACGCCGCGGCGCGTTCGGCTGCCGCGGCGTGAGGGCAACCCGCAGTCGCCGGCCGTGCGGACGGCCGGCGCTTCTGGGTGCGCCCTCAGGAAGAGGAAGAGCCGCTGAACGTGCGGCGGCTCCTCCTCTTCCGGGCCTCGGAGACGGCGCAATTAGCCGTCTGCCGAGGCCCATAGTTATTTTAAAAACTATGTCCTTGAGGTGCATTGCCTGCCAAAAATGCTAATATTGCCCTATCATTTATCCTCAAGTGTTCAATCAACTAATAATAATAATAATAATAATAATCCCTACCTTAACTACTTGAAAGTCTGATACAGCCTTGCAAGTCTGAATCTCAATTCCTATTTTCCCTTTTTCTCCTCTCCTACAAAACCTTGCAATAATTTATACACATCTAATCTAAGGAACACATTATAAAAGTGGTTCTCACAGTCTGTAAAATTTAAGAAATATTGCAGACACCAATATAGAAAATGGAACTCAATAGCAATGGGAATCCACATGCATCTACACACAGAGAGGACAAAAGTTTAGGAGATATATATGTGCAGCTATTGACAGCCTCAGCTTTCAAGAGTTCACCCCATAAGCTCTCCACACAGAACCCAAGTTGAAGCATTGTGACTGTCTAGACTTGAAGGAGTCTGAGAGATGACATGCTTCAGAGCAGCTGGGCAGTTAGAATGAATAAGTAAATGGAAATCAGCCAGTGTGGTCCATTCTCAGTTAATTGAATGTGAAATGCATGTATGCATACACACACTCTCCACTAATAAGTAGTAGGCCATATTTTTTTCTCAGCCGCAACCTCCTCCCCCCCAAAAAAAATATTTATGGCCTAAATCATGCTATTAGTCCTTTGTAGAGTAGATCAGTTCAGTCAATGGGATTTATTTACATGCTTACTCACCATTTAACAATTATTTGAATAGGTCAACTCTAGTTGGAGGTAACCAATAGGATGCCATCCTACATTTTTATGCAACATCTTAGCCATCATTTTTTGGTTAAAACTCATTAATCTGCATTCATTACCAATTCATATGATCACTAGGTTCATATTTTTGTATCAACAAACCTGCATCAGTCTTCTTGAAAGAACATGTGAACTGGAAGACAATTATCTACCAGCTGATACAGTACTGCAAATTTTTCAATGCTGTTGCTGTTGTTGTTTAAAAGGGGGGGGGGTTGTTGTCTGGTTTCACAACAAACTACAAATCCCAGAATTCCATAGGATGGAGCCATGTCAGTTAAAGCGGTGTTGAACTGCATTATCTCCTCAGTGCAGATGCAGCCTAGGACTAGTATGGGCTACAGATCTCAACTACATCTTATACAGCATAAATTGCTCTTTTTAGTATATTGGTCACCACAACATCAATTCAAACAAGGGCTTTCTAAATCAACAAATTGTTAGAAATATAATACTGCTAAATGCTTCTTTAACACATATATTTGGGAGTTGTCCCATAGTAGCTACATTTTGGGAGGAGGTAATCACACAAATACACTTTGTTTTGGAAAGTTCCTTAATATTCAGGAATGTGCATGTTCTTTGGAATTAGTTACCTGTTTCTTGGAAATTAACAAATGACCAATAGAAGTAGATTGTTTGCACTCTTTTGACTGTTGGAAATTAATACTGTGCTACTGGAAATATATTTTTCCACCTGTGATGCAATGGATAGAAGATCTAACAATGCTTGCAACATTTGAAAGAATGACAAAGGGCATTATCACACCAGTCCATTTCTCACTGCAGTCACACCATTAAAAAAATGGCAACATACCACATCATTGCATTCTTTTTCATCTGTGTAACTGGGGCTGTTGCCCCCATTGTGTTCCCTTCCTATTCTCTCCTTTAACTCCACCCTCCCTGATGCCTTACTTGGCAGCCTATAGGTTTTTTAAATTTCACATTCAACTTTTTCTGCACAGTTTTGGAGCTCTACAGCCCCAATTGAACCTTTTTAAAAGATTTTTTTAAACTTCAGAGCTGCAGAGCTTCAGAATTGCACACAAAGCTGAGGAGAAAATACATTTTAAAATGGCAAGTAGGAAGGGCCTGGATCCTGCAAAACTGAATGGGGAGTTCATGTGACCTGCAGACTATATATGGTCCATACAGGGATCCACATACCCTCCAACATTTCACAGATTAAAACTGGGACGCATGTGGTCACACAACATGACAGTGTGGTCAGTATGACAAAAGTTATTAAAAAGGAGGAATACATAAGATAGGGGAGTCTGCATAAGTTTGCTTTTCTCTGAGCCTACTAGGAAAGGCATAACTCTGCTCCCTCCTCTCCTCTCATGTCCTCTCCTGATTGGAGTGGGTCAGCAGAGGATTAACCAGGACTGTGCCTACCAAATTGGAATAGTTGGTGGGAGTGCAGTGCAGCACCAGCAGCCACAGACTCTTCCCCTTCCCCTGCTGCCATGGCCTCATTTTCCCAACCAGCAGCCCCACCAGACACAGAAGGGGTTGCCAGGCAGAGGAAGCACTTCACCCCCACCAGCAGCCACAGCACAGGACAGAGCAGAAGGAGGGAAGGGAGGGCAAGGTGGCAAGCAGAGAGCCAGGCATCTGGAAAAGGTGCTTCTGCTACTCAGCAGCCCCTTCCAAGTTTGGCATGGCTGCTGGCTGGACAAAAAGGGAGGTCATGTGGCTGGAAAGGGGGAAGTCTGTGTGCACTGCTGTCACTAGCAGCAGCACCTCTCTTACCCAGCCCAGCCCAGCCCATAGCCCTGCAAGACCCGTAAAGGGCTTCCAGGTGGCAGTAGAACCCCACCCCTACCAGCAGGTAGAGGGCAGAGACACCCTAGCTGATGGAGGGGGCTGGGAAGGTCTTAGGACAATGAGAGCAAGGCCACCTCACCTGGTATTTGTCCCCCACGAAAGTGTCACCCGGTATGGTGCACATCCCCACACCCTCCTAATGGCACTCCTGCTGATGTCCAGCAAAAAAACCAAAAACCAAGTTGGCTAGGCTGTTGTTACTTTGCTTGGTACAAGATGCACTTGCTTTGTAACTCACAGTTGGCTTCAGCACATGGCCCTACCCTTAGGCCAGGGGTAGGCAACCTTTCCCCTTTAAGGGCCGAGGGACTTCAGCTCCCAGAAGCCTCAGCCATGTTGGCCAATAGTCCCATGTTGGCCAATACCTCCTGGGATTCTGGGAGCTGAAGTCCCTCGGCCCTTAAAGGGGAAAGGTTGCCTACCCCTGCCTTAGGCAGAGTGAAGAGGTTGCCTCAGGCTTCAGATGTGGGGAACAGTGGCAATAGCCTCTTGTACTACACAACTGCCCCAAACCTTGTCCTAGACCTCAGACATCTCAAGTGAAAATGAAAGTATTTCTCACATTGGAGTAAACTTCAACTTCAGCTGCAACTTCAGCCAAGAGTGGGCACCAGTTTCCCCTTTGCCTCAAATGGGGAAAAGCTTTGGTGTTGCCCTGTTTAAGCAGCAGAATCTACTTTTTACACATAAAAACCATCAGGATCTGCTTTTTTATTGTTTGTCCTCTTTCCTTTTATAGTTTGATGTGATTCTGAACCACCCTGGAATTTACTCAAAGGAAATCTTCTCTTTTACGCATAAAAACCATCAGGATCTGCTTTTTTATTGTTTGTCTTCTTTCCTTTTATAGTTTGATGTGATTTTGAACCACTCTGGAATTTACCCAAAGGAAGACCAGTAATCAATTGTTTAAAATGAATAGAAATCAGACATTTTTCCTATAAATACTTTTGCAATCAAGGACACGGTGACTGAAGAATGTTGGGAACCAACCTCTGCAGTCACCCTCTCGCCCCCCAGTTTATCATGATATTTCTATGAGTGAGACCTAGAATCAAGAAGACAATCAGCACTTTCACCAGCTTGGCAAGACTCATCTTTCAATGGACAGATCAGCAGCTGCATCCAGTCTAGGTTCTTGTCAGACTTTTGACCTCATAAATGATGAACTTGGGCCCTGTGAATCTGTGGATCAATAGCTTGTACTCTGTCTCACGACCTCCAATTTCCAAACAGCCAGGCTTCTTGTCCTGATGCTGCATAGGGAGTAAAACTGGACATTGTTCAGAGAACAGTGTGCAATTAAACATCCCAGTCCTAGGATGGGGTGTTGGGGGAGGATAGGATCCAGGATGTCAAGGAGTTATAAGACTTCTTCCTTTTTTATTAATATAATTGAAAATAGCACTGAACTAGAAATGGAATAAAGAGAGAAGGCTTATAATGTAATGTGCATTGTCCAAAATACTGAGCACACTTCAACAAGTGATCCCATCATGCTTATTTCTGTTCAAAAACAACCAGTAATTTAGAATAAGGGAACAAGCTTTGTGGAGTATTGACAGAACTGTTCCTCAAAAGGACATTTTTCAGCATGGTTCCTATCTCATCATGCAAGTATATGGCTACCAGGGGTGAGGGGGACAAAATGGGGAGGTTGCCACACAAATAAGAATCATAACCCACCCACCCCCCATGAGATTTTTCTTCACTCTCCAATTTTCTAGCATAACAGTAATTTATAATTTCAGTTGAGCATTTAGAAATGCTGTTTCTAACAGTATTTAGAAATACCGCATCCAAACAAAAGGGGCATAAAAGAAAACGACCAAGGGAATGTGAACACAGCAAATAAAAGAGTTCTAGGTGTTAAAGACTGGACTCCACAGATGCACCTCACTTACTAAAATTATCAAATTTACTCAATTACCAAAAGCTCTGATAAGGAAGCTCCTTTTTGCAGTGTATTTTTATGCTGCCCCAGGACCCTTTTCTTCCTTGCCCTATGTCTAGCTAGATGTTGTTGTTTTTTTAGCAGCATCAGTATTTGGAAGATGGCAATGAATGGCTGGAGAAATGCAGACTTTCAGTGTCAGGCTGCGGCAGCAAATCCACAGTAATGCAATAAAACCTTGAACTGGGAAAGGATGGGATTTTTCTCTAGCTTATCTTCCTTTAGCTAAGTGTTCCTTTTTACAGCTGGCAAAGTAAACAGCAGCTGCCTCCAGAATCCTTTCTTGAGCATGTGCAAACTGCAAAACAGGGAAAGGGAAAAACAGAAGCCTGCCTCAGAAGCTATCCTTCCTTCATATTGAAGAAGCACAGCTGTGTGAGTTTGACCATCAGAATAGAAATAATAAGCAGAGCTTGAAAGAAAAAAATCATTCCTGTATACATTCTGAGGTGAGCTTGCAAGTGGTCTCTAGAAGGTTCAAATGTTTTTGTTTCCTTATCCAAGGCTTACCTGACCTGGTTGTTTCATTTCAAATATGTACATTGTTAGTTTTGAATAAAATGTTTACTGAAATATGTTGAACATCTCTTCTTATGTGGTGCACAAACCTATCCACATCCTTTCTCTCTTATTTCTGTCTCTGCTATCAAATTTTCTTTTAAAGAAGTAATGCTTGGGAACACATCATCTTTATTAACTGGAGTATAGTTGTATTTCATAATACAAAAACATTTACAGAAATATAAATAAATAGATACTTTCTCTCCCTTGATGCTAAATCTGCATTGGAATTAAGGTTAATTCTGTGACAGATTGCAGAATACACCATGAAGATCTAAATAAATAGAACTGGGTTTCCAAGACAAGCTATTCACTATGGAACAACTACCCCATTCATAACCATCAAAAGCAACCTTATGTGAAGAAGCTTTCAGCTCAGGCCTTCAGATTTAAAAAGGAGACAGAGCAATGACCATTTAAACCTCATGTACTGCAATGGCACATTTAAGTCCCCCAAATGTGTTTTTGTCTTACAGAATGTACACTGAGACAGCTTACAATGTGGGTCATTGTGCAACATTGACAACAACATAGTAATAAACCATTTCCATGAATAATGATGCAGCAAAGCAGTACTCTGATTATCAGTAGGCAAGACCCCTGCTTGAAAGATACAGGACAACATAATGGGATTTTTTTTCCATTAGTTGAACATTAGAATTCACTGAGGTCAGAACACACTAGACAATAAAATAAGTGTACATTTTATTTTATTTTCTCTTATTTTATTTTTATTCCACCTTGTATTTCCTGGCTCAGGGATTGAACACAAAATATAAACACTCCTTTGTACGGGGAGCATTTTATTGTTTACAATACATTGGAATTCTCTCTGGAATCAGAAAAGATCCCATCAAAAATATGTATTTTCCTAATGCATTATGGTTAATAGTTTGCAAACAAATTTACTAGAATTTTATCCTTCTAAAGAAATGCACAGTCCATTCCATTGATTTCAACAGAAGATATTTTGATTTAGCACATCATTTGGCAGATCAAGACCAATGGTAGCCACATTGATCAACTGCGTGGGGAACTCCAGAATCCATAAGTGAGCAATCAAAATGTCACAAAAATAATGAGCAAGTTTCTCCAGATACATTATTGGAGCAAAATAGTACAACCTTTCTAATGCTGTGACCCTGCAATACAGTTCCTCATGTTGTGGTGACCCCAAAGCAAAAAAAATTTTTGTCTCGCAGGCTCTCTTGCCTCTCCGCCTCCTAGGCTTCTGCCCTCCGGCGCTTGCTGCGTCTGCCCACTGATGACGTCAGCAAGCGCCAGACACACGTAATGCGCTGCTATGGACTGTGGAGCGTCCCCCCGCTTCCCCCGCCCCTTAGGCCCCGGACGGATGATGCGCGACTTCTCAGCGGCTAAAGCCATCAGGTTGAGAACCGCTGATCTAATGGATAATGAAGATGATGATGATGATGATGATGATGATGATGATGTTATTGTTGTTGTCTGATTTATGGCAACCTGAAAACAAGGCTATCATGGGGATGATGATGATGATGATGATGATGATGATGATGATGATAGTTTGTAATATTTCATGTGAAACTAATACAAACATAATAATAACAATAACAATAATAGCAATAATGACAACAATAATAGCTGTTACTGTATGCCTTCAAGTTGTTTCTTATTTATGGCAATCCTAAGGCAAATCTATCCTGGGGATGATGATGATGATGATGATCATAATAGCAGCTGTTTTTGTATGCCTTCAAGTTAGTTGTTTCTTATTTATGGGAACCCTAAGGCAAACCTATCCTGGGAATAATGATGATGATGATAATGTTAGTTTGTAATATTTCATGTGAAATAAACAGAATCATCATCATCATCATCATCATCATCATCGCTGCTGCTGTTGTATGCCTTCAAGTTAGTTGTTTCTTATTTATGACGACCCTGAGGCAAACCCATCCTGGGTATAATGATGATGATGATTAATAATAATAACAATAACAATAACAACAATGCTTAAGAGAAATTACCCACCTTTCCCAGCCCACTCCTCCCCATGGAGGAGTGTGGGGAGAGGAGGAGGAAGACCTCATGCAAGAAACCCTGCTCTGTTGCTGCTGCTGCTGCAGTCCTCTGTGCCTCTGAGCTTGTGCAGAGTGCCCTAAGCAGCACAATCCCCCCCCAGTCCCCCACCCCAACACCAAATCCAAAATGGTGGGGTGGGGTGGTTGTGTGGGCTTGAGTTTGCAAGCCTAGAGGAGAGGAAGGCTGGAAGGAGGAAAGGGGGAGACCCTTTTGAACCCAGGGCCTCTGGCTGGAGGAATGCAAAGGGGTGTGGGGGGTGTGGGGGTGTTGTTGCAAAGGTCACAGGGCACAGCCCCCTTATCTGCTCGTTTGGGGGGGGGTTCCATTGGGTGGCTGCGGCCATGGCTGCTCCTGCAAGGAGGAAGAGGAAGAGAAGCAGCAGCAGCAAGAGCTGCAGCAGGAAAATCCCCGGGGATCGCACTATTCTGGCTCCAGAAAGCGGAGTGGCCTGGGCTCCCCAGGGAAGGGAAGGCAAGGTAAGGCAAGGCAAAGGGAAGGGAAGGGAAGGGAAGCAGCGAGAGGAGGAGCTGCGCACCCTCAGCAAGGCTTTGCGAAAGGAAGAGGAGGAAGAAGGGCTGCAGCTGCACACAAGGAAGGCAAGGCAAGGCTCCGCAGCTGCAAGGTTGCCTTGGCCTCCTGGGATTTGCAGTTTAGGAATGGGGGGGGCGGGGGGAGAGGTGGGGATTTTTAGACATCTCCTTGCATCCCCCCAAACTGCACATCCCAGGAGTCCTAAAGCCATCGGAAATATGTATTTTCCGATGGCTTTAGGCAACCCCCTGTGTTTGGTCGTTCGACCCCCACCGGGGTCGCGACCCACAGGTTGAGAACTGCTGATCTAGACACTATAATTCTATTGATGCAGCCTAAAATTGCATTGGCCTTTTTAGCGGCAGCATCACACTGTTGACTCATGTTCAACTTGTGGTCTACTAAGGGGGGATGCAGACATGGAGAAACGCCGTCCTCAATCCCAGGAAGGGGAGGGCCAGCCGGACACTGGGCGCCCCAACCCCTTCCTGAGGACGTAATCGGAGCGCCTGTCGCTCCACATGATGGGCGCTCTGATTACGTCCTTCCAGCTCAGCGTCCATACACGCTGAGCCAGAAGAGACGCCAAAGAGGTGCACCACGGCTTGCAAAAGGAGTGCTATTTTAGTGCTCCTTTTGCAGGCGGCGAAAGGGAGAATTGGGGCCGAGGTGTCCGGCAGCCTCGGCTTTGATCCTCCACTTCCAGGGGCAGCCCAGGGCCACCCGTCTGCTTCCCCCCTAAGACTCCTAGATCCCTTTCACACATAGTCTCATTAAGCTAGGTGTCCCCCATCTTATATCTATGCATTTCATTTTTTTGCCCTAAGTGCAATACCTTACATTTCTCTGTGTTGAAATTCATTTTGTTAGCTTTGGCCCAGCTTTCTAATCTATTAATGTTGTTTTAAATTTTCATCCTGTCTTCTGACGTATTAACTATTCCTCCTAATTTGGTGTCATCTGCAAATTTGAGAAGCATGCCCCCTATTCCTTCATCCAAATCATTGATAAAGATGTTGAATAGCACTGGGCCCAGGACAGAACCCTGTGGCACCCCACTGGTCACTTCTCTCCAAGATGAAGAGGAGCCATTGCTGAGCACCCTTTGGGTTCACTCAGTCAACCAGTTACTAATCCACCTAACAGTTGTATCGTCTAGCCCACATTTTACTATCTTGTTTGCAAGAATATCATGGGGAACCTTGTCAAAAGCCTTACTGAAATCAAGATATGCTATGTCTGCCGCATTCCCTTCATCTAGCAAGCTGGTAATTTTATAAATAAAAAAAGAGAGAGAGATCAGATTAGTCTGGCATGACTTGTTTATTGAGAAACCCATGTTTGCTTTTAATGATTATGGCATTCCCTTCTAAATGTTCACAGACTCTCTGTTTAATGAACTGTTCTAGAATCTTTCCCAGTATTGATGTCAGACTAACTGGGCAATAGTTGTTGGGATCCTCTTTTTTTCCCCTTTTTGAAGATGGAGACAATGTTTGCCCTCCTCCAGTCTGCTTCTGTTCTCCACGAGTTCTCAAAGATTATTGCCAGTGGCTCCGAGATTACATTTGCCAGTTCTTTTAATATCCTTGGATGTAGTTCATCTGGTTCTGGAGACTTAAATTCATTTAGGTTAACCAGGTATTCCTGTCCTTCCTCTTTACTTATTCTGTGCTGCATTTCCCCTATTGTGTCCTCTGCTCCATTTTCCTCAGGTTGAACACCCTTTTCCTTTTGTGAGAAGACTGAGGCAAAGAAGGTGTTGAGTAGTTCTGCCTTTTCTCTGTCCCCTGTTAGAATTTCTCCATCTTCTCTGTGCAGTGGCCCTACCGTTTCCTTCTTCTTTCTTTTGCTACGGACATACCCAAAAAAGCACTTTTTATTGTCCTTAACCCCTCTAGCATGCCTGAGCTCATTCTGTGCTTTGGTTTTCCTGACTTTAATCCTACATGTGCTAGCTATTTGTTTGAATTCCTCTTTAGTGATTTTGCCCCTTTTCCATTTCTTATACATCTCCCATTTAAAACTTAGTTCAGTTGAAAGTTCTTTTGTCATCCAATCCAGTTTCTTGAGACACCTCCCATTTTTTCTTCTCATTGGAACAGTTTGAGATTGTGCCTTCAGTTTCTCCCTTTTGAGAAACTCCCATCCCATTCTGAACTCCCTTCTCCTTTAGTATTCCTGACCATGGGATTACTCCCAGTGTTTCTCTAAGTTTGTTGAAATCAGCTCTCCTAAAGTCTAGAATGAGTGTTTGACTATACCTAGCTTCTCCTTTCCACTGTATATGAAACTCCAGGAGAACATGATCACTCCCACCTAAGGATCCCATCACTTGCACCCCATTTACCAGCTCATCCCTGTTGGTTAGGATCAGATCTAAAATAGCTGATCCCCTTGTGGCCTCTTCCACCTTTTGGACAAAAAAAAATTGTGTCTGAGGCAAGTGAGGAATTTGCTAGACCTTGAAGTATTGGCTGAGTTTGACTTCCAGCAAATATCAGGATAGTTGAAGTCGCCCATCACTACTACATCTCTCCTTTCTGAGTGTGTGGTCATCTGTTCTAGAAAGGCATCATCCAATTCCTCTGCCTGAGTCGGGGGTCTGTAGTAGACTCCCACACTAACATCCCTGTTGTTTCCTTCCTCTTTAATTTTTATCCAGATGCTCTCCACCTGGCTTCCAGGATTGATGTCCTGGATTTCTTCACTGGTGTAAATATCCCTGACATATAATGCTATTCCTCCTCCTTTCGTGTTTGCCTATTTCTCTTAAAAAGGTTATACCCCTCTATTCCTACATTCCAATCATGAAACTCATCCCACCAGGTTTCAGTGATGCCTATTATATCATATTTGCTTTGTTGTGCTAGGAATTCAAGTTCATCTTGTTTATTCCCCATGCTCTGTGCATTAGTGTAGAGACATTTAAGAGTATGTGTCTTCCCCACTTGCTGCCTGTGTGAGGGTTTTTTCCTCCCACTGTTGGACCCTTGCATCATTTGCCTTGTTCCCTCTATAACACTTTGACTATTATTTCCAGCCCATGATGTACTCCTGCCTTCCAAGATACCTTCCAAGATACTGTCTCCCTCCCCAATATGACTCAGTTTAAAGCCCTCCTGATCAAATGTTTGAGACTATTGGCAAAAATGCTTCTGCCAACTGGTGTGAGATGCAGCCCATCTCTTGCTAGAAGTCCACCCTCATGGAACCCGTGATCTAAGAATCGTGATCTAAGAATCCAAATTGTTCTTGGTGGCAACATCTATGGAGCCAGTTATTCACATCTGCTATCTTCCTCTCCCTTCCTGGACCATGCCCTTCAACTGGGAGAAGAGATGATATAACAACTTGTGCATCCAGCTCTTTCAGCTTCCTACCCAAACCCTCATAATCCCTTCTGATATTCTGAAGACTGTGTCTTGCAGTATCATTGATTCCCACATGGACCAAGAGGAAGGGGTAATGATCAGTAGGCTTGACAAGTCTTGTCAGCCTCACTGTCACATCACGGATTTTTGCCCCAGGGAGACAACACACCTCCCAGGACATCTTATCAGGCCCACAAACCACTGCTTCTGTACCCCTCAACAAGGAGTCCCCAACCACCACCACATGCCTCCTCCAGGGCTTAGCACTGGCTGTTCCCTGCAGTGGTACTCTTAGGGTCCCCTGCACTGTCCCTGAGGACTGTCCCTGCTGCTCTTCCTCTTCAACCTTGATAGAGGTTCAAATTGATTCTGTATCTGCAAGCTCCCAGAAAGATCCCTGGTTTCCCTACTTCTGTGTGTGACATTCCTCCAGGTGTCCACCTCCTATGTGCATGAAATGACCTCCTCCTCAACAACTTCCTCTGTGTGGTCCACGTCCAAGACCGTTCATTCCACTTTGTCCAGGAAAACCTCTTGCTCCCTAATGTGCTGAAGTGTAGCTACCCAGGCCTCCAGCTGCTTGACTTTCTCTTCCAGGAAGGCTACGAACTTGCACTTGGTGCAGGTGAAGTTCCCCACATCTCTTGGCAAGAAGACAAACATCCCACAAGTGTTGCAGGTGACTGCAGCAACTCCCTCAGTGTCCATATTGAGAAATCTTAAGTAAGCACTGAAACAGGACTTCTCCATGAAAAAGTCCCCTGGTAAAGGGCCCATGTTCTCTTGGTCTTTTCACCAGCCTCTGTCAGTGAGTTCAATCAACTGGATTGCTAACTCTACAGAGAGCTCCTGGATGCTACCTTATTCTGGAGGCAAGTCTCTGTCTCTCTTCCTCTGAGCAACAAACAACAACAACCTCAAAGGCCCACTCAATATGGTTGCTCAGAAACTGCTTTCCTTCTCCCTTCCTGGCAGAAACTGACCTGGAAAGCCTCCTCCTCCTTCTCCTTCCTGGCAGAAACTGAACTGAACTATGGAGGGGAGCCAGTGACGCCACTGCATATTGGGACTGATGCACAATAGGAACCATTTCACAATAGGAAGCTCCTGAGTGCCTATCCAGAAAATGGGTAAGGATTGCCAATGTGCATCAACAGAACCTGATATGTATTGGTACCAGCTTGGATTTGCTGAAGTGCATCAGTAGAACCTGATACATACCAAGCACTGTTGCTTGTGCCCTGATAGGAATCTTCACAATTCATTAGGAGGGTTTTATAGTGCTTCTGTTAGATAGCTAAGTATGTGTAAAGTTTCACAATATAGGGTGCAACATAGAATTGTGGCCCTAGTTTCCTTTTGAAGGACATTCACTGATGTGATGGGTAAAGGCAAAGAGATCTTCATTCACCAAATAATAATCATAATATTAATATTGATATTAATAATAATATTAATAATAATAAAGCAAAAGCTCTATAGAGGTTGACTAGAGTTAATGTATATATAATTTCAAGGTACAAGGCATTAATTCTACACTCAGATCTAAAACCCTGAGGCTGGGAGGCACGGGAGCAAGTGATCTACAATTAAAGTCTCTGAGCCTGACAGAGCATGAAATTAGAGCAGACAGGATAACATGCTTCTCTCTTTAATTATTCCCACTCATATACTCCATGAAAATGGATAAACCTGGCATATGCACATGTAGACACAACCATTATGACTTTCCAGGGCAATGGAACATACTTTGCTACCTGAAAATACAAGATTGAGTCCCTGTCTGTTACACATTACAGAACCTAGCCAGATGAGCAGCTGAAACTTACTTCCACACTCTTTAGGGTACCTTCATGACACCTGAAGGCAACAGACTAGTTTGGAGGTGGCAGAACAGGCTGTTTGGAACAAACATTTTTTACTTCCAAGGAAGGTGAATGACTGGGGGCTTGCGGAGACAGCTGTGGGGAGGCTGCAAGTACTTCCCCTAAAAAATTGCCACTCAAAGCAGTTATTTCAGAGTGCCTGATTATTGTCCCTGTAGTTTCCAATAAAAAAAGATGATTCATTTACATTGTACATGATCATCACATGAGGGTAAACTGCAACATGAGGTCTCTCTCTCATCCTTCTCCCATGTTACTGTAGGCTGATCCTTTATGTATTTCTGAATGCCAAGCTGAAATTCTCCATCTTTAGCATAGGCTTGCCAAGAAGGTTAGCAGCAGTATTGACTTGTGCCTTGCAGAGAACTGATTTCATAACCAAATAGGGGTAGTTCTGTAGCTGCTTTATAAGTCTGCAAGGCAAAGGCCATAGTCTGGGTTTTGGCTTTACATTACTCTGTTTATATTACTTCACTGGTATGGAAAAGTTTAAAGCAGATGTATGCTTTAGCTTAATCCTGTGCTTTTCAGAGCCATTTATGTGGAAACCAAAGATAAATATGCTTAACAGCACAGCGGTTGGCCTCTTCAAGGGAGTTTCCTGAAAAGCAAGCACAATGGTGAAATTCACAATGGAAGTTACCCAAAGAAGACAACTTTGGTGGGTTCACCATTTGATGACTGTAGCAGTTCCTTGTACATGTAAACGAACTAGGAATACTCTTCAGATTCAGAAGAATTTTGAGATTAAAGTTAGATAATTTCAAAAAAAGAAATTGTCCTCTCTTTTCTTTGCATTCTATGTTATGGTCCATGATGCTTCAGGTTGCTTATGGCATTCAAATGGAAGAATTTTTGACATCCCTAGGGTTGTCCCCCTCCCTCTCACAGTGAAACCTGCCTTATCTCCATCTGCTGTACCCCTGTAACTTGTGGGATACCATCTTCGATTTTTCCCATCAATGGAAAAACATGGAGAAACATATAATCACCCATTATGTAAAAAGTACAAACAGCCACACATGAAAAACAGATGCCAAAACACAGCCCACAGATAGCAGTAGATGGTGTTCCTCTGGGAGAGAGTGTTCCCCCCAGATAAAAGTGGCAAGGAGACTAAAACTAGAAAGTGGAGGAGGAAAAGTTTACATGGTGAGGTATCATGTAGACATGGTAAGCCATGAGTGCTAAAACTAGAAATGGGCAGAGAAAATAGGGTTGTGAAGCAAGGTGCCCTACCTACCCTCTCAAGAGTAATAAACTTGGGACAGCATCTGGCCAATGTACATATAGGTCCTGTGTAGTTAATCATAAAATTTGTCAAGAAGTTAAAATCTAAAATGGGGGGGGGGGGGAATGATATGATAAGGATAAGAATACCAAAAGGTATATGGCAAAAAGAGAGTTATGATCATTATTATTAAGTACAGCTATTTGTTCAGCAGCAGAGAAGATCACATCGTAACTTCATTACACCATTATAGTGGCCTGGTACTACTTTAACAGTCATGACTCCAATTAAGGGAAAGTTGGGATATGTAGTTTGGTAAGGTTGTTAGTATTCTCCACTACAGAGCTCTGTTGCTGCAGTTCAGGGGGATGGACTAGAATTTAAACTACAAATCCCAGGATTCCATAAGGTGAAGCCATAACAGATTGGTATAATGGTATAATGCATATTTACCCCTGGACACCCACACTGGGATTCAAAATGGGAGAATAGAGGTGGGGACAGGGAGGAAGGTGCCACCACATCCATGTGATCATCGCCCCAGACATAGATGCAGACACAAACACCCACATACCAGCAACTCAGCATAGCAAAATATAGTGCCCAGAAAATGCATACATCTCCCCCTAAATTCTTTGTACATGGAAAATGGCAAGAGATGAAGACAGGTGAAAGAGAGAAGAGGATATAGCTTTGTAAATGAACGTTCTTGCCTCAGTCACAGTAAATTATTTTATCAGGGATATGCAGTCCCATTGCTTTGGAAGAGGTATATGCTGAAGCATGTCCAGCTTGGTAGGTTTAAAGCTGTACACATTTCATGCGGGCCTGGGAAGCAACTACACAGATAGATTGAGCTATTTTGTGCCTGATAAGTAATCAGTGGGGCCAAAAAACTATTTGTCTCAGAGAGGTCACTCAATATGTTTGCCTTGGGGGGGGGGCAACCTGCTCTGGGACCGAGGAAGAAACTGCTGCGTTTGACTCCATAAAATAACAAAAAAAAAATATAGCCAGAGGATAGTCTGCATCTTTCCAAACTTCCTGCACTCTATTTTTCTACACCCTCACTTTAACCTGCAGCCATTCCCTACTCCCTTTAGAACATGTATTTGATTATGAAGAAGTGTTGTAAGTAAAGATATTTATATATGTTATACAAAGAAGACTGGGCTTATTTCTTTTCTCTGATGGGTCTTGTGAGTGAGTGAGTGAGTGGGTGGATGTGAGACTGGTTGTTGTTCAACTTCTCTGTTACCCATTCTGCTTGAGACAGCCAGTACTATCTCATATTTCCCAATATGATTTGTATCTAAGGTTTTTTAACTAAGCTGCAAAGAAAATAACAGAACCATGATGGCAAACCTATGACACACATGCCAGAGATGGCACATGAAACCATTTCCCCCAGTACGCTGAGGGTAGGGAGGAGGAGGAAAGGGAGCACACCTGTTCCTCCTCCTTCCTGACCCTCCCCAGCACTTCTTCCTCTTCTTCCTCTGTCACCCCGAGCTGGAGGCCTGGAGGCAGGGGGGCAGGGAAAAAGTCCTATCCCAGAAATCCTGGCCCTGGAGGATGGAAGTCCCGCCCCCAACACTAGGTAATACCCAATACCAGAAGACCTTTTAGTTTGGGCACTCAGCCCCTAAAAGGTTTGCCATCACTGTAATAGAACATGAAACTATCTACTGAGGTGCTGTGCTAAAGATAGGCAGACACAAGTGATTCATGGACTGTTTTTACTACTAGACCCCCATACTCCTACAACCCATCAGCAGTGCACTAGAAGTGAAGTTGCATCACATCTGGTTCCCATTTCAGCCAGTTTGAAGCTGTTTACCAGGCATTTTGTAGGTTTTGTGCCATTGTGGGAAACAAAAGAAGGCAAAGGACCACATTTGCAGAAAGTTTGATCACCTTTCAGACAATTTTCAGGCAACATAAGGTATGACAATTGCCTGGCCAAATTTTTTTAAAAAGGGTCTGAGAGACCTGGGGTGTGTCAGAAATGTGTATCAGTTTGTTTACAAAGAGTTAGAAACATAGAAGCATAGAGTTAGAAGAGACCACAAGGGCCATCCAGTCCAACCCCCTGCCATGCACTGGAAGATATTCTTTGTATTTGGAACTTGAAAGTGTTATAACAATTTCAGATGCAGAAAAAGAAACTGATAGTTTTCCATCTCTAATTGCCCCAGATAATGGAGTAATGAGGATGAGACTGAAGGACCTAAACTGATGGACTCACTGATGAGCATTCAATTTTCCTGTTATTTTGGTATGCGCATCTTATGGTTTTACTGAGAAGAAGGACTTTCAGCATAGTGGTTAACAACAGAGCTTGAGACAATCTACTTTTTTGGACTACAGTTCCTAGAATCCCCCCAACTACCATGACCAGTGACTGTGATAGCTGGGAATTCTTGGATCTATAGTCCAAAAATCCCCCCTCCCATCACCAAGTTCTGATAAACAGCACTCAAAGGCCATGTCCACATTCCTCAGTGCCCAAGATATGTAGAACTCCAAGCATGTAATAGATAAGGGTTAAAAGGGAATGCAATGGAACAGAGGCCACCCTTCGTCTGCCCTAAAAAGTCTCAGAGCCCCCTGCTGCAAAGATATGGATTCTAGCACTAAGACAAGTGAGAAACAATGGATGCCTGTTTGCTTTTTCATTCCCCCTCAGATTCACCCTTGATTTCAGAACCATGCTAAACAAGTAACCTTTAGTTCCAGAAAGGTCAGGAGGAGGTAACTAAATTGATGGAGCCATTCATAAGACTGCCATTTGACAAATGCTGACTGCACCATATCAGGCCTGTGGTGCAATAAAGCTTCCCTGTGTTGTCCCTCTCTATGGCCACAATTGTACTCAGATGGGGTTGGGTGGTAAAGAGGTTTACTGTCATGTCAGTCCAGCCTCAGGGTTGCTTAGTGCCTCTTTCCTGCTTCCCTGTTCCTAATGCACAAAAGGGTCCAAGGGGTTACATCTTCAGTCAGCCTCATAAGAGATCTGCTGATCTCCCTGCAGATCCTCTGGCAGCCAAATCCTAAGCTTGGGTTTTTGTTTTTATTTGGACTACAGCACTAGAATCTGGGATTTGGAAAGTAACTTTTCCAAGCTCTGATCAAAACAGCAGCACAGGGGAATTGCGAACTCAGCACTAACCGGACAATTCATGTGGTAAGAAGCAAAGATATTCCCTAACACAATTTTGTGTGCACAGTAGCCATCTGATTTTCAACCTGTGGCCTACAGCTGGAGTGGGAGAACTGCAGCCTTCTTAATGTTGCAGCTTCCATCAGCCCTCGCCAGCATAGCAAATTGTGAGGTATGCTGGAAACTGCAGCCTCATCCTCTCCACCAGTATAAATACTGCCCATGCTGGCTGGGAAGGATGGTGTTGTAGTCCAATATATATAAAAAGGCAGCACCATGTTGGCAAAGGCTGCACTTGATAAATCTCTGTCTGATTCAGCAACTCCACAGCTGTAGAACAGATCTAGCATCAATTGTCATGACCCTGTGAGGAACAAAGAGAATGTTGGGATTTAATCTAGTTTCCTAGAACTTTAAGGAGTGCCAGTTCTTGTGGTTTCATTAGGGAAAAACAAAACACATAAACTGGTATCATAGGCTGAGATCTTGACGATGGCAGAGCATGAAGCTAGGCCAGTATTTTTCCAGTGGTGGTCCGAAAGGATGAAGATTCCTTCTTTTTCTCAGATATGCAATGGGAGCTCCATCCACCCATCTGTCCAGCAGCCACTGTTGAGTTAGACCAAGGTGGACAAAGCGTGGCCTGAAAGCTACTTATGACCCCAGGACCATTTTTGTAGCCTCCAGCACATGTATACCCCAAGAAATCAATATATATTTTTTGCAAAATAATATATTTTTTAAAAAAACTGTTTACTCCAAAATGTCCCAAAATGGCCTCTAAACTGTGGAGGGCATTTCCACAGGGTGACCAGACATCCTCCTTTTCCAGAATATGCCCTACATTAAACTTCTGTCCAGGAGGAATGTCAAAATGTCCTCCATTTTGGGCATGACTAAGAAGCATTAATTTATATTTATATTAGTGTTTTTTAACTTTTCTTGATAATGTCCTACATTTCTCTTTAATATCCTACATTTTGCAGTGCCTTGTCCTCTTTTGTGATTATGACATATGGTCACCACTATGTTTGGGGCTCCCCAGGCCCCTCAGAGGTCAAACCAAATATTTGCACATTTTATATTATTATTGTTTTGGTATTGTGGCTGTTGTTATTATTTCATTTATATTCCACCTGAACTTTGATAAAAGCATAACTATAAAAGTGAATTTAAAAAGTTAAACAGTATATAAAGTTAAAATATTAAACACTAAAATACGGTGAGCCCGCCCCATACTGTGCAAATACACCTCATCACCACTGAAACCTAGGCTTCCAGGCTAAGGGCTGAATCCAGGAATACCCCCAAACTGTGAACCTGCACTTTCAGGGGAAATGTAACCCCATCTATCACGGGTGGAATACTTATTCCGAGATCTGTCCTTTGTGTGACCAGGAATGCCTCTATCTTGTCTAGATTAAGTTTCAATTTGTTATTCTTCATCCATTCCAATTATTATTATTATTATTATTATTATTATTACAGCTAGCAAGCACCAATTTGGCACAGGAACAGCTTCCTTGGAATTTGGTGGAAATGAGTAATAGAGCTGAGTATCGTCAGCATACTGATGATACTTGATCCTAACAATCTGGACAACATCTCCCTGAGATTTCATGTAGATGTTAAATAGCACAGGAGATAAGACAGAACTCTAAAGGGCTCCCCAGGCCAATGACCACAAAGTTGAACAAGAATCCCCCTTCACTACTATTTGACAGCAGTCCTTGAGGAAAAAATGGGGCCCAGATGGGTACCATGATCAATGGTATTGAAAGCCATCAAAAAGTCCAGCAGAACCAACAGAGACACACCCTTTCCAGTTCCCAGTGTAGATCATCCACCAAGGCAACCACTGTTGTGTCTATCACATAATCAGGCCTGAAACCTGACTGAAATGGATCTGAATAATCCATCTCATCCAGGAGCCCCTAGAGTTGCAAAACCACCACAAAGTCCAGTACATTGCCAGAAATGGGATGCTGGAGACTTGCCTATAATTATCCAGTACAGTAGGATCCTATCTGAGAGTTTTCTGCCACTATCACTGTGGTCTCCATCTCACTCATTTCATTGTTGTCAGCTCCTTAGAAAATGAGGGGACTTGTGCATCCATAGGGGGTCCAGGAATCAAAACCCAGTAGATATGAAAGGCCCGAGGTAAATGTGTTTCTATCATATTTTTAAAGTATAATTACAAAGAAAGGGGGGAAAGAGATAAAGGAGGGAAAGGAGAAGAAAGTGTGTGTGGAAGCACTTAAGATATGAATGTGTACTAGCCATATACACTACTGTAAGCTAACTGTATTTCAAAAATTTTTAAAGTATACAGTTTTCATTTTTTTGTGTTTTTTTATTGAAAAGAATTTATCATACAATTAAAGACAAAAACACAGTATTTGCATATAATGACAACTTCTCGAAATAAGAATTCACATTTACGCAGAACACTTAAATTTCACTTGAACTGACATACTTCTATAATTATTTGTATATCCTATCTATATGTTGTTATATCTTATGTTGCTTTCCAACTTCCATTCTTTATTTTTGCGTTCATTTATTTTTTCCCTTTTATCTCAAAGCTTTATTGTAAGTTGTTGTCTTCCCTATATCTCGTCTTATCCTGCATATTGAGTCTATTTAAATCCCAGTTTTCATTTAAGTTGATATTCATATGACATTTATGTATAGTTCAGGCAGTAATCTTTGACCACTTAATGATAAGTGATGAACATTTATCTTTCTAACCTTCAAATGTAAGCCCTTTAGCAAAAAAAAAAAAAATGTTCAGAAGACTCCTTGAACTGCAACTGTGCAACATGCTGGTTGAGAGATTCCACAAACTGTAGACCAGAAATATATTTCTTTCCCCCAGATTTTGGTGTAGAGGTATAATTTATAGAAATTGCTGACATTTTCCAATAAGAAAGGTACCAAATGAAAAGAGCTTGCTTGTTTTCTAGGGAGTTTATCACACGGGGCAAATCCCATGCGGAAATGGGGCTTTAAATTAGAAAAAAAATGCAAAAGCAGTTAGTTTTTCAGATGACATCGCTGTTAAAATGGGGTTAACCCAAAGAGAAAGTATTCAGAAACTGCTTCTTTTTACTTTTGGAAAATCCCGAAAGTAAAAAGAAGTAGTTTCTGACTACTTTCCATTCGGGTTAACCCCATTTTAACAGCGATGTCGTCTGAAAAACTAACCACTTTTACGGGTTTCCCCCACCTTTTAAATCCCGTTTCTGCACGGGATTTCCCCCGTGTGATAAACTCCAATGTCCCTTTATATCCCAATGGCTGTAAAGCAACCTCTCATCACAGCAATTTATATACTCTTCATCCTTCACTTGATTCTCAGCTCAGCTCCACCCAGACAAGGTGGGGAGCAGTGATTAGCCACTTTTTACAATCTACTTGAGTGTAAGTAGTTTATATTGTGTTATTGTGTGGGAAGTGTAAGCCAGTTGGCTTCATTTTTAACCTTTACTTTCCTGTTTGGTGTAAGATCCTACCAGGTGCATGCTTAAGAGTTTTGCAGAAAAACAAGTGAAGACTTGATCTAAATCTGACTGTAGAATGGTGGCTTTTAACTATCAGAAAAGGATTTTGCTTTGCACTTGAAATATCCTAATTGAAACAGATACATCTATAAGTAACAGGGCATCTGTCTCATGAAATACATTTTTAAAAAATGAGTTCACCAGCTGATAATATGCTATTTATTTCTGAGAAAACAAGTACAGGATTGAACTGCCAATCAGATGTGTAATCATTATAAGCAAAGCTATGTGTTTGCCAGTGAGGCATTCAACAGAGAATCTCCATTTCCAGTTTTTAAAATGCAAGGTTTTGTTTATTTTCATTTATATCTCACCTTTCTCCCATGGCTGGGATGCAAGGTGATTTCCAACATAATTTTAAAAAGAGTTCCAACAAAAACAATAAATGAGATCTGTGTGTGTTAACTGCCATCAAGAAGGCTAGATTCATGCCAATTCTGTGGATGAGACATCCCCAAGACCTTCATCTTCAATTAGTTCCTGTAAATTCTGAACTGTGACCTCCCTAATTGAGTACATCCACCTGGTGTGCAGTCTTCTTCTCTTTCTGCTGTGCTCTACTTTCCTTAGCATTATTGCCTTCTCTATGTGAGACATGCCTTTTCATGATGTAGTCAAAGTATGACAGCCTCAGTTTTGTCATCTTGACTTCCAGGGTGTATTCAGGCTTTATCTGATCAACAGCCCATTTAATTTTCTAAAAAAATAATTGGACACAATTCAGTTTAAGGCTCAATAATATAATTATTCATTATTAATTAATTATTAATATGCTACTAAACACAAATACTATGAAAAACCAAATTAAACACCATTTAATAATAATAATAATAATAATAGAAAAGTTTAAAGTATTTTTAAAAAATCAGCATATCCATTTAGGACCTGTGATCTTAACCATTAGTTAGTTGTTTAAGGTCTACCTAAATAGATAGGTTTTTGCCTACAACTGGGGCAGGTTGGGAGCTAGATTACCTTGAAAGGGTAGACTACCTTGGAAGGGTGATAACAAGGAAGCAACAGCTGAAGGATCTATCTCATGTCCTCATCAGACATTGCTCTGAAGGAAGTGAGAAAGGCCATCTTCAGGCACAGCCAATAGTCTGCCTGCCACCTGTCAGCACTTCAAAGGCAGCCCCAGGTAAAGCATGTTATAACTAAGTCATCTGTCACCATGACTAGATCTGACATCACCAAGAATTATCACAGCTGGCACTGGTATCAACCAGAATTTTGACAGAACTGCCTTAAGAAACAACAGGAAACTATCCAAAATCTTTGAGGAAACCATTCAGATCCATTGGCTTTAGGGTTGCCAACTCAGGATTGTTCCAGGTTGAAATCTGTGACCTATGGACAACCCCATGTGATATAATTAAGCATGTGCATTAAGTACCAAAAACAAGTAACCCCACCTTGTCATTCACATACAGGGAGAGAAGAGGAGGGAGCATCTTTTCTTGTTTGGAAAGTAAGACAGACATCTTATTTAAAGGGATTGTTCTCAAATCAAGGTGAAATGAAGGGATTATTCCTTCTCAGTTATGTAGGAAGGCAAAATAAGGAATATTTAATCAAGTCAAAAATAATGACTACAGATGACTTAAATCCAAAACAAACTGCAGAAATAATCCAGTTTAAAACTGCTTTAACTGCCCTGGCTCCAGGGACAGGGAACGTAGTGAAGAGGATGGCATCACAATAGACTACTCCCCCTTCCTGCCCCAAACTTGGTCTTACCTGCTGTTTCACAGAAAACACAGAACAAATCAGGGAAATATTCTCCCTCACATCTCCAATCTCATCCAACTATGTCTCCATGATACAAGATGTCATGCCTATCTAGGATCAGGTGCTGGAGGGCTGTAGTTTTTTCTCTTCGCTGACAGCAGAACTTTTTGGAGACACGAGAAACCCTGTTGTAATTGCTTCCTCATTATCATATATGTCTCTGCCCTCTACAGTTATAATGCCTGGTCTCTCTGTCCTTTTGTCTCCCTTCCCTTTTTGGAACTGAATCACTGCACGTCAGCTCATTTGAAGATCCTTCTAGTATCTCTCTACATGTATTTTTTGGTACGCCTGAGTGATATCTGGATGCTCTGAGAGATTAGCTTATCCATGCTTTGATAGCCCATACCCAGTTCAGTTCAAAGAAATTATTATAGCTTGAAAAAGTTACCTTTTTTGTGCTGAAGCTCCCAGAATCTCCCTAACTGGCTAGGTAATTCTGTGAGACAAAAAAGTAACTTTTCCCATGCTCTCAAAATGATATGTGTCAGGAAGAAACCTGAAAATGGGAACTCAAGAGCAATCAAGATGGTAATCAAGAGCCATGAATTAGTCTCAGCCTGCAACTCTTTTGGCAAGTAATCCCACTGAAAATCCAGTGTTGACTGCAAATGTTTAACTTTAAGCTTTAGAGCCTCTCTTTCACACACAAGTAGGGGTGGGCCTCTCAGTTGTACATGCCAAAACAGGAGTTAGTTGCAGGTGGCACAGATGCTGATAGATCCACCATTTAGTTTACTGAAAAACATTCCTTGTGGTTTTTCATTCAAAGCAAACTGTAGCCACAAATTGGCACTTTGGAACTATGGTTTCCTTGAAGGCTTTTATTTCGCAAAGCTGAGAATAAATAAAGCACACAAACATAGGTATGAACATGCATGTGCCCATACACACGTGCACATACACTGATTCATTGTATTTGTTCAAATCTCTGTTTGAACCAAAACAATACATTTGACAGCATATGGCTAACAGTTACAGTCAAGCTGCTCACAAACACCCCAAAGAATCCTATATTTGCCCCAGGAGTGGGGAAACACATCACCATAGTTCCCAGACCCAGCCAAGCACTAGCTTGGGTGCAGATCTGGGAAGAATTCTCACAAGGGATGGAATTGCTGGCCATCACAAGATTTCTAGCTGAGATTTCAAGACCAAATCTTATATTGGCCATAACATCTTGCAAGATAATGTGGAATTTTGATATGCCTAAATGGACATGTTGATTTCCTGTTTGTCCATTTTCATCCTGATCATCAGTGTGACCCACCCACTCACATGCTTCTTGAGCTCTTTCTGGGCTATGGCTGGTCACCTGGTGAGGGCCAGGAAGTAATTTTCCCCATATTATTGACCACCACCCCCTTTTTTGTCTTACCTGGAGATGTCCTCTAATTCATGTGGGATATCCTGAGCTTTATTACCAGATGTTGGTATAATTAGATCTAGTCTGATCATCTTCATACAGTTTTTCCATGTTTGGTTTCTATGTTCTATGGCAGGTATAGAGGTAAAGAAGAAGACAGAATACTATAGATTAGGAAAGGTAGAAGCCAAGAGGGGTTGGGATGACTGGTCAGGGACTGGCCTGCAAGTCTGGGAAACTGTAGTTCTGATTTGTGCAACCAATCTCATCTCAAATTGGCAAATCCCAGTTTAACTATGAACTCATTTCACAGCAGACTATGCCTCTCCTACCTGGCCTGCCTCACCAGGCATTTGTCTGGATTAAAACTCTTACCAGGTTTCCCCTTCCTTCCATCTACGTTCTTCAATTCTATATACACAGTACTGCAATAAAGTTGTGCTATTTACTTTCATCCAGAATATCATTATCCATCCTCTTTTTCCTAGTGCAAATACAAGAATGCTGACTTGGCACAGAGACAAAACTTTGGGCTCATTCCCACTTGCATTTAAATCGGTTTGCAAGTCACATTGACACTGGGTCACTGAATCGATTCAGGCTGATGTGTCGTTCCCATATGGAAGTGAATTATTTCAATATTCCATGCATTCATGTCTTTTTTTGACACGATTGTCATTCCCACTAGGTGCTCCATCTAGGTCTTTTTTTGTTTAATGTCAATCATATAATGCACATCTACACGTCATCAGTGATGCAAGGAAGGAGGGAAAAGGGGGAATGTCAATGCATGCCTCTTAGTCGTGCTCAAAATGGAGGACATTTCCAAACCAAAGGCCAAAGTTCCCATGAATATCCTCCATTCTCTATGTGATGCTCATGGAGGACATTCAGGGGAGTAAGTAGGATGCGACCAAAATAATAGCTGAAAGCACTCACATAGAAACGCATGCTTCTTAGTGCTGCTGAAGATTGGGGGGGGGGATTTTTGCAATTCTTCCTGGAGAGGAGGAGGGTGAAATGGAGGAAAGATCCTGGAGAAGGAGGCCATCAGGTCCCCCTGGACTCTCACCCAAGCTGAGGGTCTCTGCACCTGAACCCGGTCCCTCCTTGCATCGGGAGCCTCCAGGAGGCTCTGTGAAGTGTGGGGTGGTGTTTTGGGGAGGATCACTGGTGCTGGGCTGGCAGAGAGGGAGGAAGGGGGCTGGAGGTGGAAGGGAGTTATGTGTGTATGGAAGGGGGATCTTTTGCCAGAGGGAGGGCCGCCTCTGATAGCCCCCCCAATAGGCGTTTGGAAGGGAAAGGGTCCCCACTCTTTCTCCCTCCCTCCGAAAGTGCTGCAGGGTCTGGGGAGAGAGAGAATTGACACAAGGAAGGGGGGAGAAGGGGGAAGGGAGGGCTGGAAGGACGAGGCACCCCCCCCCAGGGAGGACCATCCAGGAAAAAATATATATGGAGGACATCCCCAAATCAAAGCCCAAAAACTGCTAGGAATCTCAATGCATGCCTCTTAGTCCTGCTTATAATGGAGGACATTTCCAAACCAAAGCTCCCCTGAATGTCCTCCATTCTCTAACTGATGCTCTGAATGGAGGACATTCAGGAGTGTAAGTAGGATGTGACCAAAATAATAGGGGGCTGGAGGTGGAAGGGAGTTGTGTGTGTATGGAGGGGGGTCTTTTGCCAGGCTGTGGGCTGGACCGAGGGGGGCCAGGCATCCTCTATTTCTAGGAAATGTCCTCCATTCCAACCTTCTGTCCAGGAAGAATCTCAAAACGTCCTCCACTTTCAGCATGACAAAAAAGCATTCCCTCCCTTTTTTCTTTGCATGTTCTCCACTTTGCAGTGCCTTGTCCTCCTTTGCAGTGAGGACATCTGGTCACCCTGAGGTGACCCACAACACATACACACACACACACACACACACACACACACACACAGAGCTTCCCACATTGAGGATATCTCAGGCCCTGCCCCAAGGCCAAAGAGAGCAAGGAATGGGTGAAGAGGCTCTAGACCTCTGATGCTTCAATGCATCCCTCCTGTCTCCTCTGTCTGCCTAGCCTCCCTTTTCTATGGTGACCAGATCTCACCACAAAAGAGGACAAGGCAACCCCCCAAATGGTGGACACTCCAGGAAAAAGGAGGACGTTCTCAAATCAAAGCTGCAACACACTCTCACATAGAAATGTCCATCCATGCTTCCCCATCATGCTCCAAAGGAAGTACATTGGGGAATTTCACAGCTCCATGAAAGTCAAAAGACAGCACCGCAGCAGCACTGAGAAAAATAGCAACTTGTCCAAAACCAGGGGCAGAATGGGTACTACCCCTCTGCCCACCCTAGTCCCTCCACTCCAGTGTGATGTGGTTCATATCCCTCATTCCCACTTGCTGAACATGCTTTCTAATCAATTCTTTTCAAAAGAACCACCAAAAAAATACTCTTTAAAAAGAGCACTTTTTTGCATTTGTCTCGTTTCGAAGCAAGTACGAATGATCTCAGCTAGATGGATTTCCAGTGTTCTGCATGTAAGTTGAACAGGTAGGGTGATAAGATGAACCCTTGTCTCACCCTTTAGATAATGACCTAGCCTACCCATACAATTAGGTTTATAGGTGCCCAGTTGTGGCAGCTGGTGGCTTCCATGTCCATAGAGCTGTGAGACAAATCTAGGTTTTAATCTGAGGTTTAAAGCAGCCACCTAAGGAGGGGAACCCTATTCCCAAACTAAGTTCAGCACCCTGAATAGCTCTTTTAAAATTTGGACTAAAACTTGAAACAGATTTACCACCTCACTGACACAGAAGCTACTAGCCATAGGTGGTGCATTATAAACAATGTGGGGGTGAAGGTGCAAAAAATTAAATTGAAGACAAGCTATAGCCTCTGTCAGAGTGTGTACCATATGACAGATAAGTGAGTTAGCCATCACAAGAGGGAGATAAAATGCTAGTGTCGATTGAGCCCTAGTGACCTGTGATCAGACTACTTCAGTGCTCTGATCCTCTTCCTTCCTAGATTCCTTCCAACCAGACTTGAACTGGATAGCCCTTCATATGGAGGAAAGAGCCAGTGCTACTGGCAGTGGCATCACTGCAGGTGTGTGGGGAGTGTGGACCACACTGTGTGACACTTCAAAGGAGAATGACACCGGGTCAACCCCCCCCCCCCAGCAGCTCAACACATTGGGTGACATTAAGTCTAGTGACACTCCTAGCTACTGGTGGCTTCCATGTCACTAGAGTGGTAAATGTGCTCTGGCTTGTAGTGTGAATGTTGCAGTTGTTGGGTCTATTTTGGGGGATGAGATTCAACACCTTGGATAGCCCCTTTAAATTCTTGCTTAACCCAGAGCGGATTCATCACACTACTGACATGGACGCCAATACTACCCACTGGTCAGCGCACTACTGGGTTACAGATTTTGGCTAATGCTAGAGGAGATCCTACATGGATCAGTACATTTCTGAGTTTTAAAAAAATATTATAAAATATCTTTGATGAGTCTCTCCCACTGTTTTCATGTGGTTTAGATGTTTGTTCTAATACCTGTAAACTGGCCTGAGGGATGAAATTGGATAAGAAACTTTTCAAATAAATAAGCACTTTAAAACTATGGCGACAACAACAGAAAGCCCTACTTGTCTGATGTGTACTGCAGATATTCCTCAGACTCACACACACATGTACTTATGAAGCAAAACAGATTGGAACAAAAAGAAATTGTCTTGCTTTTAAGTGTTAGACAGTTTAATATGCTTCTAGGTGCATCTACATTGCAGAAATAATGTAGCTGGACACCACTTTAACTACCATGGCTACATCCTACAGATTCCTGGGCTTTGTAGTTTTCTGAGGCACACACCAGCTTGCCATAGTGGTTTGAGCATTGGACTAGGACTCTGGTGATCAAAGTTTAGTTCCCCACTCAGCCATGGAAACCCACTGGGTGACCTTGGGAGACACACTCTCTCAACCCTAGAAAACTCAGTGATATGTTCACTTTAGGGCTGCCATAAGTTGAAAATAGCTTGAAGGCACAGAACCACAACAAGTTACCAGCATTTTTGGCAGAGATGGCTAAAGATGTTGTAAAATTACAAATGTCAGGGTTCCATAGGATGGAACTATAGCACTTACAGTGACATCAAACTGCATTATTTCTACAGTATAGATGCACCATTAGTCTTTAAAATGGTCTATTATTATTTAAAACTGTTTTAAATTGATCTGCTGCCTTGGGATCCTTGAATATAAGGTGGAATACCAATATTTAAAGAAACAAACACAGAAGGAGAAGTGGGGGGTGATGATGATAATGATCACCATCCTCATTATGACAATAACTATCATGATATCATCTGGAATCACCTCCAAACCAATAGGGGGGTTACAATGCTTCCCGAGAGTAGGGCTAATCCTGCCATATGACAGCAGCCCAAAACAGATGGGCCAAATAGAGTGGCTTCCAGATGCTTTGAGGACATGCCATTTATATGATGCATGCCCACAAAGTGGCCAGAAGCCACTCTGAGGCCAGCTAAGGTGGCCCGAAGCCTCTAGCAAAAGGAGCAGATTGAATCGGCTGGCTGCTTCAGCCCAGACTGAGGCAACCCCCCTCAGGTAGCAGATCTGGAGTCTCAAATAGGAGGGGGAAATGTTGTTCATGTTGTTATTACTGTACAGATGGGGAGAATAGCCTTTTAGATTTTGCTCTCTGACCTGGAGAGAGGGGCTTTTGCTGGTCTGCCTCAGATAACAGGTTTGCTCTGTGGAGCAGGATTTCAATAGAGACAATAAATGAAGAACAAAGTCAGTATAGAGGGCAACTGTATTTGGGATATTTTACTTTTCCCAGGGAACCCTAGAAAATGTTTTGGGTTTGCTGGTTCTCTTATGGATTTCTTATCATCCTAACATAAGATGGTGACTTACGTCAGTGCTTTGGCCCACGTAGTTCAATCTTTATGGTTTCAGTTTTCAGATAGGAGTGAGCAGGTCCGGAGGTTGTGAATCGGCGGCACAGGCCTTAAGAATTGTCCCGCTCAGCCCAACTTCTCATTTTCAGTTTTCCAGATTTCGGCAACTCACCCCGGAGGCAGCACCTCAACCACTGGAGGTACCGGAACATCTTTAGAGCCTTGGAGAATAGAAATCGACAGGGCGATTCTCCAGTCTGTCGCTCCCTCGACACGCAAGCGTATCAGCTCGCAATGCAAGCTTTTAGGCTGTTTCTGTCTATGGCAGGGGAGGTGGAGGTTTGGCCCCTGAGGGTGGAGACTGTGTTATGTTTTGCTGTTCATCTTAGGCAGTCGGGTTTGTCCCCGCTCACTATTAGGGCGAGGTTAGCGGCTCTGTCTTTTTATTCGAGAGCGGGGGGGGGGGGGTTAATGACCCTACTGTGGACTTTAGAGTCTGTAGGGCCTTGGAAGGGTGGACTGGGGAGCTTCCTCCAGCACGCAATAATCGCTTGCCAGTAACAGGTTTGATTCTCATCCAAATTTGGCAATCCCTTCCAAATGTATGTTCTTCATCTCAGGAAGTACTTCTCTTTAGGGCAGCTTTTTCTGTGGCATTTTTTGCAGCCACTAGAATGAGCGAGCTTGTCCCTAGTTCCCGCTCGGATAGTTCAGGCAGAGCACTTTCTTTATCTGACGTCCAATTTAGTGAACAGGGCGTTCAAATCTGTTTTAGGCATTCTAAAACTGACCAGTTGGCTAAGGGCCAAATTGTAACCTTGTCTAAAGCACCAGTAGGTCAAATTTGTCCTGTTTCAACTTTGTCGGACTATCTTAGACTTCGCCCGACTGGCCCTGGCTATTTGTTTCTTCATATTTTGGGCCTTCCGTTGACACAGTTTCAATTTTGAGCTGTGCTGTGGGAGACTTTGAGGCATGCAGGTCTGCCAGCGGCCCAGTTCTCTCCGCATTCTTTTCGTATAGGGGCAGCGACCACTGCTGCTACTCATGGCTTAAGCGATGCTGCAATCCAACGGATTGGGCGTTGGTGGTCCAGGGCTTATAAGCCCTACATTCGCCCGTAGTGTCAGGGTTCGGACTGGCGATATTTAGTTTAGGGGTTGCACAGTTATACTTAATTTGTTTTTTCTATTCAAGCAGATGTGGAATTAGAAGATGTATGGATCATCGGGCACAGCCTGGTGTTTTGGGCTGAACGTCGCGTTCTCCAATTGTGTCGTGATCGGAACTTGAGGATAAAAGAGGTCTGTCAAGTATGATGGTTTGGTCAGAGAGGAATGCTATGGGGAGCTCTCATTCCGCACATCATCGAGCTATCTGCGACTTTCATACCGCCTAAGATTCTGATTGTGCACTTGAGGAAAAATGACTTAGTTCAAGTTCCTTGCTTCAAGTTGGCCAAGAGGATCTTATGTGACATGCAAGACATTAAGAGGAGATTCCCGCACATGGTGTTGATGTGGACTAAGTTTTTACCACGATGCGTTTGGGTGGGAGCAAGGAAGGACTCTTAGATCAATGCGGCCCGTCGTTGGCTGAATAGATCAATGGTTAAGAAGTTTGGGGAGTTGGGGATTAGAGTTGTAGATCACGAGGGTATTCAGATTGGCATGCCACATTTGTACAGGGGTGATGGGGTTCATCTCTCCCCTGAGGGTTGTGATGTATACTTGGAGTCTATCACTCGTCACATTGAACAAGCTCTCTGGGGGGAGGGGATGCCAAGCTAGGCTGGCCCCCTCCTGTGGCGGGCAGGGACCCCCCCCCGGGGATAATTCAGTTAATTGGAATTACTAAATTGCATTACGTTGATTGGGAAAAAGAGTATACATCAATTGGTTAACAAAATGTTTGCTATGCCATCATCAACCCAGTTGATGTCGTCATAGACATGTTACATCATGAGTTAGATTATGATGTCATTTCCGGTTGGGGGGAGTTGATTTATTTGGCTGAGTGTTTAATCGGAACGTGAAGTTCTTGACACATGTTATTATCAACCATAATGATGAGTACGGTGTCCTTTTGTGCCGGTGCAAAGACACCCCCCAACGCGTCAGGAGGGGCTCGACGTTGCGCCAGCCAAATTGAAGGACACCGGACTTGTGATTGGCTGGGCTGGGGGGAAGTCCCGCCTCTTCCCCTGTCACCCAGTCAATCGGGGAAGGAATCCTCTAGGATCCCTACTCGCTGGTGGTCTCTTGTATCACGAGATCACCAGCGAGATTTGGAGGATATAAAGCCCTCTGGCTGCCACGAGGCAGCTGCCATTGTTATCTAGCAGACAAGTGACCCATCCCACCTGCCTTTTGTTAATAGCTGTTTAAGTAATTATTCTCAGGCTGCGGCTGGTCACCTTATGGGGCCGGGAGGGAATTTTCCCAGAGTTATTGTGACCTGGGTTTTTCGCCCTCCCTAAGAATATTACAGGGTCTGCTTGTATTTTATAGCTTGTATGTTATAGCTATAGTCAATTGTAATTTGCTCATAATTATTTTATTTTAGAGTCAAGTTAAGTTTAATTTGTCACAACTGGGTGTCAGGGTCTGGGTTAGGTTATGTTCAGGCAACAGTGTTATACCCTTCTGGTGGGCAGGGACACCCCCCTCCGGGGGATAATTCAGTTAATTGGAATTACTAAATTGCATTATGTTGATTGGGACAAAGAGTATACGTCAATTGGTTAACAAAATGTTTGCTATGCCGTCATCAACCCAGTTGATGTCGTCATAGACATGTTATGCCATGAGTTAGATTATGATGTCATTTCTGGTTGGGGGGAGTTTGCATACTGTCAGGGAGATGCAGACTATTTGGCTGAGTGTTTAATCGGAACGTGAAATTCTTGATACATGTTATAAAGGGAGTGGTTTACCCTGTCAGCAAGTTTCGTTATGTACAGGGACACATGTGTCAAGAACAATTAAATTGTGGTTAAACTGAATTGTTAATGAAGTTGTTTACAACCCTGTACAAAATAAATAAAGTTGTGGCAATGTTTATCAACCATAATGATGAGTATGGTGTCCTTTTGTGCCGGTGCAACCAAACAATTCCTCTCTTTTTTTCTGCAGAAGAGGAAGGGTGATGTCTCATTCAACCAAGCACTGAATAATTCGAAATAGATGCATCCTAGACTAAAGAACATGTTTAAAATGAGACTCTGTGGTTTGGCTCTCATTCAACTGACAGGAAGGAATTCACTCTCCCTCTTCAGCTCAGTATTTCACTTCTGAGAGACAAGCACATTTTGACTGCTTGGTAGCCACAACTGTATCTAAACACAGAAGAACTATAATCCAGCCCAGCCCAGCCCACAGACAAAATAATCAGCAGCAGCAGCAGCAGCAGCTTGGCTCACAGGATATACAAAGCTTCATATCTGGCAACATAGTTTGCCAAATAAAACTCATAAAACTAGGCAATCTTGTGTGGTCTATGACTGTTGCTGATGGCCCAAAGCTGGATTGTGGAGGTATTAATTGCCCTCAACTGTCATTAAAATGAGCACATGGTGGAATTTAAGTTGCTGTGGGCCCAGAAATTATCCACACTGAAGAGAAATGCAAAATTATAGATGATAAGGATAAAATGGATAGAAAGAAGGTCTTCCATGCATAATACTATAACCCAGAATCATCCAATGAAGCAGAATGATAGGATTCGGTTCAAGGGGAAGAACTTCTTTGCATACCACACAGATAAGCAATGGAATTTGCTACCACAAGATACACTGATGATCACTACAGACTGCCAGAAATAGTGCACATTAAATTGAGGCACTGCCCTGGCTCAGTGCTAGGGAATCATGGGAACTGTAATTTATTGTGGCACCAGAGCTCTCTGACAGAGAAGGCTCAATGTCCCAGAAAAAAAATACAATTCCCATGACTCCCTAGCAATGAGCCAGGGCAGTGCCTCAATTTAGTGTGCACTATTTCTGGCAGTCTGCAAAGGCCCTTAGATTAATTGAAATGGGGGTCCATGAAAGATGAGGCTATCAGTGACTACCGGTTGTAATGGCTATGTCTAACCTCCATTGTCAAAGGCAATAAATCTCACAATACCAATTAACTGGAGAACAAAAAGAAAGAGGCACAAGATTAACTAAGGAGTTTATCATATGGGGGGAAATTGGAAGTATAAATGGTGATTAACCCATGATTAACCCACAATTGCACGAATGGTTTTCACATGATGTCAGCACACAAAGCACTGTTATCCTGTGCAGAATCCATGATTAACCTGCACTTGCGTGCAATTGCGTGAATGATTTTCACACAACGTTGAGATGAAAGTGGAAAACAACTGAGCACTCTGGTCCAGGTTATCCAAATCAATAGGTTCTTTCTCACATCAGGAAATCTACTTAACTGTGACTGCAGTGTAACATCAGCAGCTCTCAGCTCCCCATTCAGTTTTTCCCAATGCCATTGTTGTCCCAGTATCTTCAAAATCTTAAGCTAACATGGAAAAGAGCCACTCTGACCTCCTCCCCTATGGTTTGGGCATCTTACACAGAGCTTTTACAAGTTATCTTTTGGACTAGAACTCCCAACCTTCCTTTGCATACTGTCAGAGAGATGCAGTAAGCTGTAATCCAAAAAGTAATTTTTCAAGCTTTGATCTTACAGTATGCTTGCAGCACAGGAAAGATCCACACACAGCAAAGACCCCACATTACAATACTCATGTAAGGATAGTCCTACAGGCTGTAATTCATAGGAATTACACACTTAAGTAGGGCCACATTCAATATGATATGTCAGAGTATTCTAGAGTTGCCATGTCTCGGGGCTTAGCTGAAGTCTCAGGAAATTGCTGTGTTTTTCTGGGTTTCTCCATTTGGAGGAGAGCAGGGAGTACTGGTTTATTCAGCCAGTGTAATGTAGTGGTTTGAATTTTGGACCAAGATGCCAGGAGACCAGGGTTCAAATCTCCACTCTGCCATGGCAACACACTGGGTAGCCTTGGCCAAGTCACACCCTCTTAGCCTTAAAGAAGGCAACAGTAAATCTCTCAATAAATCTTGCCTATAACAGTAGGGTTTAGGCCATGCTTTTGTAAATGTTGCAGAAGGCCTTTTCCTGCTGTATCACAAGGCTCTCCAGAAATCCCAAAGAACAGAAAGGTGCTGAACTAACAACCCCACTGTTGCCAGTGGTTTAAAGATTATGTCACAACTTTTGGCTTATTTTCTCAGGTGTTAAAAAGGCAAAAACAGATTTAATTAGCCATGCAAAACATGCAAAATCATACCTTGCATATAACACTGGTAAAGATTGCTAAAAAGTTTAAATGGATCAGCCTAGTGCAGCCTTATCCATCCTGGTGCTTTTCAGATATGCAAGACTACAATACATGTCATTACCATCCAGCACAACTGGCTTGAAGGCACCACAAAGTTGACTTAAGGAAGCTTGCATACATGAGAAAGGCAGTCATTTGCATGGTCACACATTGGTCATTCAAACCAAACAATATTGTCACCAATAAGCTACACTGGCTTTACTTAGGGCAATTTAAAAAAAAAAAACAGGGAAAGAGTAACAGCACTTGAAACAATGCAGATAAGGGTGCGACTCACACAGCAGTTATAAATACAGCTCAAAGGACGTCATTGCACTTCCCATGATATTTGTCTGTATATCTCTAGGGAAATAAAAGCTCTGTTCTTTACTAACTTAATTCCTGCCATTGTACTTTGGGACTGTAACTGTATCACTTGGCCACTTGAAATCGGTGAAAGAAGCCCGAGGTTATCATCTTTGGAGTCATTCACAAGCCCTGAAATTACAGACCTTTATTTTTGCAAGGGTGACATTGGTAATAAATCAGGGCAGGCAAGCAAAGTAGCTGGCAGAAGGGTAGTGAGAACAAGAGGGCTTTTGCACCGGAAGATGGATTGAATATGAAGTCCTTACTGTAAGTTGATAAATGGCATTGTTTTCCTACACTTCCCTGATCACTCAACATGATGACAGCTCATGATTACCAAGATATTAGCTTCCCTATTTTACCCCTCTAGTCTATCTAGGGGGGGAAGCAGCTGACAAGAGAAAAAGTTGCAACACCATATGCTACCTTCCTTATTTTAAAAATGCTGCTATCCTGCAAGGGATCAAGATCTGAGAGGCTACCAACTTTTTGGGAAAGGTTGATAGTTTCCCAGATCATGGTCCTGTGCAGGAGACCATGATTTTTTAAAATAAGGAAGGCAGCATATGATGTTGTAAGATTGTGTTTGTGTGTTCCAGTGTGATCTCCAAAGAGTTTTTGACTACAACTCTACAAATCCCTCTATCAACCTGGAGAATGGACATGCTGACTGGGGAATTGTGAAAGCATTAGTCCAAAAAATACCTTTTCCAAGCTCTGCTTTTACAAAGTCAGACTATTTGTCTATAGTCCAGTATGGTCTACTCTGACAGGGTTCCAGGCAATGAGTCTTTCATTATCTGACCGTTTCACTGGAGATGTTCCACAGTTAAACCTGGGCACTTCTGCATGCATCATGGCATGTGCTCCACAAGATCAAACACATAAGGACACCCACTCCCATTTCTCCTTTCTCTCCCATTCCCTTTTCCCCTTCTTTTTCTTCCACCCTGCCTAGCAGGCTACTAGAGAAGAGATTGCTCTCACAGAGATCTCAAGTTGTTATTTAGAGTGAGCTTTGTAAACTTTGCTGAGAGATACATGAAGTTTGTTCAAAGGATACATGTGGCCCTAAGACTTCAGATTGCCTACCCTTGTAGAACAATGTAAGTAAGGGGCTTTGCAGACAGGCGGACTTGGGCCACCCCGGGAAATGGACAATCGGGGCCAATCCACCCTTTTGGTGCCTGGGAAAGGAGTGCCAAAATGCTGCTCCTTTCTCAAGCGGCAAAAAGGGTGCTGGAAGAACATGAACACTGTGCCAGGAGGACGAATTCAGGGCATGCGTTGTGCGTAACAGCGCGTGCCCTGATGATGTCCTCGGGGAGGGTTGAGGCGGCCAGCATGCAGCTGTCCCTCCCCTTCCCTGTCTCCAAGATGGCGCTTTGCGCTTTCTGCAGAGGCCCTAAGTAAATATTGTATTGCAGTCATAGACCAGCACATTGTAGTAGAGTGATAGTTTAGTTTCCCCTCTCCACTCTCCACTCTTTTTGCCTCAAAAAGAGACTAGAGGCCCATTCACATGATAGAATGAAACTGGGTTTAATTGGATTCTGCAGTGTAGAGTCAGCTGCAAACAACTTGAAGGCAGACAACCAGACAATACTTTACAGGTTGAATCAGTGAAGCAATATTACATGAACTGGTCTTGTTCATAGACGTAAGAAATTAATTGTGTCTTGAGTTCTTTCGATTGGATTTCCAGGCCCTAATCTGAATACAAAATTATAGTACTACAATTCCACTAACTGCCTCCCATGTTCCTGTAATGAGTCCTCCCATGTTCCTGTAATGTTCTCAACCCTGTAATGAGTCCTCCCATGTTCCTGTAATGTTTCTATCCTGGAAATCCCAGGCTATGCAGGGAATCCTGGGATACCCAGGGATATTCAGAATGCTCAGCCAGGGAGTTCCTCCAGTCACGACTCACCAAACTGCAGACCACAAGACTCCATAGGATGCAGCCAGGGCAAGAGAGGCATTTCAGTATGAGAGGAACTTATACAAAATCTCTGATGGTATTGTAGGTGAGCCATCTGAAAGTCTACTCTAGAGGTCCAAATAGGAACCCCAAAAGGCCCAGATTCCACCTCAAGACCTAGGGCTTCTCACCTCATGTAGAGGGTTGCTAACCAGCCAATAGAGAGCCAGAGTGGTTTGCATGTTGGACTACAATGCTGGCAATCAGGTTTCGATGCCCACTGCGTGTTACCTTGGGCAAATCACACACTCTTAGCCCCGGCAAACCCTTAGGGTTGCCACATGTCAAAGGCTGCTGCCACACACTGCAGAAATAATCCAGCTTGACCCCGCTTTAACTGCCATGGTTCAATGCCATGGAATTCTGGGAATTGTAGTTTGTTGTGGCACCAGAGCTCTCTGACAGAGAGGACTAAATGTTTCTCAAAACTATAATTCCCAGAATTCCATAGCATTGAGCCATGGAAGTTAAAATGAGGTCAAACTGTATTATTCCTGCAGTGTGGATGCAGCCTAAGCAGCATTTCCTGGCCAATCCCCCCCCCCCCCAATCCTTCTTTATCTAGCATCTGCTGCTGTGAGTGACAGAGGTTGGTTCTCCTGTCAATCAGGGAGTAACATAGGACATTATCACACGTGGGCCAGAAAGCGATAGTAAAGTGGAAATGAGGCATTCCGAAAATAAACCGAAAATAAACCTTGATTCCGCAAATGGCTTTCACACGTAATTACCTTAATTATGAAATTACAGTAAGCGCATTTAACGTTCACACACAAGTGAGAAAAGCCCGTAAATGTACTAGAAATGATCTTCTTGCACATGCGCAGATAGAGGAATGCTTGCCGTGGAACCATGGGAAAAGCAGGGAAATGCTCCCAAATGCGCATTTGCTTTTCACATTATGGTAAATGCGAAATTAACTTAATTTCGCAATTGCATTTCCTCAAAACTACCGAATTTCAAAAGATCTCGGATAACACCAGTTTCTGTCCAGTTTCTGTCCAGTTTCTGTACGACATCGTGTGAAATCGTGATGCACAAATCCAGTTTCTGTTTGGAATTTGTGTGGATTAACCAGCAGATTTCCCCCGTGTGATAACGTCCATACTGATGTTTCTACCATCCTCCTTACAGCAATCTTCAGTGTGACAATGAGAACCAGGATTCCTGTTGCAATTCTTCCTTGCACAGGAGATCTCTGACAGGAGGGGAGTGGAAATGTCAGTGTGCCATGCACCGATCAATAGGAGAACAGATCATTGTTACCTGCACCAGTTGCTGCTAATGGAACAGGACTGATGGACTTTTACAATTGTGGCAATAGTGGCATGACCATGAATACATAGGGACAGTGGATACAAATCTGTTATGGATGAAAAACTCATCTGTTAACTGTGGCAATGAATTCCATGCACAGTTTATACAGACAAAAATAGTTACAAATGTTTTAAAATGTTTAATTTTTTGTTAAATGTTGAATTACAAGCTGCTAAAACTGTAACTTTTTGGATTTGCCACTTTATTAGGAGCAGGCAAAAAACAAGAAAAACAGAACAAAGCAGCAAATTAGAGAATACAGTATTATTGCTTCCTCTAGTCTTTCATAGTGTCAAGTAGATTTAAAGCATCCATTCCCAAAAATAGAAATTAAAAAAGGATACCAAGACCAGAAAATGCAATGACCACAAAGTGAACATTGCCTTACCAAAAAAAAAAAATATCTTCCTCTTACATAGTTTTTAGAAATAATTTTAGGAGTATAAATATATACCTTTGCCATTTTCCCCCATTTTCAATTTTTCCAGGAAAAAATACTTTGGGGATAAATGAGGGGAAATTGTTTTTTCTCAATTTTCCAGGTTTTTCCCCCCAGGCTTTTATGTCTCTAGTTGAGGAGGCGTTGTAGGCCTGGAGGTTGCCAAATTGAGAGAAAATTGCCTGTTGTTGTTGTGTTCAAGTATTTCCAACTTATGGCGACTCTAGGGGAAACCTATCGTGGGGCTTTCCTGGCAAATTTCTTCAGAGAGGATTTGCCATTGCCATCTTCTGAGGCTAAGAGACTGTAACTTACCCAAGATCACCCAGTGGGTTTCCATGGCTGAGCAGGGATTCAAACCCAGTTCTCCAGAGTCATAGGAGTTTATCACACGGGGGAAATCCCATGCAGAAACAGAATTTAAAAGGTGGGGGAAACCTGCAAAAGCGAGCAGATTTTCACATACATTTGCTGTTAAAATAGGGTTAACCCGAACGGAAAGTAGTCAGAAACTGCTTCTTTTTACTTTTGGGATTTTCCGAAAGTAAAAAGAAACAGTTTCTGACTATTTTCCATTTGGGTTAACCCCATTTTAACAGCGACGTCTTCTGAAAATCTAACTGTTTTTGTGTGTTTTTTCTAATTTAAAGCCCTGTTTCTGCACGGGATTTCCCCCATGTGATAAACTCCATAGTCTAATGCTCAAATCACTATGCCATGCTGGGTTCTCAAAAATTGCCTACTTGGATCATATAAAGATAGAGAAAGAAACAGTTCTTAGGCAAACAAATGGGTCATTGATGCCATCCTGATCTTTTCAGATCCACCTACAACTTGCCCTTTTTTTCTGATGACTGACTGTTTTAGTTTTTTATGTTAATTGACTCCAATTGAATTGTCAGAGTACATAGCATTAATATCTACAAACTCGGGCAGGTCTTTGTTGCTCCTGCAAGTCAGTGGTTGAGAACATTACAGGAACATGGGAGGACTCAAGGTAAACAGAGATATTTGCTCAGACAAAATAAGGGCCAGGAACAGCCAGGCTATCTTTAGGAATTCTCTCAGCCCAGCTAAGTTATCTTTAGGAGTTGTGCCAAGCAATGGCTTTTTCCTCTAGATTGTCACTCAAATTAATTTTGGGGGCAAATATAAACAGGCAAGCAAAACGTGTTTGGAAACAAGTACACAAGTTCAAAGGTACAAGGTTATTTCCCATTGCTTTCCTGAGAAAATCTTAGGTGCTCTGTTAATAGCTCTATGGCAAAACTCCAGACTGTTGACGAACATTCACTCAGTATAATTTTTCACTCTCTGTTCTAAGTATGTTTCTGCAGAGGAAGAGAAAGAGGGATGGGGGACTTCTTACCCTCTAGCCCTTCTCCATCTCCTTTTTTGTCTATCATTTTGTTAAAATATGTTCCAGACAACGTGAAATTTCAAAATCTTCCCACTGTGGACTTAAATTTATTTACAATAACATAACACACAGCCTTTCAGAGACAAAAACTGGAAAATGGGTGACCAAGCAACAAAGGAGTGTAGCAAAGGAGACAAAAGGTGTTAATGGGGAAGAACACACAAGCTAGGAGAGTCTGCAGTAGTTTGGTTTTGCCAGTGCCTACTAGGAAGGGCAAGATTGTACCCCTCCTTTCTTTTCCCTCTGAGTTAACCGTGTGCAAACTACTTTTGCACTTTGAACTAAGGGCCTTCACAGACTGCCAGAAATAATGCAGCTTGAGTCTACTTTAACTGTCCTGGCTCAGTGCTAGGGAATCATGGGAATTGTATTTTTTTTTTCTGGGACATTGAGCCTTCTCTGTCAGAGAGCTCTGGTGCCACAATAAACTACAGTTCCCATGATTCCTTAGCACTGAGCCAGGACAGTTAAAGTGGCCTCAATCTGCATTATTTCTGGCAGTCTGTAAAGGCCCTAAGTTTGCAGCAACTAAAATAAGCTGAGGACAAAGGAGAACATGAAAGGAGAGGTAAGAAATTTGGGCATTTTAAAAGCACCTGAAAAATCAGGATGATAAAATGACTAATTGGGATTATCCCTACTAAATTGGAATAGTTGAAGAGTAAGTAATCATTACATCTTTTTAGATGTAAAAAGATTACATCTAAACATTAGGAAGAAGATTGACTAAGGGGTGGTGAACTCTCTTTCTTTGGAAGTCTTTAAACAAGAGATTCAACGGACATCTTTCAGGAGTGCTTTACCTGTGTGTTCCTGCATGGCAGAGGGTTGGACTATATGGTCCTGTGGTCCTTCCAACTCTATGATTCTATTATTCTTCTGGACTTTCTACCCACTACTTTACTGGGATCTCCTGTGTTCAATTGTGGACTATCTCTGGACATCAGATTTGAATATGAGTCCTTCTCCCCTTCTAGCCTCCTTTTCAGACCTTTACTTTCAGAACCCATCCAAACACGGCCATGCCTGGAACACGACACATCCACTGCCACTATGAGGCAATGCAGCAATCCAAATAGACCGTGGCATCACTAGGGGGTGCTGAAGGTGAGACCACATTGGTGACACCCCAGAAGCCCTTTCCTTCACTGCCATGGTTCTCTCCCTGAGGAGGAAGCCAAGGCAGCAGACAGGGAGGTGAAGAAGAGGCGAGCCTGTCCCTCCTGGCTTTGCAAAGGGGAGGGGAGTGCCTGGCCCTCTTGGGTTTGCCTCCATGTGGCAGAGGCAATGGGGAAGTGAGCCTGGCCCTCCCAGCTTTGCCTCCATGCAGCTTCCTTGCAAGAAGCCACGCAGAAGCAAAAGCAAGCAAGCCTTCCTCCCCCCCCCCCGCAATTGCCAAGGCACCCAGCCACCCCCCAACTGGGTGACACAACCCCGGGAATACCATTGCAAATAGTTCCATCATGTGGCAAGGGAGGCTCTAGCTGAGTTATCTGGTTGAGAATACCCCTCCCTCAACTGATAATGCCAGGATTACATAATATGTTAACATAATATGTTACCATGCCATTTGAAGTAAAATTTGAAGTAAAATCTTGCCCTTCCTAGTAGGCACTGGCAAAACCAAACTACTGCAGACTCTCCTAGCTTGTGTGTTCTTCCATAATTCCATAATTCATTTTTTTCCAATTCTTTCAGGAAAAAAAAAGGTTTTTTTGGGAAAAAAACAGGGAAAGCACACACACACACACACACTCATTTTTCTGTTGTTTTTAATTCTCAATGCAAGGCCAGAGTTTTAACCAAACCTTTGGAAGATTGAACCATAGTAATTTGTCTACAGTACTAAAGATTACTAATGTGAGGCAGAAGTGATCTGAAGGTCCACGTCTGCTGTCAAACTAAGAGCAAACAATTGTTTCTTTCCCACTCTCTTTTCTGCTTAATTGTACTTTATCATGAGACTCTTTCACACTATTCATTTTTTTTCCTGAAAGAATTGGAAAAAAATGAATTATGGAACATTTCTTTTATAATAACAAATGAAATGTTTAATGTACCGTGTTCATAGAAATTTCTAAACACTGTGTAAAATGAATACTTTTATGTAAGACTATGTGTAGGATCAAATCCTTGCAATTCCTGGTCTTGGTTTCTTTTTCTCAGAAATTAGCTTCTTACATTTGCTTGGCGCCATGGAGGACTGGAAGAGGCAATAATTTTCTTTGTTTTGTGGATGGTTTTCATTGGATTTTGCCTGCTCTTCATAAATTGTCTAAATCAAAGAGGTTCCTTGCAGTTCAGGTGTTCTTTATTGTTTAGAACTTGTAACAAAACAAAACATTTTAAAAGTAAATTTTATTTGTAATTATTTTCTGAATAAATTATACTTTTAATTTTCCAAACCTATTTTATGCCAAAACAAATTAGACACATACATTTTATGTGTCTAAAGTTACAAATTGACTTTAATTTGTAAAGGAAACAAATATTGCATTTTCAATTTTTCTGAAAATTTCTATTATTTTTTCAAAAAAGAGAAAAGTTTTCCCCATGGCTTAAAAATTTCTTGAAATTTTATGTCTCTAGTCCCACATAGTATAGTGCAGATTTTCCAGGTACAATGGTGCTGTGTCCACCTCCACAGGCAATAACATAAATGCATATTTACTCAGTTTGAGTCCCAGTTAGTTGAATGAGATTTAGCCTCCAGAAAGTGGGTTTAGGATTGCTGCCTTCAGTCAGTCTTCCCAGCTGCTGGGGTTTTAAAATAACTCCTGCAGCTCCCAATGTTGTTAAAACTGGCCTTTTACTTCTTCCTGAAACCATTTCCTCTTGGCCATGACATGTGGCCCTTCAAGTACATTCAGTTCTTAGTATTTCCTCCTGGTTTTTATTTATTTTATTTTTTATTTGATAAAAATACTAATAATTCTCCTCTTCTCACCACTATTAAAACCACATCCTTATCACTAACATGCATATGGACACACTGGGGAGACAGGGCGGTGTAGATGTGGGTTGGAAACAGCTCTGTGGGTTCAGAAGGGGACTGGAGGCAGATGGGTGGAATGGAAGAAATTGAAGAAGCAGACTATGACCTACTCAGACAGTGCAGAGTCATCAATAGCTCAGATGCTCCTTCCCAAAGCAAATGGGTTGGAGGGGGAGAAGGACCTGATAGGGTAGCACATGACCTAAACCAGGGGCTCATTTCCATTGACATTTAAAACCGGTTTGCGATTCGCTTTCACTCCAAGTCGGTGAACTGATTCCACTTGAGGTGTCATTCCCTCTATGAAAGCAGATCTTTTCATTGTTTCATGGATTTGCTTCTTTTTTGACCCCACTGTAGTTCCCACTGGTATTTGCACCACTAGATGATGCAGGCTCAGAATCGATTGTGATCAATCCATCCTGGGGGGGGGGGGGTTAAATGTCAATCATCCAATTCGCATCTCCACATCACCAGTGATGCAGCCATGCATCATTCCAGTGACATGGAATCCCCGTTAGAGAGCCCATGTTCACTGTAGAGGTTCTACTGAACAACGAGAAATCACATATTCTATCATAATTTAAAAAAAACAAAAACAGCTCCCCTCCTAAAGAAAACCACACCATCGTCTTACCTCTTGACACACATTGGAGAAATTATCTTGAACAGATTCACAGGAATCTATAGGTGTAAAATCGAAAATTAAAGCCACCACATGCACATAGGTAAACAAAAGGCTCAAACAAAAATGGTGGATTTCAAGCAACCACAGGCTGGATGGGTGACACCCCTCAGCAAACCCCTCTGCCATTATCCCTCCCCTTCAGTAAGATGCAATTCAGATTCAAATGTTGTTCCCACTTGCTGAACATGCTTCAGAATCAATTCTTTTCAAAACAACTGCCAAAAAAAATAGTGTCAGGAAAGACCAAGTTTTTTGCATTTGCCTTGCTTTATCATGACTGAAACTGAGCACAGTAGGATCGGAACCGGCTTCAAGTGGGAACAACAGACATCTAATCCAATCTCCAGAATTACAAACCTCTGATATTACCCCAAAGGTGGCAACAACTTTTGCAACTTTTATGGCTGATTATTCTGGTAATCATGGGGCAAGCCTACACTTACAGTAAAATCTGAATGGCCCCTGGGTTTTACAGATTTGTAGCAACCTTGGGCTTGTCTACACTATTACTAAGGACAATGAGACAAATCGCAGCCAATTTTACTTAAGCAGCCATGTTTGCCCATTCCAAAGTCACTTCATAGTAGAATGGTGGTGTACAAGCCAGTTGCCCCTAATAATTTTCAGCCACACATCAGTGGCAGCTTTGGGGCGGGGGTTTGTCCCTCAAACATGCAAACATATGCACTTCTGCAGATACAGTTGGCCCCTCATATCCACAGGGGTTCTGTTCTGGACACCCTCACAGATATCAAAATATGTGGGTCCTCAAGTCCCATTGTTCCCAATGGCAGTATGGCCATGTGCACATGCCACCATGGGGTGAATGGGGTGAGATCATCCATGGATGCTCAACTCCACAGATGGCAAGAGCTGACTGTACAATCAAACAGATATGCTGATATCCAGTTAGGCACACAAATGCATTTTAAAAATTGCACCCTACGGGCTGAAATTTCCCAGTCTCTCCTGGGAATCATTACTTCCTGGTGGGAATAATCATGTGACTGATGGGCCCTTTCTGCTCTGCCCCATCCATCACAAGTTTCTCTGCTAGCAATACAAATTTGCCAGCTCCTCCAAATTTTCCTGGCAAATCCAGAGAAACCCAAGATCCTTTTTTCTGTGAGATGCCTTCAGGCATCTCAAAACTCTGCACCTGCTGCAAATAGAAAAGAATGTTGTGTGGCTGGCCACCAATTTGAACTGAGTGAGGGGGGGTTAATAGTGTAGACAACTCTTGTGTTGAGATTAGGGGACAGAGCTCTTTCCTTATGCAAAGTTTCCTACATAACCTAAGAAAATGATGGAGACCTGCAGATCCCTAAAGAGCCTGCAAAAGGTTACAATTCCCAGAATCCCCCAGCTCACATGGCCTGATCTGGCACATGGCACACAATCTGAAAGATGCTGGAAGTTATGTTTCAAACAAGTAACTTGCCCAAAGTCTAAACCTCTCTCTAGTCTTTCCCTTCTATCAGGAAGCAGTAACATCATCAAAGCTTAGAAAAGGTCATTTTTTATTATTATTATTATTATTATTATTATTTTGGATGAACTCTCTCCAGTAAGTATGGCCAGTGGCGATCCCAATGAGGAGATTCTGGAAGCTATTATTTGGAAAAAGTAATGCCTCAAAGCTGTCAGTCTGGGGATACATGTGCCTCAACAGCATTTTGCCATTGGACAAATTTCCATTAGATTTACATTAATTATTATTAATTAATTAATTAACTTGTCTAATGGCAAAATGCTGTTGAGGCATGCATATGGTCAGATTGCCTCTCCCTTATCCAGAATTCAGAAATCTCAGATATTCCAAAATCCAAAATTGGCCACATGAGAGAATGAGATGGTGACACGTTTGCTTTCTGATGGTTCAATATACACAAATTTTGTTTCATGCAGAAAACTATTTAAAATATTGTGTATAAAATTACTTTCAGGCTATGCATATAGGTATATATATGAAACATAAATTAATTTCCTGTTTATTATTTTTTTAATTTATATTTTATTAACATATACTATTCAAACATATATTTCAAGTTTAACATATTAATTTTCTTTTTCAATAATCATATACAAATATTTACAATTGACTTCCAAAGTATCTCCAGTTTGTTCAGTGTTCACTCATTGTCTTCATATATATGCAATTTTAAATATTGAATCCACTGTGTGTTATAACAACAGCTTTAATTATCTTGATCTTTAATAGTCACTTTTCACCTATTATTAAGTCAGTTTACTAATTTAGGGTATCCCTTCAGTCTTTATCTTTACTCAATTAAGTTTTCTCTTTTACAGTATTGCAGTATCGGAGTCCAATCTTGTTCAATACTCTCTACATTTTGTTTATTCAGTCTAGCTGTGAGTATATCCATACTCATCATTTCAATTAGCCTTGTAAACCACTCACTGGTTGAGGGCACTTCTGCTAGTTTCCATTTTTTTGCTAGTGTAATCCGAGCTGAAGTTATCATATACAATAATATCCTCCCATATTTCCTTTCCATTTTTCCTGGGATCTTATTTGTCATGTTCAACAGATATATTTCTGGTATCATGTCATATCTTATTTTAAATATTTCACAAATTACCTTATGAACAGTTGTCCAATACTTCCTAACTTTGTCACAGTTCCACCATACATGTAACCAACATCCTGCAGTTTGCTTACACTTCCAACATCTGTTATTACCATTCTTGTAAATTTTTGCTAATTTCGCTGGGGTAAGGTACCAACGTTGCTCCATTTTTAGATAATTTTCTTTCAAGTCTTGACATTGAGTAAATTTTTGAAACATAAATTAATCTCCTGTTTAGACTTGGGTCCCATTGCCAAGATATCCCATGTATATGCAAATATTCAAAAACCCAAAAAAAAAAAAACCCACCAAAATCCAAAACACTTCTAGTCCCAAGCATTTCAGCTAAGTGAGACCCAACCTGTATTTAATTGAAATTTTCCACACATCAGGCCTGCCCAAAAAAAAAAAAATTGCCTTAGACAACAACCCCTGGCTATGTCACTTTCAGGATGTTTCATATGAGTGACTAAAGGATGGGAATTTCACACTAATGCTTCCCCACTCACCCAAAAGAAAAGCTACTCTGGAGGCAATCAGTATCTCAAATTGCCAACATATTGAATAAAATCTTCTTACACTGCTTGGAGGAGACTGTTTCATGTGCTATGCTGAATATCTGTATAACTTCCAATATTAAGAGGATTCCAAAGAGATTAAGAGCTATCAAAACACTGGAGTCTTTAATGTGCAATTAATTTAGAAGAAGCAGCAGCAATTCCAATTCATAACGTTTGAGACACTGTTAAGATCAGTGATCACATACTCTGTATGAAAAGCAGCTGGAAAATGCATAAATGTCTTTCCTCTGGAATCTGCCATCTGTGTGCTTCCTCCAGGGCAGAATTTAGGTCCTGAAAAAGGAGAAAACTAGCAGAATATGAGCCAAATACAGGTTCCAATGTCAGCCTCCTGAATGGACACTGCATAAGCCAGATGTATAAACTCCTTCAACAACATTATCAAAGCTGTCATTGATGTTTTACATTTTTAAATCTCCACAATTCCCTGTTTGAGTTATAACCTGCTCTCTTTGATCATGCATCCAGTAGACATTTCGTACAACACAGAATACCTAAAACATTAGGTCTTATTCTGAGGCAAGTGACTTATGATGGGATTAATTGTGGTGGAGAGTAGTTTGAAAGACAAAAGCCAACAAAACTGTAAAGACATATGCTAGATGCATTTTCAGGCAGCATTTATTTAAGATACGTTATTCTATCAGATCAATATAAGTGAAGAAGGAACAAGAAGGGAATGAGCTACAATCACACCACCATAGGATCTTCCCTGCATAATAAAGTAGTAAAATCCAAATGGGTCAAATGTGTTGGGACATGAGAATATTGGTTGCTATGTTTACTACTTTTTTAAAAAAAAATCCAGGTGACATCTTCCTTTTGTTTTAAAACTTAGCAGTAAATTGTTAGGACTTTGTGCTTGAAAGATCATAACATGGACACAAACACACAAAAAGTTGAACAGCCAGGTTTGGACATGAAACTGGGGCACTTTGACATTGTTTACTTTGACTGGGGAGGCACTGGGAAATGAGCCCAGTCCACTTATGGCAGGTTTGGGATCTAGCAATTTAGCCCTAAGGCTATAAAGTGTTTGTTTGTTTGTTTGTTTGTTTGTTTGTTTGTTTGTTTGTTTGTTAAAGAAGGCATAGGGGAGAGAGCACTGAGGGCGAGAACATTATTGGGACATGTGAGAGATACTGCTGGATCTCTCAAAAAGAGTAATGAAATGGCAATGCAGAAGCTGAACAACCAGTCTCATGCTTTCCCACTTAGGAGAGGGAATCAGTAGTGCAGAAGGAAACATTAAATCATTTGGTATAGTTCAAGAAAATCACTAGTCTGGAGCAGCTAGTCTTGCTGACAGGAACAATTCCTGTATTACCTATCCAACAAGTACCTCATGCTTTGCTCTGACATTAATGTTTTGCATGCAACAAAGTACAGATATAAGACTAAGGGGGGAAGCAGACGGAGGCGGTGGAGACGCCACCGGACGGAGCGCCGCGGGAACGCAGCCTCCGCACCCCAGCGCTCCTGCGGCGTCCCTGGAAGGAGCGCTAAATCAGCGCTCCTTCCACAAGACAGGGAAAGTGCGCCCTAAAAGTGTAGGGCGCACTTTCCCTGCCTTTTCTGCCGCAGCGCGTCCTGTCGCTGCGGCGGGAGGTTGCCCCGGAAGCACCGGCCGTGCGGAGGGCCGGCAGCTCCCAGGGCGACCTCAGGAAGAGGAAGGAGCGCCGCGCGTGCGGTTGCTCCTCCTCTTCCGGGTCTCGCAGACGACTCAATTAGTCATCTGCCGAGGCCCTCAGGCTCACACAAAATACAGAATATTTGTTTTATACAGACTAAAGTCTACCCATACACATTTGTGTACAATTAGTCCCATAATACTTGACTACAGTAAGTACAAAGATGTATAATTTGTGCATGATTTGTTTTCATTTCTTGAGTCATTAAGATAGCATCACAGTATCATTTCCCTCACTACACATGCTCTGCCTTGTAACAGTAACAACAATGACAGGTTTTTTTCCAGGCAAAGGAAAGGAAAGGATAAGGCAGAGCAAATATTGGCTAACATCTTCCTGAATATATCTTCCCCCTTTTATTCCTTGCCAGTACAGTTTAAGAGCTGCATCCAAATATATTCATACTCCAAGTAAACTTACTAAAAGCTTTAAGTTTGGCTTGAATTCTAATTCTGAAGAAAGGTTAAAAAGAACATAAACTGCTCATGATAAATACTGCTGGAGATGACAAGTAAGCGTACATGTGTGTGATAGCATGACAGATTTGGTGCAATCAGGGTTTCTTTTCATGGCAAATGCACACACAAAACCTTTGAGAAAAAACCTAAGTGTACACATGAATTTTGCACTGAGAGTGAGCTATAATTATCAAGCAACAGGCATTCACAAATTGGAATGGATTTCAACTTGTGGACTCCTTCATCCTAGGGGCAACTGTTGGCTCAAAAGACAATGGAACAATGGGTCCCTTCTGGGTGTTTGTCTGAAGCTTAAAGGAGCAATCCAAGATGTTCAATCATATCTCTAGAATAGGATCAACACTCCAGATAACTGCTTCCAAGCATGAACTAAAACCCAGAGATAATTCACCCTTCAGCACAACCAGCAGCCACTGCCTCCATCCTGTACTACAATATGGAACAAAAGGGCATTGAAAAGGAGAGAGGATACTGAGGTCCAGAAATGGGGAACCAAACACCAGACTGAGCCCATCTGTCCCTTCTTCCAATCATCTAAAAGCAGGATAAGAGAATGTGTGACCCTTCAGATGTTGGTGGATGGCAAATCCCTTCAGCCATCTCCAGCAAAGCCAATGATGAGGGATAGTGGGAGTTGCAATCCAACACCATCTGGAGGGACACGCATTCCCCATCTCTGACCTTAGAGGCTTTCATACTGCCCAGAATAGATATTACTATCTATTTGCAAGAGGGAGATGGAGCTTTATGACTGAAAGCACCCAGTTGCCTGTTCTTCTCCTGGCTTCCCAGCTTCCCTGCTGTGTTTCATCCAGTAGGGTGTTTTTCTCTCTCTTCAAAATTGTTGTTAAGGCCTTTATCACTGAACCTTGAAAATATTCCAAACACTGCATTCCGAAACATCACATTCTCCAATGTGATGGTGTCCAAGTGTAGCTGTTTCTCCTCAGTTCTTCTTGCCTTTTGTAGTCTTTGGATCTGTGCTTGTTTGTTTGCTTTTTCTTTTTTTCCCATCACAGAAGTATGAAAGACAGACATCTAGGGGCCACAAAGCCCTGAGAAGGGGCACATATAAGTGATAACTGCAAAGATCACAGCCAGTGTACTCCTTTCCTGGATAATTTAATTATCTGGGACATTCCCTTTGAAAGGAAACATCTAGAATAGAAGAAGAGGGAAACAAGCCAGCCCATCCACCCATTCCCTATTGCTGACAGTTCCTCCTCCCTGATCATCCATAGGGATGTTTCTAGAAAGAAGCTTGCCCTATGCATGTAAACTCCCCTGTCATCCCCCCCCCCCCCACACACACACACATTGATGATCTATGGAACCCATGAATGAAAGCCTGTACAACTTGTAGCTCATTAAACTTGAAGGCTGAGGCCTTGATAGCCTCCCATATTTAGCTGGTCAGCTATGTTAAACTACGTGGGCCAGAAATTATAAAACTACACAAGCCACATCTTTGTAAGAAGATATATGGATGCTTTCCTGCACATCACTGCATATGACAAACAGGTAGATGTCTACTTCTTATTCTATGTTATTTTGTACATACAGAGTGCCGAGTCCACCTTCAGTAGTGCATCTTTCCTCCTGTTTCTACATGTTGGATAGAGGATGCATGCAGCAGTTAGAGCAGGGGTAGGCAACCTAAGGCCCAGGGGCCGGATGCAGCCCCCCCCCCCGAGGCCGCTGCTGCCCACCATGATGATATTGATTATTGTTGTTATTACTTGTTCTTGAGGTTTTCTTGGCAAAATCTCCACAGGGGTTTTGCCATGGCTTTTCTGGGGCTGAGAGAGTGTGCATGCATATTTTTTTATTTTTAAAAAAAAAATTAAAAAAGCATATTTATTTATTTATTTATTTATTTATTTATGGTGCTTTGCCCCCCCCCCCCCCCCATTGTCTGAGGGACAGCAACCCGGCCCCCGGCTCAAAAAGGTTGCCTACCCCTGAGTTAGAGATTCTGATTAAGAAGCAAAGGCATGAATATCTTGAAGAAACAAACTAAAAGCTTTATTATAGGAACTTCATTCTATGATAGGAGAGTTCTCAGGGTGTTGATCTAATCTAGCTTCATTCTAGGGAAGAGCTGAAAGAGAACAAGTGAAAAGACAAGTGGGGAGGAAATCCCTAAGAGTATAGTGCAGGGGTAGGCAACCTTTCCCCTTTAAGGGCCGAGGGACTTCAGCTCCCAGAATCCCAGGAGCTATTGGCCAACATGGGACTATTGGCCAACATGGCTGAGACTTCTGGGAGCTGAAGTCCCAGGGCCGAGGGACTTCAGCTCCCAGAATCCCAGGAGCTATTGGCCAACATGGGACTATTGGCCAACATGGCTGAGGCTTCTGGGAGCTGAAGTCCCTCGGCCCTTAAAGGGGAAAGGTTGCCTACCCCTGGTATAGTGGGTCCTTGGTATCTGCTGGGGTTTGGTTCCAAGACACACACACACACACCTATGGATACTAAAATCTGTGGATACTCAAGTTCCATTAAATACAATGGCACAGTAAAGATGGTGTCCCTTGTACAAAATGGCAAAATAAAGGCTTGCTTTTTGGAATTTATCTATTTTAAATGTATTTTCAAACTGTGGATAAAAAAATCCATGGATATGGAGGGCTGGCTGTATCAGTTTACATCACAGTAGCTGACCCCAGTAAAATGTAACTTAACCTTATCACATAATTAACCCTTTGTTTACCTGGAGGGAAGACCCCTCAGTTGTGTTGCCCAGATAATGGGATTATAACAGAAACGGCCTTGTTTCATATTGCAATCCTTGCAGCAATCTTGGCACTTTTAGAATCACCATGCTAATGGCCTCAAAAGGGATTTGTCCAGCCTTACAATTATCACTTATCATTGGGGTGTGATTATCATTTCATCTCCACAAGTTGGAAACTGATCAGTGTCAAAAAGGTGTTACTCTAAAGCAGGGGTCGGCAACCTACAGCCCTCAGGCTGGGGCCGGCCCCCTGAGGCCTTTGGATCGGCCCCCACCAACCCTTCCTGCCAACGACCCCCGCCGACCCCCACCGCCATCACGTACGCCACCGCCGCGCGCATTGCGGGCGCCATTTTGTTTTCCAAAATGGCGGCTGCGACTCATTTGCGCATGTGCAGAGTCGCGACCGCCATTTCGTTTTCCAAAATGGCGGCTGTGACTCGTTCGCGCATGTGCAGGAGTACTGCACATGTGCAAACCAGTCGCGGCCACCATTTTGGAAAACAAAATGGTGGCCGTGCTGCTCGCGGTGGTGGTGTGGCGGCAGCGCACGTGGCCGCGGCAGTGGGGGGCGGCGGCAGCGGGGGGTGGCTCCACATGCGTGCGTAAGTGCGTGCGCTGCCATTTCACCCCCACCCCACCCTCGGCCCGTGGAAGACCTGGAGGCCAGCGGACTGGCCCCAGGTAAGAAAAACTTGCCAACCCCTGCTCTAAAGTATCTATAAAGGTATTATGGTAGGTACTTGTGTCCTGTTTGGGCCTTAGGTGTTTATGCAGCACTCCAAGGTTGGGGAGGAGGCCTATTTTTCTGACACAAGGATTTGACTCTCTCTCTCACACACACACACATGCTTACTTACTTACCAAATACCAGTTTTGGAGGTCACATCCAAGGCCTTGATCCAATTAGGGATCCAAAGGTGTAAGTTCAGGACCCATTCTTTCTGGATAGGTGCTGTCTCCATGCCTGCTGCAATGGGGTATAGCTCAAATTTTGTGAATGCCATTGGTAGGTGTCATTCTTCTGCATACAAGTCTTATGTCTGGCCATTTTGGCATTCATATGTTTGTTACCAATTACTTTTTTTTTTCCTGGTGACAGGGGCCACCTTCACCACAATCCTGTTCTTATTTGCAGCTACAGCATGATGCATTGGACCAGGGGTAGGCAACCTAAGGCCCGGGTTCTGCTGCCGCCGCCACCACCGCCCACCATGATGATATTGATAATTGTTGTTATTACTTGTTCTTGGGGTTTTCTTGGGGTTTTCTTGGCAAAATCTCCACAAGGGTTTTGCCATGGCTTTTCTGGGGCTGAGAGAGTATGCATGCATATTTTTTTAATTTTTTTAATTTATTTTATTTTTACTTTTACTTTTAATATTTATTTATTTATTTTTGGTGCTTCAGCCCCCCAATTGTCTGTGGGACAGCAACCCGGCCCCCGGCTCAAAAAGGTTGCCTACCCCTGCATTAGACAATCCATCAAGCCAGAAGCAGTCCTGTGAGCTCCCAGTTGGGGCTGTCTCAAGGGGTGATGGTTGAGTAGCTGGATGTGAGGGCCCTTAAGAAGAGTAGCCCATTACTCTGGCTGTTTGAAGAGTGCTGAGGCCCAACACCTGATTTAGTTGTTTTTCATTTGGGATGAATGATTTATTCCTAATGAAGGGAAAGGCCCTGATAATTCAGATTCTTACCATCGTAGAGTTTACAATAGTTAAGTGGCCCAAATAGTTGTTTGGTCAGCTATCCTTCCTCACCAGGTTTGGTGGGGTGGGGGGACCCCAGATAACAGAAGAAGGTGTAAAGTTAATAGGAAAATCAGGAACACCATGGGGAAAGGTTTGGAAAAGAAAAGCCCCATCTTTATCAGGAAGGTGGGTTCATATTTCTGTGGAGAGCAAGGAGACTTAACTAATCTGCAATGAGAATTGTAGAAGAGTTGGAAGAGACCTCAAGGGCCATCCAGTCCAGTCCCCTGCCATGCAGGAACAGAGAATCAAAGCACCCCCAACAGATGGCTATCCAGCCTCTGTTTAAAAAACCCAAAAGAAGAAGACTCTACCACACTCCAAGGGAGTATATTCCACTGTTAAATGGCTCTCATTGCCAGAAAGTTCCTCCTAATGCTTAGGTAGAATCTCTTTTCCTGTAGTTTGAATCCATTGCTCTGAGTCCTATTCTTTGGAGCAGCAGAAAACAAGCTTGCTCCATCATCAGTATGACACCCCTTCAAATATTTAAAAAGAGCTAAGGTCTGTTTTCACTGGCCTAATGGGGGTAAGCAGTGGAGGGAGAAAGCAGTAATAGTCCAATAATCACCATCTGGCATCATTTGATGGAGGGACAGATCTCTTGGATTACTCCCTATGGTTATAGGGCTCATGAGGGTGAGGGATGATATCCCCCTTAGGGCTTCTCTGGGCATATCCTTTTTTTAAGTCTTGTGAGTGGTATCCCAGGGGAACCTTCCAAGCAGAGATGCTGGCTAGGTAGCAACCTAAGCAATTGGGATGTTCCCAGGGCCTCAAGTGTGTTGCCCAAATGTGGTTGAGGAGGTGTTCTGTGGTAAGACACCAGGAGACAGCTTGACTCGCACTAGGTTGCTCCTCCTAGCTGCAATCTGGAAGTTCAAGAATAGCTAAAATAAAGTGGCTCTATTGAACCAACATGTGTGTCTGTCCTCATTATTTTGGTATGGATGTGCAATTTCCCTGCTTTAAAGGGCCACTGTAAGGAGAGCTGAGATGAAACATGTGAAATGCTCAGAAGTGTACTATGCCTTATTTCATTTCTTTAGGAGAAGAAAAACCTGTATAAATAAAAAAAAAATATGCAGCCTTTCACTATCCTGTCGTGTAGACTGATAGAAATATGCCCTATTTAGATAGCCATTATCAAATTCAATCTCTAAAACTGACATTTGTTTATCCAATGAATATCCGACTGGCTCCTGCCTGAGATATATTCCAAAGAGATTCAACTTTGCTCTAATTTTGAGAAAAAAAGAAGAGGTAGTGGAGAAACACAGATCTTTTGTGATAGGTAACCTCATTTTCTTCAAATGTTTCATACTACGACAACCATCAGCCCTCACCAACATAGCCAACAGTAGGGAGAATAGAAGTAAAACATCCAAACAACATTGATTACCCCAGACTGCTTTGCCATGCTTCCATATGCCCATAAATCCATGTCACCTGCCTTCCCCACATTAGACAATTCTAATTAGAGCAAGACATACTACTTTGTAATTCAATCCAGGTTTCATGCAGGAATTTGCCATTTAATTGTTTATTTTTGAGTTTATATTTGGTTGTTTCTCCACAAAGCTCAGGGAAAACATATGCAATTCTTTGTTTCCCTCATATTTAACAACAACTCTGTGAGATAGGTCAGCTACAATTGAAAAACACATAGTATTTCAAGAGTGCTGAGAGTCCATTAGTGTTCAGGGTAACCTTTTTATGTAACTCTGAACTGGTGTTTATTCTAGAAATTCAGAAGTGTCCTCCACTCAGCATGAAAGATGAAGCCAAACTCAGGGGCATGTTCACACATAACAGAAACCTGGGATTTATAGACTGAAAGTATTAAGCTTATCGCATGGCACTAACAAGAACAGGAATGGGAACGGAAGGGAAGGGTACGGGAGGAAAATGCATTTTACTGCACGGGAGAATGCCAACGATGCCACCAGGAGTCCCCAAGGCATTCCCCAGCCGTTCCTGGCAGCCGATTTTGAAGAACGATTTTGAATCGTCCTTCAAAAATCAGCTGCCAGGAATGGCTGGGGATGCCGCCGGGAGTCTCCAAGGTGTTCCCCAGCCATTCCTGGCAGCCGATTTTGAAGAACAATTTTGAACAATCCTTCAAAAATCAGCTGCCAGGAATGGCTAGGGAAAGCCTTGGGGACTCCTGGTGGCATTCTCCCGTGCAGTAAAATGAATTTTTGCCCCGTTCCGTTCCCGTTCCTTAAGTGCCGTGCGATAAGCTTAGATATTTGGAAAGGGAAGAACAGCTGATTCCATAAAGTGTATCCAACCTGCACACTTAGGTACACAAGCTTGTCCACACTTTTCACAACTTGGATGGCAATGTAATTTTGTTTTTCTTTTACATTATAAAAAAAAGTAGCATGTAATGTTGGCCATTTTTATTTATTCTAGCTGGGCTAGCCAAGCTCATCAACCCAAACTGTCCCCCCTTAACAGAATCCCAGAAAACTGTATTACTGAAGACAAATTTGACCAGTTAATGTTGATCACATCGTACAGAATTACATGTGTGTGATTTTTATTTTCAGCCATTTTAAAGTTGGAGGAGGGGTATGTATTTTTAATTTTGGGGTGGGGAAGAAGTCCGGGGAAAACCAGTCTTGCTTACTAAGCATAAACATACTTTACTACTTTAAAAACATAAAGTGCATAATTTATATCTTAGCATACAATATGTACTACTTGGCATATTTATGAAACTTACTTGGAAAATAAGGCCCATGGTGTTTACTCAAACATATTGCCAGATGTGGATTACTCCCAGATATGATTGCAAGTCTATACATGTCTACTCAGAAGTAAAACCTTACGGAGCTGGATTTGCTTCCAAACAACTGTGCATAAAATTACAGCCTTAGTTTTACACAAAATACATTGTAACTAGGACCATACTAAAAAGAGTTACAAACTACTTTACCATGAATTTTTGTGGTTTTTTTTTTCATTTGAGATGCAGAAAAAAAAATAATTAAAAGCAGAAACTACACATCTTGTGGTAAATAAAGAAGTGTCACATAACAGTCACAATACTAAGAAACAGCAGCAAATTTTGATGTTCAGTTAAATGAGGATTTATAAATGAGAATTATAAAACATTTTATCCATTCCAGAAAGGGAAGTATAACATAAGTAGTGTGTTTTTTTCTTTAATGTTCCCCAACACTCCCAAAAAATTCCATTTGAAATCTGGAAAGGAAGGTCTTAGGGGGAAATGGAGGAAAACACATCCCCAACATGCACACCATGTTTCTGTTATTTTCCAGACCTTCACAAATCTCAACACAATCTCTACTTACAGAAACCATATACTGCAATTCTAATAAACAAACTTAACATTTCTAGCAGCAAGGGCAAGGATCCAATAGGGTACTTGCTTTGGATTTCACTGCTTCTTTCAGAAGAATAGAGACCTTCTTCTACTCTCTGCAGCCCTTTGAGAAACTGTTCCAGATAGTTTCATAGCACTTCACAGTAGATGTTAAGGAACGTAGGACGTTATAGAAGGGGAGAGGGTCGTCCCTCCAATTTCTGTAGTAAAAGTCATGAGAAGTACCACTGAATCCTGAGCAAAGTCTCTGTTTTTCCAGTTGCTTTTTCTCTGAATATGGAAGCACTGTCCATTTAACTCAGCAAGATGGAGCCTATTCAGTAGCAAGGGGAAAGCACTCTGCTTCTTGCTTCACGTGTTCCAGAGCATAAAATGGCATAAGGGAGTGGTTTTTGGGGGCTGAACAATACTGTAGGATGCAGCTACACTGTAGAAATAAAGCAGTTTGACACCACTTTAACTGCCATGGCTCCATGCTATAGAAGCCTGGTATCCATTGCTTTGTGAGGCTATAATGTGCCAGGTGTCAGAGAAGGCTAAAGACCTTGTAACAAATTCCAGGATTCCATAGGATATAGCCACAGCACTTAAAGTGGTGTCAAACTGAATTATTTCTGCTGTGTAGATGCACCATCAGAATAAAACTGTGGAAGGATGAAGAGGGAATTCTCTATGGAAGAACTGCTGAAGCATCCTCCAGACAAGTTCCTGACATGGCTAAAATTGTTTCTGTTTCAGCAACCGCTCCGACTCTGGTTTAAGCTATCTTTGTATTGCCACCATCCAGCATCCAGCATCAAGACACAACCCTGCAGCCACAGGATAGGGATCGCAGCACCAAAGTTCAGGAATAAACAACATGTCCCACCACCTGAATGAATTATTCTCTCTCTCTCTCTCTCTTTCATACACACAACTTCAGCATACGTCTATCCTGGCTTATAGAACACAATTTGTACTTGAAACCTACCACTAAGTGGCCAGTGTGAACATCAACACTCACACACATACATACATACATACATCTACATGCATATATTGAGGGGAAACATGGTGTGAATGAGGAGGATGGGGAAACAAGGAAAGCAGGAAGAGAGGACATTCCATACTGTCAGGAGGAACTTCCTGACAGTAAGGGCGGTTCGAGAGTGGAACACACTCCCTCGGAGAGTAGTGGAGTCTCCTTCCTTGGAGGTCTTTAAGCAGAGGCTGGATGGCCATCTGTCAGGGATGCTTTGATTGGGAGTCCCTGCATAGCAGGGGGTTGGACTGGATGGCCCTTGTGGTCTCTTCCAACTCTATGATTCTATGATTCTATTCCTTCCCATCCATGTCTCTCATGCCTTTACCACTCTCACTCCACACTCACATCCTCTATATTAGCTCTCTAGTTGAAGAAGGTTAGACTGAACCTAGCAAGGTAAAAAAAAATGTGCCAACCACCCTTCCACAGGCATCAACTACTATTTTTCTGCCTGGTACAAGAGTTATACACGTTGAATCTCCCTTATTCAGAATTCTGAAATCTTAAATATTCCAAAAACCAACACTTTGTTCATGGGTGGGAGAGACAGCAACACCTTTGCTTTCTGATGGTCTGTTTCATGCATAAACATATTTTCTTTCATGCATAAACTTATTAAAATATTATGTATAATATTTTACTACCTTCAGGCTATGTATATAAGGTGTATGTGAAACTTAAATGCATTTTGTGTTTAGACTCGGGTCCCATCTCCAAGGTATCTCATTATGTACATGTATGTAAATACAGGTATTCCAAAATCAAAAACACTTCTGGTCCCAAACATTTTGGATAAGAGAGGTTTGACTTGTACTGCAAATCATCTGCAGAGGCATGAGGTTGGGAAGGCTGCTGCCTACCAGTGGCTCATTGAGGCCACAGATAACAGAAATATCCCCCAAGCAGATCTCAGACAGCTGCATTGTTTGTGGAGCTGGCCAGATAGCAACTCCCATGAAAGGCCTGGTGGAGGTCTTATATTTATACTCATACTGCTGCTGCCAACTAATACCACAACCACCCTCAACAACACCCTCTGGTTTCCTTATGCAAGTGGCCCAGCTATTATATACTTGCCATGTCTTGGTCAATTCTAGATGTTCCAATCTGCAGCCCCTGGTAACCTCCAAAGTCACCCAAACCCTCCTGCAAAAAAACCACCCCCTATACCTCCAAAATATATTAAAACAAAACACAGCAGTTTATCCCTCATCACAGTTGCAGACTGCTAGATATAGTGCAAATTGAGTCCACTTTAACTGCCCTGGCTCAGTGCTAGGGAATCATAGGAATTGTATTTTTTTTTTCTGAGACATTGAGCCTTCTCTGTCAGAGAGCTCTGGTGCCACAATAAACTACAGTTCCCATGAAACTGAGTCAGGGCAGTTAAAGTGGACTCAATTTGCACTATATCTAGCAGTCTGCAGCTGTGATGAGGGATAAACAATTTGCACTATTTCTGGCAGTCAACATTTGATTACATCAACTCAAAAACACAGCACGTGAGACCTCCTGAACACCATCTTGATCTTCAGACTGATCCTCTGAATCTGGACAAAGATGAACATGGCAAGATATTTATTTTATTTATTTATTCATTTGTATGCCTCCTTTCTCCCAGGAGGGACTCAAGGCAGTTCACAGGTAAACTTAGCACAGTTTAACTTCTCTGAAAGAAGATATGAAGCCAGTTTCTCTTAATGTGAAATGCATATACAATATAACCTGATTAATGTTTTTTCTTTTCTCTGTTTTTCTACTGCATGTGTCCTATATATTTTACCTTTCTAAAAAGGTTGCTCACTTGTTTGTTGCATTGTAATTTACTTTGTACAATATAACCTATAATAAATAAAACTTAAAAACAAAACAGTCTGGCCCTCCAGAGTATGTGGGAAAGAAAACGATCCCTTCCCCTCCCTTGCCTCTTCTCCATTTTTCCACACCAGGTCTATACTTCAAACATGAAATTATTATTTTATTACCTGTATATCATCTGCAAGGGGATAAAAGAGCCTAGCATATTTTATGATCATGGAAGTATACCCACACAGCTGTGATGTTAAAAAACACACACCCTTTTCTAGTTGGATACTGTGTATCTGTAATGCAACTTGGTTTTAGAAAAATAACAAATGAAGTTGAGGTTGTCATAGAAATGTCAATACTAGCCATGATTTAGAACTTGCCTTCAGGGGTCATTTTATACAAAAACATTATTTGGAGACAGAATTCCTGTTCCAATTTGGCTCAGTATGTGTTATCCCTTTTGTACTAAATATAGATGTGTGTAAAACACACACACTTGCAGCTACAGCCTTTACCATAAAGGGGAAAAGTAGGTGTAATGCTGTTACTGTGTTTTCTGCCATTTTTTTTTAAATGTGTTATAATCTCCTTTAATCCTAATGGCCATTCACAGTCCTGCTTCAAATCCTATACTATAGAAAATTATAAGTATGCAGAGATTCCCCTTTTAAACCTATATGTTGTTGTTATTAACAGCCATCAAGTGGACATCAACTTATGGCAACCCTTGAATGAAAGACCTCTAAGTCCCACTATCTGCAACCTCCCTGCTCAGGTCTTGCAGACTCTCGCATCCTTGACTAATATCTATCCACCTGTAATGAGATCTTTCTCTTTTCCTTCTGCCTTCTACCTTACCAAGCAGTATTGTCTTTTTTAGTGAGTCATGTCTTCTCATAATATGACCAAAGTATGAAAGTCTCAAGTTAGTCATCTTGAGTTCTAGGTTTGACTTGCTCCAGAACTCACTTATTTGTATTTTTAGCAGTCCATGTTATCCCCAGAACTCTTCTCCGGCACCACGTTTCAAATGAGTTTATTTTCTTCCTATCAGCTTTCTTCACTATCCAGTTTTCACAACTATACATAGAAATGGAAATATGATGGCGTGGACAATCCCAATTTTAGTATTCAATTATATATCTTTACACTTGATGATCTTCTTTACTTCCCTCATAGCTGCCCTTCCAAGTCCTAATCTTCTGATTTCTTGACTGCATTAATCTCTGATTAATGACTGAGCCAAGGTGTGGAAAATTTTCAACTATTTAAATGTCTTCATCATCTGCTTTAATGTTATACAAATAAGCTGTGGTTATTATATTTATTTTCTTAATAAGTCTGCCTTTGCATTTCTTTCTTGACTTTCAGTAATCATCCCAAATCTTTGCTATTTTTGCTAGTAGCATGGTATCATCTGCATTTCTTAAATTGTTAATGTTCCTTCCTCCAGTTTTCACACCTCCTTCCTCTGAGTCTAATCCTGCTTTATGTATAATATGTTCAGCATACAAGTTAAACAAACAGGATGATAAAATGCAGCCTTGCTTGACCCTTCTGCCAATTGGAAACCATTCAGTTTCACCATACTCTGTCCTGACTGGGAACCTCTTGTCCTGAGTATAGGCTATGCATCAAATGTTATGGTACACCCATTTCTTTAAAAGTGATCCATATTTCTCATGATCTACACTTGAAGCCTTTCCTATAGTCTATAAAGCATAGGTTGATTTTATTCTGAAATTCTTTGGTACACTCCATTATCCAATGTATGTTATGCAATATGATCCCTAGTGTTTCTTTCATTCCTGACCCCAGCTTGGATAGCTGGCATTTCTCACTTATATGGTTGAAAAATTTGTTGTAGAGTCTTGAGCATCACTTTCCTTGAATGGGAAATTAGTATGATTGTCCTGTCATTACTGCAATCCCTGGTGTCCCCCTTCTTGGGGATTGGAATTATATTGAGAATCTCCAGTCTGTGGGCCATTGTTTTGTTTTCCATATTTGTTGACGGATTTTAGTTAAGCGAGAATAGATTCTGTCTCTGTAGACTGAAGTAGCTCTATTGGTATGCTATCTGTTCCTACTGATTTATTTCTCCCAAGTGCTCTGAATGCAGCTTCCACTTTACTTTCTTGTAGGTTGGCCTTCAACTCATTCTTCTTTTAATGAATCTATCATCCTTTCATCTCTTTTATATAGTTATTCAGTGTATTGTTTCCATCATCTTTTTATTTCTACATTGTCATGTACTGCGTTCCACTGCTAGTCATAAAGCATCCCCTCTGTTGGTTTAAATTTTGCTTTGATTTCTTGAATCTTGAAGAAGAGGTCTCTTGTTCTTCCTTTTTGTTATCATTGTGTGTTCTCTTCATTGGTTATTATACTAGTTCTCCTTGTGCACAAGTCACTGAGCAGTTGCTTTCAGGATTCTGACTCTATTTCTCTCCCCTTTTATTTTTGCTTCTCATTCTGTCCTTATTTGCTTGAAAAGTTCCATGGATGACAGATGTAACTCTTCAAGCAATTAACGGCTCATTCCCACTACAAAATAACCTGGTGTGGAAACCGGGTTATTTGGTGATCGAATCTCTCTGGGGCTGTTTACTCCCCTTTCGCTCCCCTTTGTTGTTCACACTTGTGAGGGAGGGAGAGGAAGAATGGCTGCCACAGAGAGAGGAAGAGGAGGAGGAGGAATGAAAAGGCAAACTCCTTCTGAACATACCTTGCCAAGAAAACCCCACGACAGATTTGAAAGCACACAACAACAACAACAACAGAGGAGGGATGGTGGCATGGCGGGAAGGCTTGGGCCCCAACGGCTCCTCCTCTGCCTCCTCCAGATGGGCTGCCCTCTAGTGTGCCCCTCACCTTGCTGCTGCTTGCCAGAACCCTCTGGGAGACCCTCTCTGTGTATGGCAGAGGCAGCTGTGGCAGCACTCCATATCCCTCTCCTCCTCCTTGCCCCAACCCACTCTCGGTTGCCTCAGGCAGGGAGCCCAGCCAGAGTGCTCCCAGGCCCTCCTCCACCTCCGCCTCCTTGTCGTCCCCTCCAAAGGTGACTCTGAGCCCACTGAAGCCTGGGGAGAAGCGGCCACGGGAGCACCATGGGAGAGGAGCCGCCCAAGATGATGCCCTGCGGCTGTGCCCCCAGGAATGGCATCAGAGCATGGAGGCGGGCTGAGAGAAGCTGGCAAAATCTGGTGCAGCCCCCCCCCCCCCCCCCCATGCAAATCAGACCCATCGTTCCCACTTATTTTACACTGTTTGGATTTGGGTCCTTTCAAAGAACCACCCAAAAGCTAGAGTCAGGAAAGAACGCTTGCCTTGCTTCATCGCAATTGAAACTGAGCACAGTACGATCAGAACCAATTTCAAGGGGGAACGATGGACATATAACCCAATCAGCAATTTGCTTGAAATCCTTGTGGGAATGAGCCCTGTTTCTTTTTTTACTGCAGACAGTGCTCCCTGGCTTCAATCTAGAGTTTTTCTGGCTCCCAGTCAATTAGGCTTAATAGTGCACATCTATTTTTTACATTTTTAAAATTCTACAGGGATATTGCACCAACACAAAAATGACACTGTACTCAACTTTATGGTTATAAAACTTGGCCACAACTTTATTTGTACAAGGTAATCAATAATTTTAACACTTTAATTTTAACCAAACTTTTCATTGTTCTTGACACATGTTTCTTTACATATCTAGCCTTTTAATTCATGTGTCAAGAACATCAAGTACCAAATAATCCCCACATCACAGAGGTCATCTCCCCCCACACAAAATGACATCATAGTTTAAGTCATGACGTAACTTATCAATGCCGTCATCAATTTGTTTTCTGACGACATAGGAACAAATGAATTAACCCATTGATGTATACTCTTTGTCCACTTGAATTTTAACCAATTTTGTAATCCCAATTAACTAACTTATCCCCGGGGGGGGGGGGGGAATCTTACCCGCCATACGATTAAAACAGTTTGGTAAAACATAACTTCACCAGAACCCTGACAGTCAGTTGTGACGGATTAACTTCACTTGTCCAACGGGCAACATAAACAATAACAAGTATACATAGTTAAATCAAACCTTCTATTAAAGACAAGCATAACCCCAATTTATTCTCAGGGAGGGCAAAAAACCCAGGTCACAATAACTCTGGGAAAATTCCCTCCCGGCCCCAGTAAGGCAACCAGCCGCAGCCTAAGAATAAATATAAATTACTTATTATTAAAGGGTGGGTGGGTGGGTTGCTTGTCTGCCTGTTAAAACGGCTGCCGCCATGAGGCAGCCTTGGGGCTTTATAGCCCTAAGATCTCGTTGGTAGTCTCGCGATAAGTGAGACCACCAACGAGACGGGATCCTAGAGATCCCTTCCGTGATTGGCCGAGCAGCGAAGGAAGGGGCGGGACTTCTCCCGCCATCCAGCCATTGACGCGTCCGGCCTCATTTTCCGGCCGGCGCAATAAAGAACCCCTCCCCAACGAGTCGGGGGGGGGGGTCTTTCTTCAGATTGTATTTTGGCACAATGATTGGTTCATCTTATCCTTAATTTCAATATTAGGAGTTCATGGTCTGTGCCACAATCTGCTCTTGGTCTTGTTTTTGCAGAAAGAATGAAGCTTTTCCACCTTCCACTTCCAATCATGTACTCTGTTTGATTTTTTATTATTATTATTGGCTGTCAGGTGATGTCCATGTATACAATCACCTCTTGGGCTGCTTAAAGAATGTGTCTGCGATGAACAAACTGTTGGCCTCGCAAAATTCAGTGAATCAATTTCTTGTATCATTCCTTGATCCAAGGTCAACTTTTCCTACAATCTTTGCTTCTGCTCTGTTTCCTACTTTTGCATTCTTTGTTCTTGTTGTTAACCACCCTCAAGTCGATATCAATCCAAAAATCCCATTCCTGTTCACTGTAGCTCACTCACCTCAACTATTACAGTGTTTATACATTCCATTTCTTCTTTTACTATTAAGCTTATCGCACTGTGTTCTCGGAACGTGATGAAAACATGATGAGAACGTGATGAGAACGGAACTGAATGTATTTTATTGCACGGTATGATCCTCATCAAGTTCCCATTCTGTGCTCTGACAGTCCCTAGCCCGTTGCAGGAGGAGAACTGTAAAAATGTGTTCTCAGCCAGCAAGAACACTTTCAGACTGTTCCAGATGATGTGTGTGTGATAATTCTACCAGTCTCAATCTGTCCTCATGTTCTGATTGGCCAAGACAACCTCATGCCCTCCCATCCTAGAACATCCACAAACTCAACTCAACTCAACTCTTCTGGTGCTAACTCAAGGAAGGTGCCACAGGCAATTTAAAATATATATATATATATATTTATTTTTGTAGATTGAATTGCATTGTGTTTACAAAAACAACAACAATGAATGCTCGCTACCTAAACCTCTTGGTAGCATTCTTTCCAATGCAGACATAGGGGTTTTCGCAACAGTAAGCATGCGCTAATGAGGGACGGCTGAGGAACTGTTTTAGCGCTGGTACTGGTACAACAGTAAATGCTGTGCAATAATATGTGCTCTCATAACGTTACTATCGCATTATCAATAGTCTAATGCAGTAACACCCGTTCCCATATTGTTACGTTCCAGGGACTTGATGGGGAACGTTACAGGTACTAGTGCAATAAGCTTATATGTCTAGCTTCCCAATTCCTACTTCTCACATTCCATGTTCCTATAATATGTGTTATACAGTTTTGGATTTTCCTTTTGCCTCTGAGCATGTCAACAGTTTAGACAAAGTACCTTTTTTGCTTTGTTTTTACTTAGAGAAAATACCTCTCTATTTGTCAGAGCATTAGAAAAATCAGCTTCATGTTGCACTTGACACATGAAGATTGCAAGCATTTCTAAAGGTTTTCCTAGACAACTTTGTACATACAACTAAGATGTTTGCCTGGCATTTCCAATTTGATGTTGATTATTTTGCTTATGATCTGAATGAAACAAAAATTTGTCTGGTTGCATCTATGATCCTTACAAATTATTTCTCAAGTTCTGTACAAAACAGATCAAAACCAGCAATTTATCCCCAAAAGCCAAAGTTTGCCAATCAATTCTGAACTTGCACAAAAATGTTTGGGATGCCAACCTAAATCTAACTGTCATGTCTGGTCAAAACCAGTTCATAAATCTGCATTCCAGAAGGGAAAAAAATATAGAAATCCAAAGTTGTTTGATCCGCAAATACCTGCAGTAGTTGGTGGATGGGGGCAAAAACAATACTAGCCTTTGTTTTAGTACCTTTAGATAACACACCAGCTTCATTGACTCTGTGATCAAACGTGTAGATTAGTGTAGCATAACATACAGGCAAATACTTGAAATTATAATATAGATTAGTGTTTAAGTGGAATCACAAAAGGCCTCTTCCTGCTATTTAATTTTCTATACTGTACCTGCACCACTTTCAACTACATTCTGCCAACTTCCATAGTAGATAATACCGTATACTCAACAAAGCTTGGCTCCAAGAATAAAAGATCACATCAAAGATTTACTGAAACTTTCCTTTACTGCATGAGAGTTATTGAAGATATACAAAATGCTGCTCAGAATGAAGCAAAGACTATATATCTTAGGGAGTACTGTTTGTTCAAATGCTAGATTTGTACCCTTTATCCTCAAAAAAGAGAAATTCATGGTGGTTAACACTCAAATCAATTAAAACAAATGCAATTACAATATAAAGCAGATTCATTTAAGACACTGAACAAATCAAACATAACTAAAGCACATAAATAATGGAAAAATTAAAGCCACTCAAATAAAAGCCTCTTCTTCAGCTTAATTTCTTGAATTTAAAAAAAAAAAAACCTTGCCAACTGATGGAAGAACAACCGAAAAAAATGGAAGCTTTGCCTCCCTTGTCTGGGACTTCCACAACCTAGGAAAGGCCACCAAGAAAACCATCAATGCAGTGCACTAGCTCTCCTATTGGACAGACTGAGTGTGTATGTACCTTCAAGCCACCTGTCAATTTATGGTGGGCCCAGGAGTTTCATAGGAGTTTCTTAAGAATACTCAAGGTGGTTTTGTCAGTTCCTTCAAAATATATCCTTCAGCACTGGGTATTCATTGGGATCTCCCATTCAATATCAACCAAAAAGACTACTACAGAATATGCAACACTCTGTAGCCCAGCACCAGGTTTTCTCCTTAAACATATATCACCGAAGCACAACTATTCATTCTGCATAAGTCAGTAGCAGAAATGAAAATCAAACCCTTAAATGAGGGGGGGAAAGGGACTGGCATAGATGTGAGTGTCTACACAAATACATATGTGCATCTATACACAGATACATTAATTGCTGGCTAAAGAAGGGGGGTTGCAGACTGCCAGAAATAGTGTGAATTCAGTCCACTTTTAGGGTTAGGGTTAGTGCTAGGGAATCATGGGAACTGTTATTTTTCTGAGACATTGAGCCTTCTCTGTCAGACAACTCTGATGCCACAATAAAATACAGTTCCCATAGTTCCCTAACTCTAACCCTAACCCTAAAAGTGGACTGAATTCACACTATTTCTGGCAGTCTGCAACCCCCCATAGTTATGTTGCTGACCCTGAGAGAGAAATGTGCATTAAGACAATGGAAAAGTACCCCTCTTGCAGATGCTACATTTTTATCCCAAATGAAAAAGAAAAGGCATTTCCTTAACAACCAGGTCAGTATATGTGCAAGTTGCCTGGATAAAGTTGGAAGAGTGATGGGATTCTAAGTGTTTAATGCAACTTTTCAAACAGAGAGTTGGATTCAGCCTTACTTATTAATTTGCATTTCATTTCCATCCCACCACTCTTCCAACTTTATCCAGGCATTATATATGGCTCCAAATTCCCTACTTCACATTCATAATAACCCTTTGAGGAAAGTCAGGCTGAAAAAGAAATGAGTGATACAAGGTTAGCCAGTGAATTTCATTACTTAGTGGTATTCCTTGTGTGAGTGGAAAAGGCCACCCAGTTAATTTAAAGACCACATAGACCCAGGTTCCAATCCAATCATTTTGTTATCTAGCCCAAGAAATTTAACAAATATCAGTGCCCAAGGTGATGGGATGTTGGTGAGGGATGCATGGAAAAGGGAGGCTTTGGACCAATCTGTATTGCAGAAATCAATCAATCAAATTTTATTACGGCACACAGCCAGCACAAAATAATAAAATAATTACAAGAATAGCAAAATATCCATGTAGATACATTATATTCTAGTGTAGCATATAAATACAGATATTTTTGAATATCTAGGATAAAAACCCAGTATTGTGCACCTATTGGCAAGGATTTAACCGTGTTCTAAAAATATGGCTTTAGCATAAACATTAGACTGTCTACTGTCAAAATATAAAGCAAATATGATCTTATACAACAAATAACAAAATAGCTGCAACAATAAGAACAGCTATGGTCATTTTTAACAAGGTTTACTGTATTTGTTTTAGAAATTCTTCACGGTGAATAATAACAGCTGCAAGGAATTTAGCAACTCTGCAAGTTACATATTCGCTACAGCTTGCTAAAAGATAATCAGCATAAAATTTCTCCTGTCTACCAGGTAACTGTTTAATGATAGGAGTTATATAAAAAGCATGGGTCTCTATATAGAGGGGACAACAGAGAAGAATGTGGCTAATCAATTCGACTTCCTCAAAGCCACAAGGACAAAAACAACATTGGTAAGGTATTTTTTGTATCTACCTTCCAAAACAGCAGATGGAAAGATATTTAACCTTGCAAGCATAAAAGCCCTTCTTTGTTTGGGGATATTCAAATATTCAAAATACTTGGCATGCTTACCAATACTTCCAGCTTCCCCAATAGCTAGATGTAGTATTGATTGGCTTCTATGAGTTTGCAAGTCAATATCTCTAATTCGCTGGCTGATAACAATTTTTGCCTTATTATAACCTAGCAAAGATATATATGACAATGATAATCCAATGGAAGACAGCTTCATCATTAAGGATTTCCTCCTGGTAGAAACAAAAGAATCAATTAAAATTAATGGAGTCAAACCAACCGATACAAAAAGTATTTTTAATCAAAGGTTAAATTTCCGAATTCAAATGTGTGCCTCAATTGATAGTAAACCAACTTCTAAGGGGAGGGTAGCATTTGGCACACAGTTTGAAATGCCAAGGATTGATCTTAGAAATTTGGTTTGAATAACCTCAAAAAGGAACAATATTTTTAAATGAGCAAATCTGTACTGCAGAAATAATGCAGTCTGACACCACTTTAACTGCCTTGGTTCAATGCTATGGAATTCTAGGATTTGTAGCTTTGTAGGCTATTTAGCCTTCTCTGGCAGAGAGCCCTGGTACCACAACAAACTACAGATCCCAGAATTCCATAGGATGGAGCCATGGCAGTTACAGCAGTATTAAACTGTATTATTTCTACAGTGCAGATTAGATTGTAAACCCCTTCAAGTCTCACTTATGGCAACCCTATGATATTGTCTTGGTAAGATTTCTTCAGAAATGTGCTATTGCTATTTCTTTAAGGCTGAGAGAGTGTGACTTTCCTAAGGATAGCCATTGGGTTGCCAAGGTTGACTGGAGATTCAATCCCTGGTCTCCCAGAGTCCTAGTGCAACATGCAAACCACTACACCATGCTGGCTAAATATACTCATGCTCCCTGCCTTCCTCCAAATGGCACAATGAATGCACATGCCTGCACTCACTGGCTCTCCCTGCAGTTCCCTGCCCTCTCTCCTGGCCTTTTGGTCTCCTGACATGGCACAAGTGCAGTACACTTGCCAACAGCTTCACACTGAACCAATGAGCCCTAGTGCCAAGGTGGAGTGGGGTAGTGCCAGGTACCTAGTTGTTGTAGTTGTGTGTCTTCAAGTCGTTTCTGACTTATGGAGACCCTCAGGCAAACTTCTCATGGGGTCTCAGGCTGGTTCATAAATAAAGGCTTATCAGGATGAATCACCAGCTGTATAATGGGAAGGGCAAGGTGGGATTATTCTACTTTAAAAATCTTGAATTTTTTTCAGTAAATATAAGTAATTATAAAATAAATACAGTGGGCCCTTGGTATCCATTGGGATTTGGTTCCAGGACCACCTGTGGATACCAAAATCCATGGATGTTCAAGTCCCATTATATACAACGGCATAATAAAATGGTGCCCCTTATATAAAATGGCAAAATCAAGTTGTTTTTTGGAATTTATATATATATTTTAAATATTTCCAATCCATGAATAAAGAATTTGTACATATGGAGTGCCAACTGTATAAAAAGCTTCTTAACAACACAAACTGAAGCCCCTTGTCCAATTAGAAATGTTTGGTTATCAGAGAAAAGTAAGAGCTGTTTCCCATACCATTGTGACAATTTAGAAAGCAATCATACCTGCCAGGTAACTGAGGTGCTTCAATCCCACAGCAGGTAAAGTGTGCATCTGACAGATGATGTACGGGAAACTGATCTTGCAATACGGAGGTCTTGTCATTGTTCAGGGCTTAGCCACACACGCTTTGGCTTCAAATAACAGATTTCCTGTGAGCTGATAATGAGCAGGTGCAATATAACTACGAGAAATGAATCACTTATCGAAACTACTTTGTTCACACACACACATCCTGTGCTACTGGAACCCTGGAAACTAGGTTCTCCTAATGATGACTGGAACAGGGATTTTTAAATTAAGTTTCTTTAACAAAACAGGAAATTCTCTCCCAGTGTGGCTTTTGAAAAGACACTACAGCATTTTGCACAAACATCTTTGGATCTCCGATGAGCTCACTCCCAGTGGAATCCATAAGTAAGGTCCAGGCTGCACATTAACCACACAGTTGGATAGCACTTAATCCGGCGGTTTCACTTTCTGCTGTAAACTGGAGGATTTGCTAAACATCGTGTTTTTTCTGTCCTGAATGTGGGGAAATGTGAACTATTTCTGTTTTACAGTACAAGATGTTACTGACTGGGCTTTTAGACCATCAACAATTCAGATTCAGTCTAAGAATCTAGAAATCAGGGAGGTATTGTCAGATGACACAATGAGATATCCTCAGACAAGGTTCCAAGTAGGGCTGCTTTTTATCATTGTGCTATTGAGATCCTATCTATGGTGATTTCATTCAGATGTTTTGTCAGTCTGTTTGGAATTCTTCCCAAAGCACCTATCACTGCTTGAAGCGCAACTATTTTCTTTACTCAGAGGTGCTCTATAGCAATTTCTAGGTCTCTGGAAGGAGGAGGGGGGGGAAGAAGAATTTGTATGCACTTTTTGGAATACATAGGACTTGGAAAAATCATGTTTGGGAGGTAAACATTTAGAAATGTACAGAGAAATAAATTGAGAAATAGTGTTTGGAAAAGTTGTATTTTGGATTTTGTAGTTGTTGTGTGCCTTCAAGTCGTTTCTGACTTATAGTGACACTTAGGTGACCCTATTGTGGGGTTTTCTTAGCAAGATTTCTTCAGAGGAGGTTTATCATTGCCTTCCCCCAAGGCTGAGAATGTGACTTGGCCAAGGTCACCCAGTGGGTTTCATGGCTGAGCAGAGAATGAAACCCTGGTCTCCAGAGTCACTCAAATCACTATGCCATGGACTACAGATCTCTGAAACCCACAACTGGCATCACAACTAGCTATGCCAGCCAGGGGATTCTATCATGCAATAGACACAAGGGATGTATAGGAAGATCTGAACCTAGAGCTCAAACTCTCCCACCAGTCCTAATCCGGCACTCTGACCCAGCCTTCCCTTACCTGGGACCCTCAAAGTGTGCTGAACCACAAAGAACATCATCCCCTGACAAGACAGACATTGTACTTGACTCATCTGAAAGGCACCTGGTTGGCGGAGGTTACTCCAACTATTCCATCACACTGGCTGTCAAAGATGTGCATGCATCTGTATAATTTTACAAAGGGAAAACATTTTCCCTCTGCTGCTGCTGATGTTGCACATCTATGCACATTGCCCTTGTTGCATTCCTCCACCCGCAAAAGTTTTTTCTGCTGATGCTCTCCAGACCTAACTGACAGGAGGGAAAGCTGTTGCTTTGTTGGAAGGAATGGGTGGGGTTTGACAGTGATTGATGGGAAAGATGGGTGGGTGGGTGTCTTGAGAAACAGAAGGGGGGCTGTCTTCATTTGCTAGACATTCAGCACATAACAGTATTCAACTCTCAGATCTCTGCCATCACTTCCATCTGCTTGAACACTCTGTACAGCAAAGGCTCCAGCCAAGGACCATACAATCTGCCCCTCTCAGAAGAAAGGGCTTTGCAGACACCAAGGGCTCGATCGACTACTTTGCTGCTTGGAGAATTTTCAAGGTAAAGAGCAATTAGACCTATGAAAGAAGAATATGTGGTTTACTGTGGGTGAGGAGCATGCCTCTTTTCAGTGTAATGCTCATTTCATTTTATTTTCCTTAAGCCATAGCTCTTAGCTGGAAGCAGGGTTAATGAAGTGAGTGAGACTTGACTGTCTGCCTAATGAAAAAGATTTGAGGGGGAAATCATTCCTAAGAACAAAACACTAGAAGAGATCAAGATGCTCCAGGAGAAATATGAACAAAAATCCATCAGTGATACCTTTATTGGCCAACCAAAATGCACAATATACTTGTTTGCAAGCTTTTGAGGACCAATATGTTTTGCCTCCAAAGGTGTGTGAAAGCCTTGAGTGATAGAAAGCCCACATTAATTAAAAGATTAATTCTTATATCAATTAATTGATGTAAAATTAATTAATTAATTAATTAACGCAGTGGAAGAAGAGACTTTGATGCTGCTTAGGTTCTTCCAAATTGAGTAACTCAGGAATATTTCTCTAAATCGCACATGGCTTTTGAGTTTGAACAGATACTGATGAATGATACTCAATGCAGATACTGATTTGTTTTTAAATAATAATAATAGTCCTGGTGTTTTGTTTTTGCTAGAAGAGGAGAATTGCTTTTTTGAGCCCCATTGAGTGCTAGATATTTGGGATAGTTTGAAATAAATAGGTCCAAGAAAGAACGAGCAGCAATAGGGATTTTAATAAGCAACCTGTGCTGGTGTGCTACTATTTGACAGAGGAAGGGGATGACCTCAAATGCAAGGCACTTCCTACAATAGATCTATTTAAGTACAATCACACCCCAAATCCACCCAACAGTGCTACCTTTATTGGGCCAACGAAAATAAGGGTATCACTGTTTGGTGGATTTTGGATCTTATTGTACTTTGCTATATGGCCCCCATGGCTACCCCTGGATATGCTTCCTAGATACATTTAGAGATCCTTCATCACACTTAAGGCTACAGTCCTCTCTCCACTCCACCACACTGGCTCTATCCACTTACCTGGGAGTAAAGGCCAGTGTGGGATGTACTGGTTTGAGGGTTGGACAGGGACTCTAGAGACCAAGGTTCAAATCCCAGCTTGGCCATGGAAACCCTCTGAGTGACCTTGGGCAAGTCACACTCTCTCAGCCTCAGAGGATGGCCATGGCAAACCCCCCTCTGAAGAAACTTGCTAAGAGAACCCCATGATCTTAGGGTACCTTTAGGTCGGAAACCCCTTGAAGACACACAACAACAACAACAAAAACAACAACAATGCCACTGAAATGAGTTGCCAGAGTAGAAAAAGTCAGACCACTGAGCTGCCCAATGCCCCCAGATTGGCATTTTTGGGGACCAAGTGAGCAAAGGAATGATCTCGGCATTTATTGACGAGTAAGAGCAGTGTAAAATACCAATTTCTATTTAAACTACCTTTTTTAAAAATAAAATTAAAATACTTCACATTGCGAGATGTTTATTAGGTGACCATGTGTTTCCTTCTTTAAAATGAAGGACAAACTCCCTAGTTGGGTGCCCAGGACTGCATCCGCCCTGCAGAAGTAATCCAGTTTGACACCACTGTAACTGCCACGGCTCCATGCTATAGAATCGTGGGAGTTGTAGTTTGCTGTGGCACCAGGGTTCTCTGACAGAAAACTACAAATCTCAGAATTCCGTCGCATTGAGCCATGGCAGTTAAAGCGGTGTCAGCCTGGATTACTTCTGTAGCGCGGACGCAGCCTAGGAGTTTGCTGTTGCGCGCCTTCAAGTCGTTTCCGACCTCGGGTGACCCCTAAGGTGGATCCATCCTGGGGTTTTCTTGGCAGGTTTCTTCAGAGCGGGTTGGCCATGGCTGAGGCTGAGGCTGAGGCTGAGAGAGCGTGACTCGCCCATTTGTGACTGTTGTGCGCCTTCGAGTCGTTTCGGTGACCCTAAGGGGAACCTATCAAGGGGTCTTCCTGGCGCGATTTGTTTAGAGGAGGTTTGCCATTGCCTCCCCCTAAGGCTGAGAGAGTGTGACTTGCCCAAGGCCACCCGGTGGGTTTCCAGCTGGACGAGAAAGTTGCCCAGAATCCCCCACGCAGTCGGGGATCAGGATAAATGGAGGGACTTAATAAAAGAAGTGACAGTACTTGGCCATAGGGAGTCATTTATGGATTCCTTGTGTGTGTGTGTGTGTGTGTGTGTGTGTGTGTTGAATGTTTGGGCAACCCAGCCTCCTCTGTATTCTCTAGTCTATCGTCAAGCCTTCTCCATTGATTCTCTCTGGGCAAGTAGCCCCCTAGGTTTCCCTATGGGAATATTCTCCATTGATTCTCTATGGTCAAGTAGGGTCTCCCTATGGGCAAGGACTGTCATTTGTTTTAGTACTTCCCATAAATGGATGCTCTTTTTGGAATCCGGGGGGGAGGGGGAGAGGAAAGGGAGGAGGACGGGTCCTGGAAAAGGAGGACTGGTGTGTCTGGTCTCCCTTGGCTCTGGGTTGGGGGTGTGGGTGTGGGTGTGGGTGGGAGAGGCTTTGGACACCTCCCTCTGCCCCCACCCCCCACCCCGATCCTTGCCCCCTCCCCTTCCTGGGCCGCCTGAGGTCTCTCCAAAGGCTGGGATTGTCCTCTTCCTCCTCAGTCCGCCTGGGCTGGCTCTCTCTGTGTGTGTGGTTGTGTATATGTGTGTGGTTGTGTGTGCTGATATCTTGCTTCCTTGCTCCCAGCTGCGATGGCTCTCCTGGGGCTCCTCTGGATGCTGCTGCTGCTGAGCTGCGGCTGGGCTCTGGAGAAGAAGAAGAGCACCTCCTCGTCCTCCTCGTCCTCTGTGGAGGCCAAAGGCGAGGGAGGACCCTGGGGCTCCCTTGTGTCCCCGACCGAGGGCTGGGGGCTCCCAGGCAATGGCTCCCAGGGGGTCCCCGGTCTTCCTCCCCTTCCTCCTCCTCCTCCTCCTCCTCCTCTGTGCTCCAGCCGCCCAGCCATCGCGCAGAGCTTCAAGTACATCAACACGGCGGTGGCCTGCCTGGTCTTCGTGGTGGGGCTCCTGGGCAACTCCACCCTCCTCCGCATCATCTACAAGAACAAGTGCATGAGGAACGGGCCCAACCTCCTCATCGCCAGCCTGGCCCTCGGGGACCTCCTCCTCATCGTCGTCGACATCCCCATCAACCTCTACAAGGTCAGCAATTGGGGGGGGGGGGAGAAAGAGAAAGAGAGAGAGTTTCTTTTGGCGGGGGGACTACAACTCCCATGGTGCTTCGCTTCGGGGATCGCGGTGGTGGTGGTGGGGATGCTGGTACTTGGAGCCCCTTCCCCCAAAAAAGGGGGATTTGGGGAAGGGACTTGAGGGAGGGGGTTGATATGATATGTGTGGGTGTGTTTCCCGTTCAGAGAAGAAGCGCTGTCGTCGAAACTATGTTCAAAGTTTTTCTAGGTTGTCATTTATTTATTTATTAAAGTGCTTCTGAGCCCCTGCAGAGTGTAGGTCTGGCATTGAACCACCCGTTGTTGTGTGCCTTCAAGTCCTTTCCGACTTCAGGGGTTTGTTTTTTTCTTGTTCAGAGTTTCTGGTCCTCTGAGGCTGAGAGAGTGCGGCTTGCGCCAGGTCGCCATGGATTCGAACCCTGGTCTCCAGAGTCGGAGTCTCATCAATAACTCACACAGGATTCTACCAGCAGCCCAGGCATTTTTGCTCCCCAGGGAACATGGCCAGCATGGGCTGCATCCGCACTCCTGAAATAACCCACTTTGGCACCACTTTAACTGCCATGGTTTAATACTGTGGAGTCCTGGGCATTGTAGTTGTGGCACCAGAGCTCTCTAACAGAGAAGGCTAAATGTCTCACAGAACTACAACTCCCATAGCATTGAGCCATGGCAACCCAACTGGATTGCTTCTGCAGTGCAGATGCAGCCTTAAAAGTCAGATTTCCACCAGGGACTGAGACCAGGTACCCCTTTCTAAAGGATACCTGGTCTCAGTCCCTGGTGGAAATTTTTGGAGACTTCTAGTCATCGCATACATTCAGGCAACTTGGGTCTGTGTAAAACCACATGCTGGATCTGGACTTAAGTCCAAGAGTACATTCCTGGGACATCATCAGTGGGACAGAAGTTTGTGTGAACCAGCTTAGGACCCAGTTGGGAGGGTTGTTGCCTGGGTGGCTTGAAGCTACTTTTATTGCCCCTGCCCTGGGACCTCTTTTTGCCTTTTCCCAGATCGGTTGCGATAGGTTGCATTTAGCAGTAAGGGGAAAGAACTCTAGGTAGTGGCACAGCATGGATCCTAGGTCTGAATTCACAGCTTTAAAATCTAGTTTCTGAGTCCTGACAGTAGTCTTTTTCAGCAGCCTGGGGCTACATTTCTAGGCTCACTTTCTCAACTTAAATATCCAACTTCTGATTTATAGAGACAGACCTTCAGGTGAACTGATCAAGGGCGGATTTCTTGGCAGAATTTGATGGGGAGGGTTGCCATTGCCCTCCCCTGAGGTTGAGAGAATGTGACTTGCCCAAGGTCATCCAGTGGGTTTACGTAGCCGAGCCAGGATTTGAACCCTAGTCTCCAGCATCCTAGTCCAATGCTCAAACTGGCTCCAGAAAATTTGCATAATATACTAACCAGAGGTTTTGTTTCTTGTGCAGCAGCTTCATACTTTCCAAACCAAACTTGAAGGAGTGGTTCCAAAGTTGCCCTTTCCTTATGTGTGTGTGTTTTGCTGTTGCTGAATCCCCAGACTTTCCAGCCACTTTTGCTTGATAGCTAATATTTATGCTTTGTCAAATAAAATTCCCATTCCCATTGTTGCATATGTACGCACATGTATCTGAGCCTCCTGTGACGCCCTTGCATTTAGTGCCAGATTTCCTGTACAAAGCAGTGGGAGATCTCTGGCTTAGCTCATGAATGCTGTCTCCCACCCCACCCCATGGGCTTCCTTTTGCTGTAAAGCTCATGCAAAAGCCAACCAACCATAGTGTCTCTGTCTGTGCTCACTCAGCCTTCTGGTTTCAAACTATTTGGGGGCGGGCGGGGGGGGGGGGGGAGATGACACTGAACAGGTAGTTTCAGTACATGGAATATTTACTCTCTGAGGATTGCAGCTCCCAGAACCTCCACCACCACCATGGCCAGTAGCCCCACTAGCTTGGGGATTCTGGGAGTTATAATCCAAAAAAAAGGGGGGGATGTTTCCAAGCCTTGGGTGTTTTATTCCAGTTTCTTGGGGAGGGGGTTGTTTGCTAACTGTATTAATATAACAGAAGTACTATTCTGTAGTGTAGGCCATACCACTGCAGGGTAGCAAAGCAGCTCCCAGTTGCAGAGGTCCCCAACTTTGCACTGTCTTCCCACCACCGCCACTTCTTTCTCCTTCCAGGAGGTGAACTGCTTCAGGAAGAGGTAATTGGGGAACCTCTGCAACCCAGACTAAGGGATCTGGTACAGCCAATTGAGGGATCTGATATAATCAATTATTCCTGTATATGAGTTCTCCTTCACTGCTGTATAGAATGCTGGCCACCCTGGGTTCAACTTGGATGATTCCTCAGTATCTCCAAAGATAGTGGAGTCTCATTTATTAGATATTTTTAAGCAGAGGCTGAATAGCCATCTGTCAGGGAAAGTACAGCAGCAGATTGCCTGCCTCAGAAGAAAGTTGGACCAGATGATCCAAGAGTACATTCCTGGGACATCAGTGGGACAGTTCAGTGATTCTGTTCTGCTGTGTGATCAGCTCTTCCTCTGGCTTTCCCCCTACCAGGCCCTTATTCTCCAATTTCTGGCAGGGGACAAATACAAATGATCATGTTTACCGATGGTATGTCCATTGGTAGTCCCACCAATGGTTTTATATTTATCACTTTTCCAGAGAAATTTGAAGAAACATTAATAGTGAAATTCTCCTTCTTGCTTGGGAGAATGATGGTGGTGATCATTTGTTCATTTATTCTGATTTTCCCCAAAAACTGAAGGCAACTTACAAAAATTAAAGGAAATGCAGAAAAAAAGTTAAAATATGCAAATAGTGTTTGTTAAAATATGGTTAAATTAAAACTATTTAACATAAATCCATTTAAAAATAAAAAATACAGAAACCAAAAAGAGCTGCACATTATTAAAATCTCAAAGCCTAGTATACACATAAGTATATTATGCAAATTGTTCAGATTTTTGCACATTCATCTTCATTTTCTTTTGCAAATTTGCATCTGTTCACCTTCCTTCTGCAGAAAATGCTCAGCCATCCAAATGCATGCACAAGAAATGGATGGTCACATGTGTGATGATGCACATTTATGCAGATTTCCACAGATATTCTGATAAAAACTACAAAGCCTCTTTTTGCAGAGTTTAAGTTGTTTTTCAGGGGCACTCCCACAAAAATAACTCCTGCGAATCACATGTGGTGAATCTCATTGTGCAAATCTCCTGCAAATCTCATTCTGTTTGATTGGAATGAGGAGTATTTTTATTATGTAGACAACTCTTCCCAGTCATTTCCTAAAAGCTCCCAGAACAGAAAGGTTTTCACCAGCTTCTCTAGGTAGGGATTGAGTCCCACTGAATGTAGCCAGACTTAATTTCAGAGTACCCATGCAGAGGCATATACTTGGTAACTGGGTATTTACTTTCTGCCCAGTGACATGGACATTTCATCACCATACATTTCCGATTAACAATCACTGTTAGGCAAAATGAGCCTTCCACTTATGTCAAGAACAAGCTATCAGTTTCCAATGAAGGGGCATTTTACTCATGACAGTGAAGGCTGGTGGTTTCCGTGTCAAGGGAGGGAATTAACATAGGACTTTACTTCGAACATTAAAGGGACTATCCAACCCATTTCAGCATCTTGGTTAGCCCCTTTAACATTCAGACAAATACCCGGAACATATTCACCACTCCACTGACAAGGAAGCCACTGACCCATGGTTATGAAATCAAGACCCAAATGTTCTTAAGGTATATGAGCAGGGAGTAAAAAGGAAGGAATACCATGCACTTTAAAATTTTCCCCTTCCATAGTTATGATTTTATCTGCATTTTGTTTTCCATGTACAGACAGGCCTTTCTGGGAGGGGAGGGAGTGCTTTGTTCACTGGAGGATGACACTAGAGGGAATCAGACAACCCCTTGTTTTCCTTGAACTTTTATGAGTCTGCTTCTTTTTAATGTCTTCCTCCACCAACCCCCATTCACAGATCCATCACAGTCTGCGATTATCAAGAGTGCTCTCATCTGAAACGTCTCTCTTAATTTAATCAGTTACCTTGGGGAATCTTGAAAGAGATTTGCTTTCTCTTCATTTTGCTCACTATAATAAATTTTGAGCACCAGTACTTCAGAATAATGTAGAGGCTAGCTATTCCTGGTCTCACTAGATTGTCAGTTTTGGACTACCTTTGATAATTTCACCTTTCCTTTAAACTACTAGGATCTTTTAACAGCGAAGCTCCCTTTAAATACTACTCCCTATCTTGAACTTGATATGATCTGACTTACCTTACAATTAAAATATGGAAAAGTTTTAACACAAAAGTAATAAAAACAATATGTAATATTGTAATAAAGTTGAGAAGGAGAGGGTGATAAAAGTAATGATGGGACACATTTGAGTGGAATATGCTCCAAGAGAAAAAAAATATAAGTATCTTATTGGACTGCCAAGAAATCCTAGGTGTTATGGGCTATATTTCAGAGGAGGGAACTGACAAAACCACCTCTGAGTATTCCTTGCCTAAGAAAACCCTATGAAATTCATGGAGTCATGGGAAATTCATGTGACGTAAAGGCACAGGCGCTTCAAATTGGCACAAAGGTGATGATTTAAAACTGGTTGGTTGAATCCTGGCAAATGCTGGGGGAGTGACATTTCTGTTTTGATCCCCTGTACTGGGGAGAGAAGTTTACTCCTACAGAGTTTGGACTGGTTATGGCTCCATACAATGCTTACAAGCACTGAAAACCAGCATTTGGTTGTAGGCAATGCTTGGCATTTGTAATGGCTTTGTAGGTCTTATCCTTACTCATAAATCCTTCTGTATCTCTTACTCCTCTCCACACAAGCTTATCTGTTATCAGTCCCCGTCTGTCTCCTACTCCCAGTACTATCTCCTTGCTTTCTGCCCTTTGCCGTCAGCAGCAGCACTAGCCACTACATCCTCTGTCTTCTCCACTCCATTCATCAAGGCCTGTCCCTCTCTTCCAAATCCAGATGTCTTCAGCACAACAGGCCTTTTACAACAGCTTTAGACTTGTCCTGCTTTTCTGCTTCTCTGCTGCCAAATTTTTCCCTTTCCCATTCCCACTAGGGATTGATCAGTTCCCTCCTTATGTCTGCCTCTCATTTCCATCTGGATCCATCTAATAGGGTTAGCATTCTTTAAACCCTCCTGAACCCTAACCAGAGTCAAAGCCTGAAAAAGATATAAATTCTCAGACCGGGCTATGCTGGTTGTGGCTTCTGGGATCTGTAGTCAAAAAGTGTTGGGTTTTTCTTTTTTAAGATCTGATTGAATTATTATTATGCATGTCAAATTAACTGTGTAAGGCAATGTTTATTCCTGGGGAGGGGCAGCATTTCAGCAATCCAAGCTTCATCCCATTTTCTCTTGGAACAGTACCATGCAACAATTCTAGGCTAACTGATTTGATGACTGCAATTATTAACATTTTTAATAAGGTGGTGATTGAGCTATAAGCTTTGCAATTAGTACTGTCATGATTTGGTTTGCATAATGTATACTCTATCTCTGTCGTTGCAGTGACAGTTTGCATGTTGTCAATTATACCAAGTGCCTGCATCAACCATCTGACTTCATAAGATCAGGCAATTGGAGTATTGTTAGATGGCTTGGATCCCTGTATGATTTGTTTGTTTTATTTGTGTCGTGCCTTCTCCCTAAACTGGAACTTAGGTTGCCTCTGCATTGCAGAAATAATCTAGTTTGATGAAGCTTTAACTGTCATGGCTCAATGCTATGGAATCCTGATAATTGTACTTTGCTGTGGCATCAGAATTCTCTGACAGAGTAGAAGAAATATCTCACAAAATTTACTAATACCAGTATTCCATAGCATTGAGCCATGGCAGTTAAACTGGTGTCAAACTACATTATTTCTGCAGTGCAGATGCCGCCTCAGATGGCTCATAAGAAAGTTAACTGAAATTAAGCCCTGACTTCCGGTGTCTCATTGAGAAGTCCCTCTACATGCCTCTAAGGAACAACTCTGGCAACAAGGATATAGGATCACTTTAAAGATCAATATAGTGATCTGGTGATACCCCGTTGGTATTGGGGGTTCGGATGTTCTCACTGTGGATCCGGATTGCTGTTTCTAGACCTTAAAGTCCCTGATGGATATTGATTCCTTGAGTAAACAAAAGGCTAGAGACAGCGAGGATCGGAAGGTAATCACAACCACGTTGTTGTAGAATCTTTTCAGATGACTGAGACACCACCAGCTTTTTAATTTTATTCGTAAATGAAATTGATTACAACTTTGTTGGATGTCTTATCGTGTTCTTGAGCAAATAACTTCAGAAAGTATCGCCATGTGTAATATATATGTATGAATGGATGAAGTGGACTGAAAATATAAGAGAGACAGCGGAAACTCCTAGGCTGAGAACAAAGAAAGAAAGGAGGGGGGAACCCGAAGATACAATAGTGATAAAGATAAAGACTATTCCCCTTGGGTTAATTTGAAAACTTAAGACTAAACTAAAATAATTTGAGGATAAAAAACTTTGGGATCTAAAACCTGTAAGGAAAGAAAAGATTTTTTTTCTTTTTACCTAGCGAACACCCCAGATACTATTGAAGGACTAAAAATTAATTTGGCAAAATAAAAGAAACTGAAAGACAGAACTATAGAGGGGCAAAATCCACCCACTTGGAGAATAAAGAATTAACTTACTTGGAAAGTGAGTAAACAGCCTGCCCAGGGAGACAGGAGAGATAAGGCGATACGGAGGCGGAGGCAGTGGCATGACCTTGGCTCGAGTGGGGGAAGAAGGAGGAGGAGACTGGAGCTTGGGGAGAGACAACAGCGGAAGGGTTATGAGAGATGGAAGAGGTGTTTCTCTTTAGATTGATTGACATTAGACCACCGTAGAGAAGATAGACAGAGCAACACCGAACCTGGAAAGGGATATAGAGTCAACATGCGGAAGGAGAATAGAAACAGGAAACAATAGAAATAAAAATATAGAAAACCAGCTTCTGGAGAAACAACACAATGAGCAGTGGAAAAGAAGGAAGAAGAGAACTTTGCATAGAGATAGAGGGGAGGCAAAGGCGGGAAATAAAAGGACAATTTGATGATTGAACTCTGAGAACTGGGGGATTTATTATAGAAAGAAGAGGTAAAAGGGGTTGGAAATTTGGAGAGGAGAAAAGTTTATTGCTGTAAACAAGACTTGAATCAGACTGGTAAATTTATTAATTGTGTAAGTTAATTTGTGTAGGTGAAGTAGAAAGGTAAATATAAGAGAATTAAGAAGAAGTAGAAGCAAAGTGGGAAAATAAGAGATCAATTAAAGTGTATTATATTTAACTGAATATAATAGAATTGACAGTGAGTGGAACTGGATTGGAAAACTGGGGATAAAGATCCTTAAGCAGAATATAGGTATGACTGAGGTACTTGAAGGGGGTTGTTGTTTTTAACTGGTGAAAGTATAATAGCAATATCCCTCAAGTAAAGATAAATAAGAGGGGTTTTTTTGGGGGGGGGAAGAAAAATGAAAGAAATTGAATTAATAGAAAATGATGTTGAGAAATCAACTAGCTAAGACCCAAAACCAAACGCAACTTCCAAGAAGACCATCTATAGAACAACCTAAAGGGACAGACCCTAACATAAGTATTTTGGATGAGATAAGGAAACTAAAATTGGAAATAAGACAAGAGATTAAAGATTTTAAGGCTGAAATAAGACAGGAAATAAGGATGGAACTACAGGGGATAAATCAAACAATAGAAAAAATAACAGGTGAACTGACTGTAGTAAACCATAAGATAGACATTTTGGAAGACAGACTTGGGGAAGAATTAAAAGATATTAGAAAAGGAAGGGAACAAGACCAAAATGAAAAAGTGGTATGGGATCAGAAATTAAGAGAAAAATGTGTTAAAATTAGAGGAGTAGTGGAAAGTAAGAATGAAAATTTATTGGAAGAAGTAATCCCCAAATTGGCAGAATTTCTTAATAAAGATAGTCAACAATTCCAATTTGAAATTGATAGGGCCTTCAGGCTTAATTCAGTGGTGGCTAAACAAAAGAATTTACCGAGAGATATTGTTGTTTACTTTGTTCGTAAACAAATACGAGATTTGCTCTTGAGAACACATAATGAAACACCCTAGAGATTGAGGGGAAACAAATACAAATTCTGAAAGATATTGCAGCAAGATTGCTGAAAAAAAGAAAAGACATTCTTGACCACCTTCCTCAGACAAGAGGATATACCATATAGATGGGGTCAGCCTGAGGGGCTGACCTTTTGGTATAAAAAGAGAAGGGTGGTGATTAAGACTGTTAATGAGGTAAGGAGATTTTGGGACCAGGAAGAAAGGCGGAGAAAAAAATAGAGATAAAGAAAATAATAAAGATGAGAAACATCTGAGTCAAAGAAGTGGTAGAGAGGGAATGAGACAAAGAGATAGCGGAAGGGAAAGAGAAGAAGAAGAAATTGAGGGAAATCTCAGAGAGGGTGAAAAACAGGAGGAAGAAGGGGTGGAGAATTGGAGATATAGAAAGGAATCAATAGAGTCAGAACAGGAAGTTCTAGATGATATTGAAGACAACCAATGGAATAAAGAAGGAGAATCTCTAGAAGAGAGAGATATAGATAGAACATAGAATTGTTTATTATTGAGTAGGAGTACGGTAGAGAATGGATAATATAAAAACGTTATCATGGAATGTAAAGGGTTTAAACACAGCACAAAAAAGGAATCAGGTGTATCACTATCTGCAAAAATTAAAAACAGATATCACATGTTTACAGGAAACACATATTAGAGCAAAAGATGTAAAATACTAAAAGAATCTAAAGTTAGGAAAGGAATATATATCAGCCACAAGGAACAAAAAAGGGGGGGTGTATATTAATCAATGAATTGATTCTAAAGAAATATTTGATGATCAAAATGGTCAGTATGTAGTAGTAGAAATTAATTGGAAGGGTGAGAAAATACTAATAGAAGGGATATATGCACCTCTGGTAAATAAAGGGGAATTTTACAAACAATTGGCTAATAAACTGGTAAATTGGAATAATGAGTCGATAATTATTATGGGGGATTGGATTGGGGTGATTGATCCCTAGAAAGATAGAACTTTGGTGAAGAAGATTAAATTAAACCAAGGAGAATTACCCAAAAGTTTTTTTGAATAAAGGGATGTGTTAGCATTAAAAGATATAGGGAGAATTTTATACAATAATGCAAAAGAATATACTTTCTTTTCACATCGCCACAACTCTTGGTCTAATGAACAAAATCTGAGAGGAGGACATGATTAAAGGGACAAAATTTAAAGGAGCAGAATTCAAATTACGGGCATTTACAGAAAATCTGATGGTATCTATAACAAATCCAGTGGAAAGTATTGATAAACTCTTAGTAATATTTTAAAAATATGAAGCGGTAGCTGGACTTAAGATAAATAAAGAGAAAGCGACAATGCTTTTAATTAATAAATTTAACAAATGAAGAAAAAAGAAAATTAAAGATGAAATCAAATTTTCAAGAAGAGAAAACAGTAAAATATTTGGGGATGAATTTTACAAAACAAAACCTTAGACCTCTTTAAGAATAACTATGAGAAAGTATGGAGTGAAATAAGGAAAGATTTGGAGAGATGGAAAAAAATAAATTTATCTTGGATGGGTAAAATAGCAACTATAAAAATGAACGTTTTACAAAAATGCTTTTCTTGTTCCAAAATATACCTATCGTGATTAATGACTCTCCATTCAAAAGATGGCAAAAAGATCTATCAAATTTTATTTGGGAAGGAAAGAAGCCCAGAGTAAGAATGATATATATGCAAGATGACGTGGTGAGAGGGGGAATGGGCTTACCAGATTTAAAAATATACTATTATGCATGTGGGCTGTATTGGATATTAGATTGGATTAAATTAGAAAAAGAGAGAAACTTAAAATTAGAAGGATATGATAATGTGTACGGGTGGCATGACTACTTGATATATGGAAAAACTAGAGTGCATAAGGACTTTAAAGATCACTATTTGAGATGAGCCTTATTAAGAATCTGGCAAAAAGTTAAGAGTAAATGGATAGATAATATCCCTAAATGGACCTCAATAAATGAAGCCTTTTTAAGGTCTGATAAAATGGGTAAAAGTAAGTAGCCAACTTATAAGGAACTAATATTAGACAAAGAACCGAATATGACAATTAAATCACAGGAACAACTAATACAAGAAGGATATAATTGTAATTGATTTATCTACCATCAGACAAGAGAAAGATTTCTATTGGACAAGAAAACTAAAAATATAGGAATTATGAATAAAGAATTTGAAGATATAATTATATCAGAAGACAAACATAAAATATCTAAACTCTATAAAATGTTATTAAAAAGGGAAATGGAGGAAGAAGTTATCAAACCACATATGATAAGGTGGGCACAGGATTTTGGACATAATATAGAGTTAGAACAATGGGAGAAATACTGGAAGAAAAGATTAAAGTATACCTTAAACTGTGATATAAAAGAAAACTTTTATAAAATGCAATTTCGGTGGTACCTCACCCCATATAAATTAGCCAAGATGAAAAAAAATCAGATGAATAAGTGTTCCAAATGTGGAAAGAAGGTAGGTACTTTTTATCACTTATGGTGGAAATGCAAAGAAGCGAAGAAGTATTGGACACAAATACATAATGAGGTGTCAAAAATATTGAATGTATGAATAAAATTAAATCCAAAGATGTACTTATTGGGGATAATAACATAGGAAAAATTAGAAAAAGAAAATGGGAAATTTGTTTTTTACCTAATATTGGCAACTAGGATTAATTATGCAGCGAAATGGAAATTGGGAAAAACCCTGACCACTAAAGATTGGTATATGAAAATATATGATCTTATAGAAATGGATAAGTTAACAGGTTTGATAAAGGGAAAAGAATTGGATATTTTTATTAGAGAATGGAAACCAATGATGGATTACTGGTGAAGAGAGTGGGGAATAAAATTCACATTAGGATTAGACTGATTTTTTTAGGGCGTTCTGAAATACATAGGATATAGATAAGCGTGATAAAGTATAATATGATATAGAAATGATAGAAATAGATGTGAAATAAATATGATGACAGAGTAAATATTCATATATATGAAGTAAGAGAAATAAGGGCAGATTGGCAAGACATGATAGACAAGGAAGTTGTTCATTGGTGTTTTGTATGGTTTCTGTGTGTATGTCATAAATTTGCTTATTTAGATATGTGGGTTGTATTGTTTGTTTTTGTATGTATGTACTGTCTGTTTTTTGTACGTATGTATTGTATTGTCTAATATTTTTAATTAATAAAATTATTTTTTTTAAAGTTAACTGACAGTGTGTTGGTAAGAACATCAAAATGTGTCCTATGAAAACACAGTTCAATTGATAATGTTAAAATACAGTTGAAATAAAAGTACACTCATAAAAATCTACATTAGTAAAAAAAAAAAAAAAAGCAGTACCCAACTTCTACTTGTATTATCCTCTGGTGGATGAAAAAAACAAAAACTTTATCAGCCAAGCCTACTTGCAGGTCTTCCATTTGTATACAGTGAGAAGTTGATCCTCCTGTATCAACATGGTTGCTGTCATCTCTGCAGTTGTGTCCTCATCATTCCAAGTCAAATGGAAGAAGTATAGCCACATGCTTGGGCCTCCCGCCTTGTCTTAATGCCCATAGGTGGCAGATTTCCAAAGACATGGTTTTCATAATAATCTATTTGCACATTTTTATCCATGTAGTGTGGTGTTGTTGTTTGCCATCAAATTTACTTTGGCTTATGATGACCTTATTAATGAGAGACCTTCAAGGACCTCTGTTATCAATTGCCATGCTCAGGTCTTATAAACTAAGGGCTGTGGCTTCAGATTGAGTCGATCCACCTGTAGTGTGATCTTCTTCTTTTCCTACTGCCTTCTACCTTACCAAGCATATTGTCTTTTCAAGGCCAAAGTATGACAGTCTCAGTTTAGACATCTTGGCTTCTAGGGAAAGGTCAATTGTGATTTGCTCTTGGACCCATCCATGGTATATCGATAGAACTCTCCTCCAGCCCCACAATTCAAATAATTTGAGGGGTTTCTGTCAGCTTTCTTCATTGTTCAGCTTTCACAACCGTACATAAATATTGGAAATAGAATGGCATGCATGGTTCTGACTTTGGTATTTAATGAGATGTCTTTATGCTTGAGAATCTTACCTAGTTGCTTCAAGGCTGCCTTTCCAAGACTCAGTCTTCCCCTGTTTGACTGGCTACAGTCTCCTGACTCAGCCAAGGTCTATAGAGAATACAGTCAGCCCTCCACACTCACGATTGATTATTCACAGGTTTATCAGAAGAAAGTGAGCAGACAGGCAGATGGGTTGCTGGACACTGGAGATGCCAGTTTTTATCTGTGTAAAGACTGTGTTGATCCCATTTTTATTCCTTCCTTTCTTCAACTAGTTCATGGTGGTATACAAGGGATTGTCCCCTTTTATTTGTTGTTGAGGTTTAATTACTTAGACAGGGTCAGCACCTTTGTCAAGGTCAGCACCCAAAAAAGCCACCACACACACTGTCATTGTTGCCAGGTTGCCCCTTATTTGAGGACCAGAAAGTTTATCCCTTCTAGGACTGGCAGGTGGCCCTTATTATAAGGAATGCCCCCTATTTGAGAGATGAAATACTTTTCCTTTTATACAGGCTGAACAGGATGCCAAAAAAAACCCCTCATATTTTTAGATGTTAGGACTTCTTACACACAGAAATTTGTGCATCGTGCACTTTATGAATGTGGACAATTTTACAGTGGCTAAGTTTACTGAAATCAATACTTTCATTTGGTATTTAAGTAGAACACAAACTTTCTATTAGCTACTTCCTGGTTATCAACCCTGCATGCCATGAATTTTGATTCATTCTCCTTATTGCTATTTGGAAAACCTTGCAACACAACCTTTCACAAACTTGCATAGTGTTGGGTATGATCAACCCCAGTGACAGGATTATTTTGAAATTCAGATTTTGCAATTAAAGCGTCAATTAAAAGATAATATTCAACATGTTTTGAATATCATTGAATATTGTGATAGGCATAATGAAAAACAAGCAGGTTTGTTTTTTCTTGATTTGGAAAAGGCCTTCAATTCTGTGAGATGGCAGGTGTTTATTAGAGATCTTAGGAAAAATGAATTTGGGGGATTGCAGAGAGATATATAAAGATCAAAAAGCACAGATTTGTATTAATGGAGAGAGGACTGTCTTATTAAAGATAGGGAAAGGAACGAGGCAGGGCTGTTCCTTCTCACTGCTATTATTCTTAGTAGTGATCGAGACATTGACCAGGAAAATAAAAGGAGATAAAAATTTAAAGGGGGTTAGGATTTTAAAAATCAACTATAAAATAAAAGCGTTTGTTGATGATTTGGTGGTAAATTTAGAGCAGGGGTAGGCAACCTTTCCCCTTTAAGAGCCGAGGGACTTCAGCTCCCAGGAGCCTCATCCATGTTGGCCAATAGTCCCATGTTGGCCAATAGCTCCTGGGATTCTGGGAACTGAAGTCCCTCGGCCCTTAAAGGGGAAAGGTTGCCTACCCCTGATTTAGAGGATCCTCTATCAGGGACAGAGAAACTGATGAAATTGATGGAACTATTCAGCAAAGCTACAGGGTGCAAAATTAATTTAATTCACATATTATTACAAAAAGTATGAATAAAAAAGAGAAGTTAGAGCTTCGGGAGAAAATAGGAATAGAAGTAAGAAAAAAGTGAAATACTTAGGAATTTTCTTCACAAATAAACAAATGAGTTATTTGACAATAATTATGTTAAAATTTGGAGGGAGATTAAGAATGATTTAATCAATTGGAAAAAGTTAAATCTGACCTTCCTGGGTAGGAATTCTGTTCTTATTTCAAATGCTCCCAATCTGGATTCCTAATAAATTTTTTAAAATCTGGCAAAGGGATGTAATGAATTATATCTGGCAGGGAAAGAGGCCTTTGATTAGGCTGAAAGTTATGCAGGATGCGAAGGAAAGAGGGCGGCTAACCGTACCAAATATAAAACTTTATTATGAAGCAGGTTGTTTGGCATGGATCAAAGATTAGATAAGATTAAAAAATAGAAGATTATTGGAGTTACAAGAGAGGACTTAAAATTTGGTTTCCTTGCCTATTTGTTATATGATAGAGAAAGCTAACCAAGCAGTTAAAAATCACTGTATCAGGAAATCATTATTAAATATTTGGAAAAAATACAAAAAATAGAATAATTGGAGGTACTCCAAAGTGGGCACCACCACAAGAGGCCCTATATATATAAGAAGGTAGATGGTGCACGTATCAAGATATGATTACAATGCAAGAAGGAAATATGAAATCAGATTGCAAGAAAAACTGAATGCAGAAGGGTTATTCTAACCTGGTTTGATTATAGGCAACTGTATGAAAGATGTAAAAATGATATTAAAAATTGGGGTATCTCAGATAGGAAAACTGAATTGGAGTCTATATTAAATGGAGACAAATGTAAAAAAGGAACCATTGGTAAAATATATGACATATTGCTTAATTTGGAGTCTGAAGAGGAGGTGATCAAAGAAGCAATGATCAGATGGGCTAGAGATGTGGGTCATTCAATTCAATTAGATCAATGGGCGAGAGCCTGGTTGAAAAATTTAAAACACACAGCAGCACAAAATTTAAAAGAGATTTGGTTAAAAATGTATTTTAGGTGGCATATCACTCCAGTCAAATTAGCAAAAAAATATAAGAATACTGCCAATTATGCTGGAAACATAGGGAGATATTGGGATCATACTTTTACTGTTGGTGGACATGTAAGAAGGCAAGAGGTTACTGAAAGGCAATCACTCAAGAAATTAACAGAATTTTAAATATTAAATTAGAGATGGTACAAGAATGTATACTGTTAGGTATGTTTGATTATAAACTGTAGAAAAGATATGGGAAAATCTTATTTTATATGGTTATATCAGCCAGAATTGTATTTGCACAAAAATGGAATTTGAAAGTAGTTCCGTAAATAAGTGAATGGTTGATTTATCTTTATGATATGATGGAAACAGATAAATTAACGTGTATGATAAACAATGTACCAATGGATGATTTTACGTTGAAATGGGATCTAGTGTTAAAATGTCTGAAAGACCAATGGGGTGATGTAACAATCATAAATATATGAAAAGAGGGAAGTCAGATAATTAGTATGTAAGCCTTCTGCTTTTTATGTTTATCCAAGGACAAGTATTAGAATGAATTAAAGTGCTTGCTAGATATAACATTATTGTGAAATGTAAAAGATAGGGGTAAAACTCTCAGAGAAACTTGAGATCAATGAGTAGTGGTTAAGTGCAAATTAAATTTTATTATAGGTAAATTAATAGCAAAAAATTGTAGATGTAAGAAAGGCAATTAAGTATACAAGATCAAGTGGTGGAAGTTGTAGGTGTAGAATAGTGTAGAATAGTGATAGAGATAAGATAGGTGGGATAGGTAACAGTAGAGAACAGAAATAGGGTAGGAACACACCGGAGAAGTTCCAGGGATTAAAAGGGAGAGGAAGAAATTTGTAAGTGAAGAAGGTATGAAGGTAGGGAGGTAGGGTGTGTGCAAGTCACAGAGAAGGAAGAAGGAGAGAGAGAGATTAATGAGTAGTTAGAGAGATGGGGGAGAATGAATGAGAGCGGAGGAAAAAGTAGAGTAGAGAGATTAATGAGAGGTTACAAGATGGTGATGGTGAGTGGTTGAAAAGAAGGAAGAGTGAAAGGTAGAAAGGTAAAGGAATAGAGACAAGTTGTACATAGGGAACTTCTTTGTTAAATATAAAATGTTATATAATAATGAGAAAATGTCTTATATTGTATATTTAAGAAAATGATTTAATAAAAATTATTTTTAAAAAGAAATTCAGATTTTGCAAAAACAACACATGCAAGGAGGGGTGTGAAGGAAAAAGGAATGTGTTATAAAGGAAAATTGCAGTCTGTAGATCATTTTGGGATCACAGTTCTTCATTTGAGCAAGTACAAAGAAAATGCAGTTTTAAAGCAATTTACTCCTGAATTTTGTCACACAGGAGGCAATGGCAGCTCATGACTTCCATGTCAGTGAGCAGTGGATCCACTCTATGTTTTAGTCCAGTGTTTTAAGGAGAATGCTGAATTGTATCTCTAAAATAGGTTTAGCGCCATAGACAGAACTTTTAAAAACCTGGAGTGGATTCCCTACCTAACTGACATGGAAGTCAGCAGATACCACTGGCAGGAAATGTTGTGAGATACCAGGGGTTGCAAAACTAGGGTGGAGCTGCATGTGGTTTTTATACTCTATATTATTCATCCCATTCATAAGTACCAAGCACAGAGCATCCTCCTGACTGAGAGTTGTTGATATTTTTGTCTTCTGTTTAATGATCTGGTCTTTAAACTTTTGCTTTTCTTGCTAAGGCTGAGCTTATATAATGGAAACAAACCAACAGCCATAGTTAAATCACATCAAGATTAACAGAATGGGACATGGTAGGTTTACTTACTCAGATGTGAAACTTCTATGCATGCTGGTGAACTTGGTGTATTAGCACATCCATGTTACATACACAGTATAATTTGCTGTGTGCTAAACATGTAGAGCTAAACATATGTAGACTCAGTGCCATGATCCCTGCCCTTTAAATGGAGAGAAAAGTAAGCAAATTGGGCTAAAACATATATTATTTATGCATGTTGTTCCTGTAACCCACTTATTTTCACCACATATATGGGATCCCTATCCAATTTAATTTGTAAGGCAGTCAATGGGATGCATGTTAGCCAATCAGGTAGCATGGATTTCATTGATTTCAGTGAGATTTGACCTTTACTGGGTCAGGCCCAATTTATGTATTTTACAATGCCAAAATGTAATTTTTAAAGAGTGGAGCCAGTGTAATGTAGAGTTTGAGTATTGGACTATGGCTCCAGAGACCAGGGTTCAAATCCCCACTCAGCCATGGAATCCCACTGGGTGGCCTTAGGCAAGTCTCTTTCAGTCCCAAAGGAAGGCAATGACAAACCTCCTCTGAACAAATTCCCCCCCCCCAAAAAATGGCATGAGGGTAGCCATAAATCAGATATGACTTGAAACACACAACAACATTTTTTTAAGAACTTGGTGTTTTAAAGTGGAGTCCATGGCCCAAATCACATGTTAGTCAACTAGAGCAGATGCACTGAATCACTAGGATTTGTTTAACTATGGACTGACTCTTCAGCAGTTGAGTCAATGGGTCTTCTGTAGTTGGGACCAGCAATTAGATTTAAGCCTAAGCATTTTCTCACAGTTTTTCCCAAAACATTCTTATGTGGCCTGAGTTTCAGCTGCCAGGCTTAAGCTGTCAGGAATTTGATATATATAGTAGAAGATGCAGTCTGGTTTCCTTAGCCTGTGTATTCTAAGGATCTAAATCCCATGAGGAATTGCAATATGCAGTTGTTAACCATTGGCTGTTTACTCTTCACAGCTTCATGCAGAAAACTGGCCTTTTGGAGTTGAAATATGCAAATTGTTCCCCTTCATTCAAAAAACTTCGGTGGGCATCACAGTCTTAAGCTTATGTGCTCTCAGCATTGATAGGTGAGAAATTAATTATTCTTTCTTCTTTTAAAAATATGCATATGTGATGTGGTGTAAGGCAAAGAAGAGGTCCCAAAAACTCTGGGGAGTATCAAAGAAGGAATTGAAAGAAGGAGGTTGGTATGCAGAAAATGAAAGCATGAAAGAATTCCTTTGAAAGTAAAGTGGAAGAAAGAGTAAAGAAGAGCTTGGATTATTGCAGGATCTTTGTGTCCTGTCAGTTTCTCACTGGGGTTCTAAGAGCTCCACTCAGATTAACTACAGTCAACTCTCCACATTTGCATGGCTTAGGGGCACAGAACCCCTGTGAAAATGGAAAAAAAACACAAATATGCACACTGCCTCCCTTCTTCAGTGAGACCCTCTTGCGGGCAGCAAGGAGCTGGAGGGGAGACTGAGCACTGATGTTGATGTCATGGTCTTCAGGAGGGACCATTTGCCCTCCCTGTATCTTTTTCCACCTGCACATCATCCCTTTTATCTTTTATCTTCCATACAGTGTAGGGAAGGAACCTGAGAGGGCTGCTGCAGCAAGTGGTAGGGAGGCCATGAGAGATGCACAAGGAGCAGAGTGCCTTCCCTCCCTCCTCTGCCAGGCACCACCACCACCACCATGGTCCCTGTGGGACTTGCTCACCACTTTCTCCATCCATCCACCCTCCCTGCCTTTCTCCCATGCCTGAGATACACTAGGTGATGCCAGTGGAGGGAAAGAGCCTTCTCTCTCTCTCTCTCTCTTTTATCCCCTCCTCTCACTCACCCCCTTCCAGAAAAACTTGTGAATAATCAAAACCATGGATGTTAAATCCAGAAATGTGGGGGGCTGACTGTACACTCCTGGCTTCTGGATGCTTGTTTTCAGAGGTCTCTTCATTGTTTCTTGAGAGCTGCAGGACATGTTCTACTGACTGAGGAAAGTCTGCTGGGAAATGACATGACTGTGGGAAGTCTTAAAACAGAGATCCAGTACCTTTGGCCCTCCAGATAAGCTGGACCACAACTCACATCAGCCCTACCCAGCATGGTTAGTGGCAAGAAATGGTGGGAGGTGTAGATCAAAAGCTTGCCTCCCCTGTCTTGCAGACATGCATACCTTGGTGTTATATTTGAGAAGTTCTTACTAAGCCACATACCTTGGTGTTATAATTGAGAAGTTCTTACTAAGACAGCCTTCCCAAATCCAGCTTCCTCCAGATGAATTGGGCAGTAGTTCTCATCATCCCTAACCAGCTTGGCCATGCTAGCTAGGGATGGGTAGATAAAGTATAACTTGTGTAGAGTGTGAGCAGCCATGCCCTGTCAGAAGAGATCAGAAATGTGGCAGAACATTGTTGTTGCTGCTCCCAGTCTAAATGAGGATTGTCTGAGCAGAAAAGTACCAGAATCCTATACAACCATCATGTACTGCTTAGCACTGTAACAACATTGCTACATAGTGAATTCCTCCAAATCCCACATACCAGTAAGTAGACACTGGGGACTGATGATCAAGAAGCAGCTGGCTGAGATTCCCACCCCCTCCCATGAGTGATCTCCAATATGACAGGCAGAAAAAGGATTCCTGTCACAAATCCCCCTCACACCTGAGATCACTCATACAAGGGATAGGTGAGAACATCAGACAGCTGCCTCCCAATTGACAGGGAACTGACCCTCATTGATCCCTGTGGCTGCTTACTAGTAAGTGAGGTTTAGGGGATTTTCACAGTCCCTATATAACTTCTAAACTAGAGGCTATGTAGGAATCATGAATACCATAAGTTATGTATTCGCAATTGCCCAACAAGATGCTGGCCAACATTTCTAAATATTATTCATGGAGAGCATCAAATATGCCATTAGGAGGATAGGCTTAGTGGGTAGAAAGAGAGAGAAAGAGTCATTACTCGCATATTTATAAACATAAAATCCTGTCCCTTTACTTATGGCTTTCGTCAGATATGAACCTGAAAATGAAATGTTCCTCTTCATATGGAAGCTATTCATGTGAGCAAGGGCCCTGATTTCCCAGGATTCTTGCCTGTTTAGAGAGCATTCACACAAAAAGCATCCTTTTTCCTCTTGAGATGCATGCTTTGCCACATGAGAAAAGAAATGATGGAAGAGGGCAGAGGTAGACATTCTCCTAGCTCTTCTGCAGAAAGAAAGCACAGTGAATGTAGTTCTCCAGATGCTGGTCTATGGCACAGAGCCTGCTCTCTCCAGTGTCGTTCTTCACAGCCAGTTCAATGAATATCCTGTGCTTTGGTTCTTTTACCAACACGTTCATAGTTACTGAACAGCAATAGAACTAGAAATGAACAAGAGTGCTAAGATGTAGGCAGATGCTTTATATTTCTAGTGTTTCATATGTCCCATATGTCTTGGTCTCCAGCAGTGGGGAAGCTCCCTAGGCAGAATGGGATCTTGCAAGAGACAGGATGAAGGAAGGTAGAGTCAGTAAACTGTGGAGACCACAAAGGAATTTTTCACAACCCTCCCAGCATGAGTCCTTCTTGTGGCACTCTGATAACATAATACTAGAAGGCATGAAGTCACATGAATGGAGTCCATAGCACATCTTCCCATGCCAGTGTTAACATGGGAAAGAACCAGGTCACAGGCTCCACCCACAAAAGTAGGAGATGTGCAAGAAGGGCATGTATTGCAACAGCCTTGACTCAACAATGCTGATATTCATTTGTTTATTTAGGCCATTTCCACCCACCCTCATTCTTAGCCAATAAATGAAGGGCTTTCAGAAGGGCTTAGAAAGATAAGGAGTGAAACTGTCCCTGTCCTCAGCTTCAAACTAAAAAGACAAAACAGAAAAGGGGAAGAGAATGGGAATGGGAAGATGGAAAACTCTCAAGCTGAAGCACTAGTTCTTAGTTATAGTTCTGACCATGAAATCTGCTAAGCAATTAATAAGAGTGGCCCAACTCCACCAGGTTTTGCTTGCCCTCCAACTGTGATACACCAATTCCATCTAACTGCACTGGAAAGAAAGGTAGGAAGCACGATCACTCTCTCAGCATGGCTGAGAGACCAGGAAGCAGGGAGTGAGCTTCACTTCACAGCAAAGGAGCTAAAATTGGCTCATTTCCTGCTTTCTGGTCTCTCAGCCATGCTGATAGAGTGGTATGCTTCCTATCTTTCTTTTCACTGCAGTCAGATGGAATGTGTGTTGTATCACAGTTGGAGGGCAAGCAAAACCTAGTGAAGCTTGGCTGTTCCTGGTTTTTTGCTTAGCTTCAGAGGGAGAGGTCCTCCTATAATTATCTTGTATATTATCCCAAACAGTGCCATCTCTTTAATCTCCACACTACCAAAATTTCTTTGGTGGATCTTTGAATAGATACAAGAAGTAACATGTCAGCCAGTGAAAGCCAATGAAATCATAGAAATACACACCCATGTCAGTCACAAAGTCTTTTCCATATTTCCCTAATATTGTATCCTCCAGCTGTTTCTGACTGCAACTCTCCCAGCTGGCATGCCCAGTGATAAAGGAGGGTAGGAGTTGTAACTCAAACCATATAGAGGGCACATATTGGGAAAGTCCACCACAGTATCTGATCAGTATCCAATCTTGTATTTAGGTATCGAGCAGTAGCTTCATGGAGCCGGATCAAGGGCATTGGAGTGCCGAAGTGGACAGCAGTTGAAATTGTATTGATCTGGGTCATGTCCCTTGTTTTAGCTATTCCTGAAGCCATAGGCTTTGATATGATTACTGTGAATTACAAAGGAGAGAAACTTAGGGTTTGTCTACTTAACCCTCAGCAGGAAACATATTTCATGCAGGTAAGATGTCCTGGATTCTGTTTCTTTGACACTTGGTGTATTTATTTTCTTAATAAATATATGCCCTCTGTCAAAATCCTAGAATAATAATAATAATAATAATAATTTTTATTTAATACCCCGCCCCTCTGAGCACAATCGGGGCGGCTTACATCATAAAATTCAACAATAATTAAGAACAATTACCTCCCCCTCCCCCCCTTAAAATGTAATTAAACTCAATACAATTTAAAAAAAAAAAGGATTCAAATGAGGGGATGGGGGATGGGGAGGTTAGACCCTGCATCTCTTTCTTCCCCTTACAGTCTTGCATCATTTGAGAGATTGCCATAGCTCCTACTTGACTGGCTTTAACTATCTGTCAGCAAGCTCTCTGAACTCTCCATGCCTCCCTTCCCTTCCTTATAAAGCATCCAAATCATTCTCTCCCACGGATGGTTTACTCATTGCTTCAGCAATGCTATAACATTTCCCAGTGACCTTAGTGCTAATGCTCCTCTAGTTCCATTGACAGGGTGACCAGGACACTATCACCCTGTGAGATGTGGAGGGGAGGTTTCTCCTGTAAGCAGTCGAGCACCACTGTTTTTCTGACAGAACTGCTGGACTGGGGGGGGGCATATACACTACACAGTTATAGCACTATAATACAGTTGGCCCTTACTATCCACAGATTTTTTATCCATAGATTCATGCATCCACAGCTTGAAAATATTAAAAAAAATATAAATTCCAAAAGCAACCTTGTTTTTGTCATTTTATATAAGGGATGCCATTTTACCATGCCATTGTATTTAATGAGACTTGAGCATCCATGGATTTTGGAATCCACAGTGGTTCTAGGAACCAAACCCCAGTGGATACCAAGGGCCCACTGTACCACTTTAACTTCCATGGCAATGTCCTATGGAATCCTGGCCTTTGTAGTCTAGAGCTCTCTGACTGAGAATTCTAAATACCAGTCTCTAAATTGAAAATCCCAGGATTCCATAGGATGGAACCATGACAATTAAAGCAGAACCATAGTGCTATAATTGTGCAGTGTGAAGGGGGTCTCAGGTCCACTTTGCAGAGATGGACTTTTAAAATAACAACAACAAAGCCACAGCAGTGATATGAATTACTATGGCATGTGATCTCCTATTACAGGCCAGTTGAATCTCCCTTATCAGTAATTCCAAAATCTGAAATATTCCAAAAACTAAACTTTTTTCACAGGGAGCTGAGATAGTTACATCTTTGCTTTCAGATGCTTCAGTGTACACAAAGTTTGATTCATGTACAAAATTATTAAAAATATTGCATAAATTTACTTTTAGGCTATGTGTATAAGGTATATACAAAACATTAATGAATGTTGTGTTTAGACTTGGGTCCCTTCTCCATGATATTTCATTATGTACATATATACAAGTGCAGGTATTCCAAAATCCAAAAAAATCTGAACTCAAAAGACTTCAGATCCCAGGCATTTTGGATAAGAGAGACTCGACCTGTATTACTTCCATTGTTGTTTCTCAGAATTCTGACTCAAGGTAGCTTACAGAAATTAAAACAGATGTAGATAAAACATATCAGTAAAAACATACAAAGTTAAAATATATCTAAACAATCAATAGAATTAAGAGCAGTGGCTCAAGTGGTTAAGACACTGACTCTGTTGATTGCAAGATCAGCAGGTTGGCAGTTCGAGGCCCTGGTGCTGCATGATGGGATGAGCTCCTGTCACTAGCCCCAGCTTCTGCCAGCTTAGCAGTTTGAAAGCATGCAAATGCAAGTGGATAAATAGATACCACTTCGGTGGGAAGGTGAACAGCATTCTGTGCAATCATGCTGGCCACATGATCACAGAGTAGTCTTTGACAACGCTGGCTCTTTGGCTGAGTAACAGAGATGAGCACTGCCCCCTATGTTCAGACACGACAACCTTGTCAATGGGGAATACATTTACCATTTTAAAACAGTCATTAAAAAAAGCAAGAGGTAAAAAACTGTGTAGCACATTGTTCAAAGTCCTTTCCTTACCAAAAATTCCCAAAGGTTTTAGAAAAGTCTTCACTTGCTGACTGAAGAAAAGCAGAGAAGGAGCCAGTCTAGCCTGTCTGGGAATACTTAGAACAGCCATTAAGAAGGTCCTCTCCTGTGTTTCCACCCGAATCCTCTGTGTATCAGGTTGACCTGCATGTTTCCTTGATTACCACTAAGAAAATTTAAAAAGCTGAAATAATGTTATTTTTCCTTTCTCTTTCTCTCTTAGCTTTACAAAGAAGTTAAAGATTGGTGGCTTTTTAGTTTTTATTTCTGCTTGCCACTGGCAGTCACAGCTCTTTTCTATACACTGATGACCTGTGAGATGTTGAGAAAGAAGAGTGGAATGCAGATTGCTTTAAATGACCACTTGAAACAGGTAAAGACATTCACGAAATCTCTGAGCTTTCTGAAAGGGCCAAAATGTTGGTACCCTTAGTGCTGAGTACATCAAAAGTAAGGAAGCTTTTGCCTTCCAAATGGTTTGGATGACAACTTCCACAATCTCTCATCATTGACCATGCTACCTGAATTGATGGGGTTTGGAAGATACAATTGATGGGGTTTGGAAGATACAATTGATGGGGTTTGGAAGATACAATAAAGATGGCTTTTTCTGCAGAGTCCTATTCTCCACCCTTTCCAGACTGACTCTGTAAAATGGGATAGGGAACCTTTGTTTTGACCCTGGGATTGACTTTAGAATTTAGAAAGGAACTCAGGGCTTGCATTCCAACAGTGGGCAGGGCTAAAGAAACATGGCAGTATCAAATCAAAGAGCATAGGAGTAAATGTAATTCTTACCAAATTTAGATAAATTCCTGTCAGTGATGCAAAGCACAGCTTAAGTCTGTGCATGTGTATTGAAGAGTAAGCCTCAGTGCAACACTCCAGTGCAAATAAAGCATGCCTGTTACTAGGAGCCACATTTGCAACAGGCTAGCTTGTTGAGTTGCTTGCAGCCAGCACCTTTAAAACACCTGCATGGGAAACATGCCTCCAGATGCTTCGGATTAAATACCCATAAACCTCATCCAGGACATAACATTACCCCTTTACATCATATTGTATTGCTCCTGTCCAATATTTTTAGGACCTACTCCCCAGTAGTGTCCCTGGGGGTGGGGTGCGGGCCTCATCGGCTGTCACTCCAGAAGGGGGATGACACGCCAGAATGGTCACTGCTTCAGCCTGCGTGGGTGCTCCTGGGGCCTGCATGGGTGCCCCTCAGGCCTGCGCAGGAGTTCCTGGGCCTGCATGAGAGCTCCTGGGCCTGTGCAGGCTCCCTTTGGGGCCATGCAGGCACCTTTTCAGGCTACGCAGAAGCTTCTGGGGCCATGCAGGTGCTGCTCCAGGCCATGTGGGTGTCATTTCAGGCCATGCAGGAGCTCCTGGGGCCTGTGCAGGTGCTGCTCTGGGCTGTGCGGTCACTCCAGGGGCCTGTGTGGACCTCCCTCCAGCCCACATGGGCGCTCCTGTGCACCCCTGCCCCCAAAACTCCACCAGAAGTCCTGCCACTGGAAGCCCCCCCAGACGTTCCCCCCCTCACTGGGTGGGAACGCCACTGCCACTCCCTAAAAATAAATGCAAAAAATGAAGGAAATTGAAAAAATATATTTCCTAGCTGATCAAGCATGGAGATGGTGTGCCATATGGGATACAGAAAACCATAAAAATGCAAGTTTCAAATTTGTTAGGCCAACACTGTACCAATTATTATCTCTTGTTTAATCTCCTAGTGCCAGTCTTTATAGTAATGATGTATATACAACAAAGTAAAACCAGAAGGTTTGATTGGTGTTAATTAACTATATACAAGCTCTCTTGGATTGCATAAAGTCTGTATGGATGCTATCATTCACATTTCCATCTTTTTGCTAGTTTCTGAGTTGAGACAATTTAAAATAGATCAAAGAACTATGCCTAACAACATACACAAACAAAATTCCCATTTGAAGCATCAGTGAGACCAGAAGTCAATACTGCTACCCACTCACAGCATCTTTGATATTTTGCCTAATCCTCTTCACTTTTCATAGCATTAATCCTAAAATAGGAGTGTGGAGTATTTTAAAATATGTAGAATAAACACAGTGAATCTAGATAATCAGGGATAATTTTCAAATTGAAATATTCAGCTCCTTTGACTGTAACTCAAATACATATTTTTACCCTCTCGCCCCCGGCCCTGTGCTTCTTGCTTTCAGAGACGAGAAGTGGCCAAAACAGTCTTCTGCTTAGTGATTGTTTTTGCCTTATGTTGGCTACCTCTTCATCTCAGTGGGATATTGAAGTTCACTCTTTACAATGAGCGTGACCCAAACAGATGTGAACTTTTGAGGTAAGATATTATTATGGAATACCACCACCACTATTTGCTTTTCAACTATACTTCTCAGGAGAATGCTGACATTTTGATTTTCTTCCTCCCAGTTGGCACATTTATCTTGAGAACACATGGAGCCAATTCATACTGTTGAGGGTCATGGGTGGAATACAGGACTGCCAGTGAACTTGCAGTTCAGTCAGGATTACATTGAATGCAAGTTGTCTGTTCCATTTCCCAGTCCATTATGTGGTTGTATGATAAATCCCCACATTGATCACATTGACCAGCTGCCATGGCTTGGGGGGCACAATACCCAATGTGAACCTCAGGAGGGCCACATAATGTAATATAATTGTATGGCCCCTTACACACACACACAAACACACACTCAAATACTGGGCAAGAATAAAGTGCTGATTCTTATGACACTTCTCATAGTCACTCAAATACTAGGCAAGAATAAAGTGCTGATTCTTATGACACTTCTCATAGTCACATCCTTAAAGAAACTTTGAAAATGAAGGAATATCTTTTGAACCCTTTCATGTACACAAAGAGCAGTAGTATATAGGATATTGTCCACTTTATTAAGATCAGCTAGCAGGCAGAGAATACTCAAATGACCTATCCACCCCAAAAATACATTTCCACAAACATAAATCACAACAATATGTTGTTGCTAAGGAAATACACATAAACCCTCCACAGTTACTATAAGGATTTGCAGCTAATTTCAGAAGGAAGAGGAAGCCTGAGCGTAAGGGTAGGTGGTTCATTGCCCTTGATAATGCAGCAGGCAATGGAAAGAAGATAGCATGCTTCTGGCTGAGAGACTGAGAAGACTCTTTCTTTGTTCCACATTTATTCTCCTCTACCAAATAATACTCCTATCCTTCTCCCATCTTTTGTATCAGACTTCTGGATAACCTGTTTTCTACCTCCTCTTGATTTTCTTGTCTCAACATCCCCTACTGTCCTAGGCCCTTTTGGTAACCCAGCTTTGTTATAGCTGGTAATATTCCAAAAGCCTTTCTGAACTATGAGTCCCCTCACCCACTCTATGGGAAACTTTGGTTATACCTTGTAGGAAAATGACTTGGGCTCTTTGAGTTTTTTTTTTTCTGAAAAGATGTAAGACAGGTATTTTCTCATTTCTATTGTCACATTGCAGAAAAAAAGAGCAATTAGCAATCTGCAATTATAAACAATGAAATCAAGACATTAAAAAAAATTACAATGACAGCTGCATAGTAGTATAAATTTTAATTGCATACTCTCCGCAAGGAACTGAGGATAGTCTTTATTATTCTCATCCACTGTTTGAGCATCACAACAGCCCTTTGAGGTTGGCAAGGCGTCCAAGGTCACCCAATGAGTTGGCTGAGTAGAGATTTGAATGTGGGTTTCCCTAGTCTTAGGGCTTTTTCAGTATTAGGCCCTTATAGCTATGTTTCCAATTTAAATTCCATGGCTCCATCCTATGGAATGCTGGGGTTTGTAGTTTAGTAAGCTCTCTGGCTAAGAATTCCAAATGCCCCTCCCTCAACTACAGATCCCAGGATTTCATAGGATGCTGCCATGACAGCTGAAGTGGAATCATTGCACTATAACTAGCTTTAGTCTGGCTGTCCCATAGGCCTGAAGAAGAAATCTGCATTAGCAGAGGGTTTGGGGGGATTTGTTTGTTTTACAATGTTTGGTCTAAGAATTTAAAGAAAAACACAACTGTATCTTTCAGATTCCTATCATCAGTTTCTTTGTGCATCTGATTCTTTTTTTTCCCCAAATTACACACAAATAAATATTCATGACCCATATATTTGAAAAATATGCACAAGCCCACTTTAATCAATGCATAAAATTATATATTAAGAACCAAGTGTATAAGGAGGGAGTCTACACTGAAGAAAAGTACATACCCAGAATACACACAGATATCTGTGGAGGAAGGAAAAAAGTAGTCTGGCGACTTGCTACAGAATTTGGATGCGACAAAAATGCTGGTGCGAGTCTGAGAAATGGAAAGTAAATAAAACTAAGATTTTTCACATCTATTCCCTGATAGCACTACTTTACCTAACAAATTTTGATTTTGCACCTTTTTTCATACAGTTTTTTACTGGTGTTGAACCACATTGGCATCAATATGGCATCTCTGAATTCTTGCATTAATCCTATTGCTCTCTACCTGGTGAGCAAAAGATTTAAGAACTGCTTTAAGGTAAGACATTTTCATTCAGGGTTTGTTATTTTAAAATGGTGCTAGAAAGGATCTAGCAAGCAATGATTATATGACAATAACGAGTGATAGATTACTTTGCAAAAACAATGTGTTGTACTTCTGCAGAAAGGCAGAAGAGAGCAAAGCACAGACAAAGGCCATCATTCACAATGGGAAGCAAAAGAAAACCAAAATAAATGAGCTGTTCCAGAGACAAATGACAGACAGGAAAGACCTGATTGTCTGCAGAACTCACCTGCTGGATTGCAGCTGTTGAAGGGGAGGAACATCACTCCTGCTTAGTGAATATGCCCAAGATATTCCAAACATTTAAGCTGTTGTCTTGTCAAGATGAAGAATTGCTCATTTTTAGTCCACAGGATGGCCCAGCAGGCTTCAGTACATATTTTACAGTTCGCAGCACATTGTGCACAATGCAGACATAACATGATTAAGCGCACACTGTACACTAAGTTGTGTGCCATAGGATGCAATCCACAGGTGTCTTTATGATTTCTGTGTTGAGAAATGCAGTACAGTTGCTCCATTTCCACAGATTTTTTTTATCTACAGATTCAACTATCCATGGCTTGAAAATACTGTAAAAATTCCAATAAGCAAACCTTGATTTTGCCATTTTATATAAGGGACACCATTTTACTATGCCATTGTATTTAATGGGACTTAAGCATCCAGGGATTTTGGTATCCATGAAGGGTCCTGGCAGCAAACCCCAGCAGATACCAAGGGCCCACTGTTTTTTGTGTAACAATGCAATATGATTTATTTTATTTATTTTATTTATGTACTGTTTGCTTGCTTGCATTTTAACCCCATAATTGAAAGCCTACTCTGGACAGTTTATTTATTTATTTATTTATTTATTTATTTATTGCCTCCCAGCCCACAATGGCTCCTGAGACACTGAACAAATATAAATAAATTAAAACAATACAAAGATAAAAACATTTTTAAAGCACATTAACATATGCTTTAGAAACTGCTGAAGGCAGTAGAAAGCACAAAGAAAAAAACAAGATTAAAAAGTTCTTCACCTGAAACCAAAAGAAGTGACTAGAACATCAAATTCTGAGTCATTTGTTAATAGAAAATAGGCCTCTTTTAAGGTTGAAATGACTGGGGAGGACACAGTATGGCAGAATTGCCCCCCATGTGCCCTAGGAGAGATTGCAGACCCTTCCAGCCCAACTTGCATGCAAGGGGCAGCAAAAGGTGCATGCAAGGCACAGCTTTGGAAGGCTGTATGTGGCGCATGGGGTGCACTTTCTCCACTCCTGATTTAAGATCTCCTGGGTGGACTAAATGCCATTTAATCTTGTGGTTTGTTAATTTTTGATTGATGACCACCAGAATTAATTACTTGTTAAAGGATAGGTGCCTTCAAAAAATGAGTTTAGGTGTTGTCCAGTATCTTCCTTAGAGAAGATAATCAGGATGAATTTATTCAGATTCTTCCATAATCTCTCTGGCATTTGCTACTGCTCATTTGTCATCTCATGGTCTGCCTGCCTCCTTGACCAGTTTCCTGATTTTAACATATTTAGAAAAATATATATTGTTGGTTGTTGAGTTTAGCTTTGCAAATTTTGTTTTTGCTTCCTTTATCCTCCCCTTTCATTTCTTCTGTCAGAATTTGTACTTTTTTTGTAGTCATATTTATCTGGGCAAGACTGAAGAAGAAAGACTTCCATTTTCTAAGCAAAACCTTTCTTTTCTTTTCTTTTTTTTTCTTTCTTCTTTTTCTTGGCTTCTTCTAGTTTCTGTTGACTCTGCTTCACAATCATGGCTGGTATCATTTTGGACTTGATGCTACCTTGATGCATTATGGTTAAGTGTCTGCCATCATGATTCTCCCTTTCAATTTTATTTTAACTAAGTAGAAGCTGAGCAGAATAAAGTACAGCTGACACCAAAATATCAACGGCATAAGCACCAGCATGGTTTTATTTTGTTTTTTGTTTCTTTATTGGATAAAGAATTCCTGAGAGAGGACATCATAACAACCAAGCAGTTTCTCTTTATGTTCAACCCTCACTTTCCAGCACATAGAATGGTGGCATGACAAGAGTAATCTGTGATGATAATCAGGAGCCACTGATGTGTCAAGAAATGATCTGGCTGCCCAGTCCCAGTTCACAGCTTAGCAGCTATATTTTGAACAAATTGTAGCTTGTCTTCAAAGTCATCCATAACACAGCATTTTGCAGTAGTCCAGCCAAGAAGATAGTAGAGCTTGTATAACAATCACAGGCTATGTTTGGTGCTTTTAAAAAAAAAAAAATGGGCCACAGTCAGCAAACCACGTGGCACTTTGGACTTTTTGAATAAACGAGGAGTAAAAATGTTAAGACCACATAAGAGATAGGTAGACTTAAAACACCTTGGCAATAAGAACATTGTCACAGTGTTTTAAGCCTACTATCTCTTGGGTGATTTAAACTTTTTTACTCTTGTTTTATTTAGTGTGTATTTCTTATCTTTTAATTTTTGTATCCTTAATGTTATCAGTGGATCAATTGCTGCTGTTTCCTTTTGTGCATACCATTCTGGACTTTTCCACAACTCTCTATTTACATATACACTGGAGTTCATAGTGCTGTTAGCACTGTTCTCCATTGGTTTGATAAATCCATTGGTCATGCACCAGGTTCTGGGCACTCAGGTCACATCCTATGTATATTGTTCTATGAACTACTGTTAAACCTAGTCTCTGATACCATCATCCCATTCACACATCAAAATGACATAATTGTGCTTATCTTGCTGGCCCTGGACTTGGAACAACACTCCACAAAGGAACATGATCCAACACAGGATTTCCATTTCTGACCTAGCAACTTAAATTTTTCTTCCAGGATTCCATGGCTACCTTTTCCAATGTTGTTGGTGTTGATGTGCACCACAACCATTGACTCCTTACCCCAGTTAATCTACATGGTGCATGATGGCTACAACCTACACACCAGGCAAGCTACTCATCATAGAATTAGCACATTCATCATAAACTCATCTTTGTATGCTCCTCTACATTTAAATCATCCATGTCATTGGCATGAGAGGGTCCATTCTAAACAATTGTTTCTCTCTTCCTCTGGATGTTCTCTTCCTTCCCTGAAACTCTCATTCATTCTCCATGACAACAAACAAATTGCAAACCTGAGAGTGGGATTTCTGTAACACATCCCTAAGGATCTCATCTGCATACCTTTCTTGTCTTACCTTACTTAGCTTAGGCAGATTTACCTGGATCATTGGCACACCCACAATAACAAGTCACCAGACAGATATATGGCTGTATAGTGCCTGCAGTGCCACTGGCTTTCTCGCTTCATAACTGCTTGTGTCAATAAAACTTCTTTATACGAAAATCTAAGTTTTTATTCATATTCATTGAACTGAATGAATAAAGAGCCAGTCTACTCATCCGAAACAGATGGGTCAAAAATGCCACCTTTGGGCTGATCCGGGGGCGTGGCATTCAGATGACAAATGCCTCCAGATCAGGCCTAAGCTGTGCTACAGCCACCTCAGGTGGCCCAAACCTAGCGGCAAAAGGAGTGAGGAAAAACACTCCTTGCCAGTGGTCCATTGTGGCCCACAGTGGTGGCCAGCCTTGGGACTGTGGCATCTGATTGCTGTAGTCCTGTGCCAAACAGGGAGCAACCAGGGCTGGAGCGGCCAAAGGCCACTCCAAGCTACTGATCTGATTGACCCCTCCGTTTTCTGTTTCTTTGTCATTTTGCTACTGGAGTTCTTTCTTTTATAAGATGGGGCTTCCTTAGGAGGTAACCTCATACTATGCTCCTAGTTAGGTTCCTTAGATTTCTGTCATAGCCAGCTATGTCAAGAAAGCCTAGTTGCAAAAAGTGTGTGGCTGAACTTCTACAATCATCTTCTTTGCTTATTTCTTTTCTCCACCCTTGTCCTCTTCCCATTTTCCATTTTCAACACTCCATTTTCCTCTTCACACCTACCTGTTTGATTTCTTTATCTCTTTGTAGGAAAATAAAGCAAGAATTCATACTCCAAGTTGTTAGAGTATGTTCTCTGTGTAATGCAGTTCCATTCTCCTTAACACATGTGCTATTTCTCCTGAGACTCCAACTTCTTGAGTCAAGACAATGTCATATTTTGACACACAGCATTGTAGAACTAAATTTCATTAATTTTTTGGCATGCTTTTACATTTTAAATTCAGTTGTTTTAATGTGATAATCTGTTTAACTGTGTTAATATTATAACTTATTGCAGTTCTCGTTTTTTGAATCATGTGATCTGCCTTGGGTTACAACATTGGGAGAAAACTAGGCAGTTAAATAAATAAATAAATTTCCTTATATACATAATTCCTCCACAAATTGTGGACCATCTCTTTCACTTATTCCATTGTTTTTGCTTATACACTGGCTCTGCTACAGTACCATACAGTAGGAGTTCAGGGGAAACCTAAGATGGAGCTGGGCTCTGCACTCATGAAATACATAGGCTTAGTTTCTGCTAAAAGCTATTGGAAAGCCAGCATAGTGTTATAGTTTAAGTGTTCAACTAGGATTCTGGATGACCTGGGTTTTAATCTTGTCTCAGCCATGGAAACCCACTGGGTGATCTTGCACAAGTGACTCTCCAAGTCTCAAATGAAGGCAATGGCAACCCTCCTCTGAATAATTATTGCCAAGAAAATCCTACAATAGGGTCACCATAAGTCAGAGCTGAAGACACTTAACAAAAATATCAACAGCCATTGACCGAAAAAAATTGTCTAGGTATCTTTGTGAATCAGCATATGAGGCAAATTCACCAGAAATAAACAATGGACCAGGACATCACAAAGAGAGACAACAGTAAACTCTGTCCCCAAAAGACTAAGCTCTCTTTAAAGACATAAAAGCTTCTGAGAAAGAATCTAGCATGTAGGTTGTGTGAACTGTGCCCTTTCCCTGCACAGTTCTGCATAATTGACCATGAAAGAAATTCTGGTTTAGACACAACCCTCAGGTCCTTTTTATAAGGAGTAAGACTCAGGCTGCTGATGTGGATATAACACTAAGATCCAGGTAGATCCTTGAGGTCCGTGTGTTAAAGAAACAAGTGTAAGGTACTATGATTTTCTTTTTGATCCCTGAGTGCTGTCAACCAAAGTAGATGGCTTACTGAATACAGCCCTATTAAGACATATTTAATGAATGCAATCTCTACATATGTAATTATAAAATTCAAGTAACAATGTTTAGAAAAAATATGCCCCCTGTCTTCCAGCTGTTGGCCTATGGTTCTTCAGTTTTTCTGATTCATACTTTGAGAACCAATGAAATAGACCATGACCATAGACATCTTTCTTCTGATGGATTGAAAATGGTTCTGGATTCACTCCCTGAAATGGGCAACAATAATTCTGCATTTTACTCTTATGCTAATTCTTCTAATGAAATTATCTTCTTTTTCAACAGTCATGCCTATGTTGTTGGTGTCAGTCCAAAGATATGCTCTCCCTGGAAGAAAAACAGTCCTGCTTAAAGTTCAGAGCCAACGATCATGGATATGACAATTTCCGCTCCAGCAACAAGTACAGTTCATCTTAAGGAAGGAACTTTAGTCTCAGCTCTCACTGTTATTTTTTCCCCACTGTATGGATGACAAGGACTGTTATTGTAAAGACAACAAAATGTGGTGGGGAGGGGAGGGACTTGGTTTGCACAAAATTCAAATCACTTACAGTCTGTTTGAGTTAATTAACCACAGTGCTCATAACTATTTAACACATAAAAATCCCTGCAAGAAGCAGAAAGTTCCTTGTCAAAGCACTTAAACTCTCCAGAATGAGCACTTCCAGATCATCTTCCAGTATTGTAAAATGAAATAGCCATGTATGTCCCTGAGAGCCTGAGTAATAATTCTCAGTGTATATAGTATTCTATGACTGCTGCTGGGACAATACCGGCTAGGTCTATAAATCACTGTAACTTTTTGTTTGGGTTTTTGTTTTGCTTTTGCTTTTGTGTGTTTTTTGGAGTGGGGAGACAGTCTGACCTATAATCCCATCTTGGATATAGAGTTTGTATTGTGATACATCAGGCATGCTGCTTCATGTCACAGAAGAAGAAAAAAACAAAAATTAGTAAGAATTTTATCTGCAGAAATCGGAGAAAATTCATGAGCACAGACAAACACAAACCAGGTAGTGCTTAAGTAAGCAAATACGAACTTTCTATTATAGGTGAAATAATGGAGGTTAATAATATACCTTTACAGAGTTTGGCAGTTACTTTTTTAACTCCCAAAGAGTGCAACTCCCAGCAAATTTGCATAATTTGTATCGGATTCAGATTTTTGTTCTTCCTTCCCCCGCCCCCCCCCCATCCCCATGGCATCTAATTCTGAGTGCTTGAGTATAGCATTTTCTCCTTACCCACAACTTTGAAAGAGTAGTACCTAATGCTAGTAAACTGCTTCCCTTTTTAAAATATTTTTGTCATCTATATTATAAATAAGAGTATCCCTCTTTTTCTCAAACAAGCTTACACTTACTGTCCTTTGGCAGAGAGCATACCCTTCTATTCACAGAGTTCTAGTTATCATAGATGACCTTTGTAGTTGTAGATATTGAAAGAGTGGGGGATCCCAGCCTTCACCTTTATGGTTCTTCAAAGGATCCTGTGGTTCTGCTTTTGTAAATATTCTGGTTGAGACATAACTGAGCCTGGTATAGTAAGTAATAAAATATGGGCTGGTCCCATTGCCATTGTCTGTATGAATAACAGATTGAGAGAGAGAATGTGCTTATAATACACATGACGTGAACAGCCAGGAGCATTCACTTTTTGTGTGTGCATTACCAACAGAGAACTATTTCAAAAATAATACTTAAGTGCAGATTTAAGCTTATTGCCAGTACTAATAAGAGAGCCAGCATAGGTTGTGGTTTGAGTGTTGGACTAGGGCTTCAATCCCTGCTCAGCAGTGGAAGGCCACTAGGTGAACAAATCTTGCCAAGAAAACCCTAGGATAGGATTGCCGTAAGTCAGAGTTGATCTGAAGGTTCATAACAACAAACAAACAAAAACTAGTACTTTTGTTCTGAGCCATAGTGAGTCTGAGTTGAAATGCTTATAGAACTAGCCTTGGAAATCCTTTATGGAAAGAATGGCCCAAGTGAGCCCTGAGACTATGTGTGCCCTGTAAAGGTGCTTTTGTAAACACCAGCTTCCTTCCCCCCCCCCCCCCCCCCCAATGCTGGCAAAAGGTGAATTTCCTCTCTTGGAAGCTTTCAGGAGTAAGAATTCACCTTTCAAATAGATTGTTGGGTTCCCTGCACTGCTTGTCATTCTGAATATATATATATATATATATATATATATATATATATAATTAAATAATTATCTGTATTTCAAAACTAGGCATAGACTTCTAACCACTTCTAGCTTGTGGTTGTTTTTCATTTGTGGGGATTCTTGACAGTCTCTTCAACCCTGGAGATGTCGAGTTATCAGAATGTTAATATTACAGTTTTCTCATGGTGGTAGTGGTACAGAACCTTGATTCTGCTTCTCAGCTACCACCTGTCTTGGATTGCCCCAGCAATAAGACTTCAGTCCATAAAGTGCCTTTAAAATTCTGAGTCAATGTTTTCATTAATTCCAGTGGAGTGCTGGCAATATATAGACTTGTGGGGAGCATCACTGAGGGTGTAATTTCTAAACACTTCCTAGGGATCAGAGCTGGACTTACTTCTCTCTACACTTCTATAGGATCTCGCTATTAAAAATAATCCACCAGGAAGTGCTGCACAATAATCCATCAAGAACAAGGAAATAGTCCTGATGGATTTCATCTCCCATGTACCTCACCATGCAGGAGAATTTTTGCACCATGATAGACTAGCTCATATCATTTTAACCTCAAAACTCAATGTTTTGTAACATGTAATAAACCCATTATGAAATAATTGAGAGGTATTTTTGAATTAATCTTTGGAAATGCAGAATTAAAACAACTAAGCAATCAAAGGTCATTTGTCCCAGACCATAATAGACAAATGCATGCAAGAGCAATAATTTTTCTAATGATTAAAAAAAGGTAAATAGCAAGCTAACATGCATAGGTCAATTTCGTAGATATTATTAGAATCAGTGATTCTCACCCAGTGGTATGGACACCATTGATATGATAAAAAAAGTAGATGGCATGGTTTCCATGAAGAGGACTAAGGGCCGATGCAGACCAGCCTAAAGGGCCAGCCTGGGGGTGGAGTTGGGGTGGGGCGACCGCCCAACGCTGACCGCCCGACCGCACAGCAGCAAAAAGGAGGATCAGGGCCATGGCGTGTGGTTGCTGTGGCCCCGATCTAGTGCTCCCAGGGGCAGCACAGAGCCACCCCTTAGGGGCCATCTACATTAAGAGCTACTTCAGTCCTCAAATGCACCTGCATGTATGACATGGCATTTCCTACCAACACTCCATGTCATGGATTAGCTATTTGTGACCTTTAGACAATATTAACACTATTATTATAATATTTAACTCCAGTTCAGATTCTTATTTTTGTTTGCTTATGTTTAATCCCAACAATACAACCACAAGCTTTAATGCCCTTAAAATTGACCATAAATGATGAATAGAGTAACAGAATATCTGTATATCTGTCAGTGTGCCTGCACACATAAATGTCCTGAGAGAAGGGGCTTTTTGTTTTTAATCATGGAAGGGGACACATCTTTTTAGACAGAGTGATGGATAGAATTTAAGATACAGAAGTTTGAGAAACACTGATTTGGAGTTCATGTATCAACACTCTTAAAGAACTGCGTCTATGCAAATTCACATACACACAGCTTTTCACCTAAATATTCTTATGCTATTCAGCAGTTAGTAGTTTGACTAAGGTGTAACTATTGATGACAATGGTCATTCCAGTTTCTTGAAATATGAGGAAAACCAAACACATTGTCCAGCTGAATGTGCTCACTTTTATTGCTGTGGATGATAACATTTAAGCACTGTATGTGTATGTTACTATTAATACCATTTAAAGTGCAGTTTTCATGATTATGATGTATTATATGGGTTTGGGGAGGTTTATGAACTCATTGTTATGTATATTGTTATGTTATTATATAGAGACCTCACAGAGCCGTAGTGGAAAACTGTGGGAGGCCAAGGGGAAACAACAGAAAGTGGCCTGAATTCATTTTCTGTTCACTTCCTTTTTTAAAGGTCTCATTTTGTTCTAAAATAGCCTCCAAACATGGCAAAAATGGCCCCATGACACCTAAGGGCATTTGGGGGAAAACAACATTTTTAGCAGGCAGCAGTTTCATAGAGGCTATCTCACACTCCTGTCTTAGAGGCTGTCTCACATATTAATTCATGGAAATAATTTGTTTAGATCCTAACATGTGATAAAGCCAGTGCATAGGATATGTGTTGTGAACAAATTGCCTTCTTTGTAGGAATTTGGTCACATGTGTTGTCGCTTAGCCACATATATAATTGTAGACAGAAAGAACATATATGCTGCCTACTCTTATAGATAGTAGTGCATACCAAGTATATAGTTATCACTTTTTCCAGTATTTGTAGGAATAACTAATATTGACAGAACTCATGACAAAACAATAATTTAGTCTCACCAAGGTTCCAAAAATCAAACCTTGATTTTGCCATTTTATATAAATTCGCAATGCCACTGTATATAATGTGTATAATGGAACTGAGCATCCTTTGATTTTGGTATCCAGGGAGACCCTGGAACCAAACCCCAGTGGATACCAAGAACCCACTACCCATGCTCCTGTGCCTTTAGAAACATTTTGAGCTACAGACATAAGCAGGAAAATCATGGTTGTTCTGCATGTTATTAAAAGCTTCACTGGATTTCTGCTGACCCAGGCAGTTGGCTAGGATGTCTTTGTTTTGTTTTTCTAGTGAATGGGTAACCCTAATGCTGATCGGAAGGGAAGCAATACTGTGAGCCAAGTAAGCTTTAAATGCAGGGGGAAACATAGCAATAACAAGAACTACCTTTGAACTTTCAAGTGCATATCAATATTTTCCTGAAAAGATGCAAACATAAGATAACTTAACAGCTGAATAAATAATCACAAGTCTTTTTAAAATTTTGGTCTATTTAAATGTTCCCAACTTTGGTTTTCCAATATCAGTACCATTGACCTTTCTATGCTCATTTGGCATCCTTAATTGTGTCAAATTGTACTTTTTGCATTTCACTGCCATTTAACCTTCTCTGTATGTATGCATACATGCATATTTGCGCGCACACACACAACACCCCTAAGGAAATCCTCCAGTGCACAAAATACTCTTCCTTAATTTATTAGTCTTTAAATTTTGTTGGTTTTGCTGCGACAGATTAACACGACTAGTCTTTAGAAACTATGATCTGATCTTGGCTTAGTCATACCTAAAGATTCAGTGAATGAATGGGACACATTCCTCTTGACTAATTTACGTGCCATTCCATTTAATGGATTTACTGAATGGGTCTTTTAAATTCTAGATCTAGATTCTAGATTGCAGCTCCTGTGTTCCCTCACCATTGGTTATACTTATTAGGGCTGATGGGGATTGAAGTCGAACAATTTCTGGATGGGCACTAGCTGCCTCCCATTGTCTCCTCTAAGTATTACTAAGCCTGGATCCAACAAATAACTTGAATTTGTTGCTTTTGGGTTGTGGCCTAGATGTTTAAATACAGTCATATTAAATAATGTCATATAAAATACAAATCATGGTGCCTGAAAGCTTTTAATATTTTTAATGAATAGCAAACACAGAAAGGGTTGAATCATGATTTCCAGCCTTTGAGAGAAATCAGTCACCATTTTGTTACCTCAGCAGAGTCAAGTATGTTCTTGGATAGATTTGTACTGCTTCTCATAACAGTATTAGCTTCAATTTGCATCTCATAACAGTGCCAGGGGGATTAGAAGAGGCAAATCAGCCAGTTTATTATAGCTGATCTTTTTTTATGATTGTTATATGAACTTGTAAAATATTTGTATTTTTTTTCTTTTTATGACCACTTAAAATTGACTAAGTTTTACCACATTGTTAGCAAACTGAATTTTCAATAAAGATGCTTATAGTTTCTTTAGGTCAAGAATCTCTAGTAATTTTTTATCCCTACATTTACCATGCTCAAGATTACATCTAGAAGAGTGTAACACATTATGGCCAGTAGGAACTGGTGGCTTCCATGTCAGCGGGGCAGTGAATCCATTCCAACTTCTAGTTCAAACTACAAAAGAGCTTTTCAAGATGCTGATCTTGTTTGGGATGTGGAGTTCAGCACCTTGGACAGCTTTTTTACATTTTAGACTGAAACCTAGCACAGGTGCACTGTTCCACTGGTGTGGAATCCCCTAGCTACCTTTTGTTATTGCTGTATACCTCCAGGTTCAGAAGTGGTGTGCTTCTATATACCAATCCCTGGGCAACATGAGATGGAGCGGTGCTTTTTCACAATATGAGTTCGTGTGGACTTCCCTTTGTAGTTAGCTTACAGATTATCTGTAAACCACTTAAAGAGTGCTTGGTTCACTATGAAGCAGTATAGAAGTGTAAATACTATTTCTATTCCCTTATATGATCACTAAGAACAGAATGCTGGACTGGATAGGCCTTTGGTCAGATTGAGCATGGCCTCTCTTAATGTTCTTATGAATTAGGTCCATGCTGAAAATGACAGCTGGAAGAATTCAATATACTAAGTAAATACATGGGAATATGAAATAAAGTGTTGGAAAGCCTATTATGTTTTAGAGAAAAGAGACAATACGTTTCTTATTAAAATACATTTATATCCAATCTTTCTGTGTCCCATTTTGGACATCACAGTTTATAAAGGAAGAAGCTGAATACGTTTAGCCTGAAGAAGGACTGCAATGTGGGAGATGGAGCAAGCTTTTGTTCTGCTGCTACAGAAAGTAGGGCTCAAGGCAGTTAACATACAAGAAAGGAAGCTCCAACTGAACATTAGGAAGAACATCCTAGTAGTAAGAGCTGTTGCCTTGGAAGCTGGTGGATTAATGGGATACTTTTAAACAAAGGCTGGTTAGCCATCTGTCAGTGGACATGTGAATTCCTGCATTGAGACAAGGTTTGTGGTCTAGATTAGTTTAGGAATCCCTTCAAGTTCTACAGTTCTATAATCCTATGATTCCTTCATCTTGGAATTTAAGGTAAATGTTATTTTTTGCAAGCCCTTCTAATATGGTTCAGCCAACTAAGTACTTCTATGGATAGTGTAAATATTGCATATTGGCTTAATTTATTGTTTCATATTACATGTTTTATTATTGTGTGTGGCTTTAGATGTAATCATCAGATGTAAACTGTTTATAAATATTTATAATCCAAAAAGATAGCATAAATTGAGTTCTCTGGTAATTTCCCATCCAAGTAAGGAAGAAACAGGTTTATATTTAGCTTCAGTAAGATGGTTGCCTAATGTGCCCTGAGTCAGTATGGTAATACTGTACTCTAAGAAATATACAGAGAGCTATTGCTAAACTCATTTGTATACCCTGCTGCAGCAATCAGCTAGCCCTAACCTAGACATAACAGTCTCATTTCTGATCCAATGTCTGAATTACTCTGTTTGACCAAAAAATCATAATATATTATACTCATGAAGACCTAACTCAGGTGCTGTAGGCTGTGTTCCAGAGGAAGGAACTGGCAAAACCACCTCTGAGTATTCCTAACCTACAAAAACCCTATGAAATCCATGGTGTTGCCATAAGTCAACAGGTGACCTGAAGGCACATACACACGCAACTGCCAAACACACCTTTTCAGGAAGCCAGTCCTCTTCTTTCCTTCCACTGTTTTCATCCCTCAGAAACATGAAGTGGCATTACAGCATCCATTGAATATTTCTCCATGATCTATAACTGATCCCTTTCATGGCTGACAAAAATGAGAAATGTCTAATATGATCCTAATTCAGGATTTTGAAACCCACAACTCTTAGCTATGCATGTTTTAAAAATTGCTTTGAATAAAACAAGTCAGATATCATACTCCCCAATTTCATCATTTCACAGATGAAAATCAGGACAGATGTGGCCAACAACATCAGGGTGTGGTTAAGACGGCAAAAGTTATTGAGGAAGAACAGATAAGTTAGGTGAAGATGCAGCAGTTTCCTTTTGCCTGAGTCTACAAAGAAGGGTAAGATTCTGTCCCCTCCTCTCCCCCAACCCTCACTTAATCAAGTGCTAACTTTTACACTTTGAACTCAATCTGCAGCAATTGAAGTAAGCTGATGACAAAGGAGGAAAGTGGAAAGAGGAGAGTCACTAGGACATTTTAAAATCAGCTGAAAGTGGGATGCCAGATTATTAACTGAGACTATCCCTGCCTACCTGGTACAGTTGTAGAATATGAGATTTACAAGCAAAAGTCCACAAAAACTATTCCCAATACAAGCAGATGACCAGATGCTTTTTGTGTTCCTTACCACCTTGAGTCTTGCCATGCTCCTTCTAGAAAAAAAAGGTGACAGCTGCCCATCATCTTTGTCACAATTAGCCATAAAAAGCACAGATACTTTAGGCTGCCCCCCACAGGTGAATAAACTGAAGAGGTAAACTGCTAGTTTCCACAGATGAGATGGCAACAGCCTTTGCACACAAGTAAACAGGATCAACCCTACTATTAGGAAGAGCAAGACAGCTGCTTCAAGCAACAAACCCTGAGGTGTGGCAGGAAAGAAGTGTGTGAGTCCTGTACCCAATAAGGTAGTCTCCTTGTTTAAGATGCAGTGGAGGCTGCTGCCCCATCACCAATTGAGATTTATTTGCTTTGATCATGAAGTTGTCAGAAGATACAGCAGATAGGCAGGAAATTGTCATTGAGCCACCTTTCAAGTGAGGCAGCTCAGCTGAAAATGTGTTTCAGATCTTTACATTCTTTAGTGGGAACTAGGTTTTTGTCACTGAAAACAGAAGTGTGATAAACATCTTCCAGAAAACATCCATAAAAATCCTGAAGTAGGAGAGAGCCCTGTTTATCAGGAAAGGAAAGTCCATCAACTGTAACCAGCTAAGCCAGAAGATTTACTTTAGCTTCTCTATGGACCTTATCACACAGGGTCCCAAGCAGAAGGTATCCAAAGGCAATCCAAAGCTAAAACGTTTTCTCTTTCCTTGTGTCCACACATATCCAAAGGCAATCCAAAGCTAAAACATTTTTCCTTTCCTTGTGTCCACACATATCCAAAGGCAATCCAAAGCTAAAACGTTTTTCCTTTCCTTGTGTCCACACATATCCAAAGGCAATCCAAAGCTAAAACGTTTTTCCTTTACTTGTGTCCACACATATCCAAAGGCAATCCAAAGCTAAAACGTATTTTTTCCCCGTGATCCGAAGTCAAAGGGGATCTTTTGACATTCGGTTTTTTGGGGAAGTAAAGGGAGCTTTCGGAATAATGAGGACTTGCTAGAGCTCCTTACTGAATGGCATCCCAACACAAGACCTCTAGCATTCTCGGCACTCTGTACATGCTTATGGACACAACACAAATCAGGAATCAGTGAAAGTCATTTTATATATGGAGAGAAACAAACCACTCTGCCTGCTCAAAGCCCCATGCTGCAGAGTCCCCTTAGTGGCTCAGCTCAGTTTGAACCGCCGCCGCCACCTCGGCCTCCTCCGAGGCCGGAGCTGCCTCTCCGCCGGTGTTGAGGGCTGGCTGGAGGGCTGGTGCCGGAGGGAGGGCAAGGTGCGGGAGGGAACCGCCGCCGCCGCCTCCGAGGCCGGAGCCGCTTCTCCGCCAGTTTTGAGGGCTGCCTGGAGGGCTGGTAAGTGCTAGAGGGCGGGGTGCGGGAGGGAACCGCCGCCGCCGCCTCTGCCTCCTCCGGAAAGGCCCCGGAAAGACCGCGCAGGTGAAAAAGTTCCTTTCGGATTTCTTCTAACTTCTGTTAGTCTTCGGTTAGTCTTCCCTTCCTGGCCAGCGTTTGATAAGGCCCTATCTGCAGTATAATCTGGGCTATCCTATGTGGCTTGAATTATCATTCTTTTGGTTTTCTGAAATCTCTTAATGGGGTTCTAGACATTACAAAACACCAGCAAGAGCAACCCAAGCACTGAATCTATTAGAGATCAAGTACTATGACTCTTGAAAAGACAGCCAAAATCAAGCAAGAGAAACATGATTGAGAGAGTATGAATCTGATAAATAATTCTGGTAGGTTTCTACCTTTTTTTCATCCCTCATAGAAAGTTCAATAGATAAATGTATAAATAGGGAGGAAGAATTGATATTTCTAATGGCCAAAATTTAGATGTCTCTTTTAATGACACATACCAAAATACCTCAGTTAACAAAGCCTCTTAAAGGAAGCTCCTTTTTACAAAACCTTTTTGAATCTCCTCAGCCCCACTTTTTCTCCTTGTACTCTCCCTAGCTGGAAGGTTTTAGCAGCATTGGCAACAGGGTTGGTGAAGGAGGGCTGGAGAAACACAGGATTTCAGAGGCTGCATCTACACTGCAGAATTAATGCAGTTTGACACCACTTTAACTGTCATAGCTCAATTCTATGAGATTCTGGGATTTGTAGTTTTGTAAGCTATTTAGCCTACTCTGGCAGAAAGCTCTGGTGCCACAACAAACGGCAGACTCCAGGATTCCATAGGAAAGCCATGACAGTTAAAGCGGTGTCAAACTGCATTAATTCTGGGGGGGGGGGGTTGGGGGGGTTGTAGGGGTTTTGCGCTATGTGGCCATGTTCTAGAAGAGTTTATTCCTGACATTTTGCCAGCATCTGTGGCTGGCATCTTCAGAAATGCTCTGTGAAGATACCAGCCACAGATGCTGGTGAAATGTCAAGGAATAAACTCTTCTAGAATTGGGTACTCTTTAAGAAACATGAAAAGCATTTGCAGCTGCCATCTTATGAATCCCATTGAGCTTAGTGGGCCTTACTATTGTATAGACATGAAGAGAGTTGCACTGTTGAACCCCTTGGTTTTGTGTGGGGAATGTAGACCTATCCTGTTGAATTCCACAGAACATTAAAATGCTTTACTTTGGCAGGATGATGAAATGATCAATGACAGCAGTCTTGCTGAACAAACAACTATTTTGTTCAGACACAAGCAACAGACTGATATGCTGTCTAAACACATCAGCCAGAAGACAATAGTACTAGATCAACAGAAAATGCAAAAGACAGTATTCCATGAAAGACTTCCTATTTAGGGGGACAGGCTTAACTCTATTGCTGTAGCTTTTTTCTCTCTCATCAAATTTTGTGCACTAGGGATGGGAGACATCTCAGAAGTAAAACCCTTTCACTGGACTACAGTTGGCAAGTATTACCTATACAGCATCTAAAAGTTTTTCCAGATATAACAGTACAGGCACCTTGGAAAAAAATCAACATTCCTTGACTAAGAAAGGAGCAGTTCGTTTTCACATGGGACAAGGACAGACAGATCAAAGAAAGTTACATTTCTGTTGTTAATGGAGTTGAAATTTTTATTACTTGTTTTTATTGCACTTTGTCCCTGGTCCTCACATGGCCAAGAAGAGAAGTGGCCTCTGCCTACACTGAAATCCCTCAGTACCATTTTAACTGACAAAAGTAACATCTGAGACAGAATGTAGGCCTGTGACTCTAATAGCTTCACTTTTTTTTCTCCTGTATGATTTTTAACATCTTTTTCCTGATGAAAACCAGTGAAGCTTCTAAAATTTGCATGATGCATTTTGGTTAGTTTATGTGTTGTTGTTGTTGCATTTTGCTGTAATTCTCTAGATCAGAGTTACTCAAAGTAGTTCATAGTCCACTGCCAGTCTGTGAGATATTGGTTGCTGGTCCAGCGTGAGTTTCCAGGAAACAAAGATGCAGCTGTAGACAATTGGCAGCAATATGATGCTGGTCTCTGGAACACTGGGGAGAAAAACCTCTTTTGTTCCCCCTCATCAGATAGTGAAGAACCACTGCTTTAGTTCATCTGGGGCTTTGCAGACTGGCCTAAAGGGCCAGCCTAGGGGTGGAGTTGAGGCAAGGTAGCCACATGCCGGCCACTCCGACTCCACCCCGACCCTGTCCTGACACTGTATGCCTGTTCACACGGCATGCAGCATCAAGATGCCCTCTTGGCGCAGTGTGCACACTCACTGTGCCAAAAGGGCTCAAAAAAGCTGCTGCCATGGCTGAAAGGGCAGCCTTTTGCCACCCCCAAAAGGAGCGGCATTTTGCTACTCTTTTGGGGGTGGCAAAAAGGAGGACTGGGGCTGCAGCATGCAGTTGTCGTGATCCCAATCCACCGCCCCCAGGGGCGGCTCTGTGCCGCCCCATTAGGCCGGTCTGCATCGGCCCTCAGTCTACAGTTCCGGCCCAACCAACATGACAAATATTAGTCTAAAACATTCTGTCTAGTCTTATGCTGCTACATTCTGCTGCTGGTTTCTTTAAGTAACTAAAAAGCAGTGATTTAATTGCTTTCAAGAAAGAGGAAAACTAAATGTTTTTTAATATAAATTTAACATATAATGATATCTTGCTAATATACTTTGTTTGGACTTTAAACTATAACTGGAACTACCATATATACTTGTTTACAAGTCAACCTCATGTATAAGTGAAGGGAAGGCTTTAGGGTGAGAAACATGGATTTTGTAATGACCCATGGATAAGTCAAGGGTAAACTTAGGGGCATGTAACAAAAGATGTAAAGAAGGAAACACCACTTCCCTCCCTTCTTTTCCTTCTCTGGACCTCTCTCTGGACGTTTTCACACTAGTCCCTAAAGCCGCCTGGAGCCGCTCATTCCGGAATGGCTCCTGCGGCAAAAACTTAATTCCTTTTAAAACCCGGAATTACCTTTAAGCCACTGAAGCCGGAGTTAGCGGTGGTAAGGCCGGAGGGAGGCCGGAGGGAGGCCGGACTTGCTGCTCCGTGCGTTTGAACACACGGAGCAAGGAGCCGGACAGACGCAGGGATGGCACCGGCGTGAGTGTGAACACGCTGGAAATGGAGCCGGAGTGGGGCCGGAGGAGGTAGGATTGCGTCCTCCTAAAGCCCCGTGTGAAAACGTTCCCAACCACTGACCACCACTTCCCTGGAGCTGGAGAAGAGCTTTTAACATCAGATTGGGAAGGGGAAAAGTGGGGTTAATTGAGTTATTTGTTTGGTGGGGAGAGAAGGTTTTTGATTAAGGTCACCTCTTTCACACACACTCCTTGCTTGGGCAGCTCTTTCAGAAATCACTGCCGAGTGGAGCATCAGGGCAGAGCTTCTTTTGGGACCTTTCTAAGCAGTATTACTGTATTGACATATATAAGTCAACCCAGGATTTTAGGGTCATTTTGTGGGCATAAATTTTTGGACTTATAATTGAGTATATTCAGTAATTACTCTGTAAAGTAACCATGCTCTAAGGCAGGGGTCAGCAACCTTTTTTTACGGTCCCTTCCAGCGGGCCGGGGGGGGGAGAATGGCGGTGCGCGCATTCACGCCACCGCCACCGTGGCCACTGCCACTGCCTCCGCACATGTCGTGGCCACCATTTTGGAAAACAAAATGGCAGCCGCGACTCATTTGCACATGCGCAGTACTTCTGCGCAATACGAGTGGCGGCCGCCATTTTGTTTCCCAAAATGGCGGCTGTGACGCACGCGGCCGCCAAAACGCGCGGCGGAGGCGGCAGTGGGGGCAGGTAAGCAGCGGTCCACAGGCCGGAACCGGCCCACGGGCCGTAGGTTGCCAACCCCTGCTCTAAGGCTACAATTTTTCAGTATATTATATAAGATGTGGACTTTGCTGCTTTCTAAAGTGTCTGTGTGGTTTTAAAGTTCATCCTTAACACTGCAAGCCTTGAGTCACAGACTGGGTTTAAATACTGTAAACAGTGACATATACAAGCAAATTCAGTTGGAATCAGTTACCATTCCTTTCTATTTTAGGTAAAGAAGAGCCAGAGGTCTAGTGTCTGAGGTATATACATGTGAGGTTAATAGAACATAGGAAGAGTGTATTGATTAAGTCAAAACATAAACCTGAGTGTGTTGGTTAAGTCACCTAGCTACAGTTCTTGCTCAGAAACTGCCTATAAGGATGTTGTCACATGCATAAAAGCATCCAGGCTGAAGCTGAGATCCTATAACAACTTACCTGTAAGAAATGATCACTGCACTCAGTAGGCCTTACTTTCAAGGACAAATATTCAAGTATTTGTAGTCTTGCACTTGTGACAATCACTGGGCAGACTTGATTTCACAACAATCAATCCTGGTTCAGGCTGGCTGTAGGGGAGAGGCTGTCATGGGAGGAGTGGATATAAAAGGGGGAGTGAGTCACAGTTAGAGGGGAAGAAGGGAATAGTTCAGAATTTAGTTTAATTTAGCAGAGTTTAGTGGAATGTTCAGCTGAAGCTCCCTTGAGGGAGTGGAGAGAGTTAAGCAGATGAGTGAAGTCACAGACCTATTCAGGGAAGTTTGGTGAATAAATTTGAGTGGGGAATTGCCTGCAACTTTAATGCCTGGTTTATTGTAACTATTGTAACCATACCATCTGTGAAACTATTCTACATAAACTACATTCTTGCTTTGTTCTTGTTAACTGCCCTTGAGTGGATCTCGACCCATGGTGACCCTATGGATGAGACATCTCCAAGACCCCCTGTCCTCTACTACTCTGCTTAATTCCTGCAAACCCATACCTGTGTCCTCCTTAATAGAGTCCATCCATCTGGCATGTATAGTCTTTTCTAATGATTCTTCTCTTCTTATGATGTGTCCAAAGTATGACAGCATCAGTTTGGTCATCTTGGCTCCCAGGAAGTTTTCCGGCTTGATCTGCTCTAGGGCCCATTTATTTGTCTTTTTGGCTGTCCACAGGTTCCTCAACACTCTTCTCCAGCACCACACCTCAAAGGAGTTGATTTTCTTCCTATCATCTTTCTTAACTCTCCAGCTCTCACATCCATACATGGTAATAGGGAATACAATGGCTTGTATGATTCTAACTTTTGTGCTCAGTTGCATTTTAGAATCTTCTCTAGTTCTTTCATAGCCACCATTACAGATGAATAGAGTCAGTCAAGGAAGCCACAGCGCTGAGTCTGCAAGACCTGAATCAGGCTGTTGTGACTTGGAAGATTCTCATTCATAGAGCTTCCATAAATCGCAGTTGACTTGATGACAGTTAACAATAACAAGTCCCAATGATTTCAAATGCAAGTCCCATCACTGTATCTCTATAGCTAAAACAATGCAACAGAGCAATGGAAACAAATGAGTAATGCCTAACTGGAACAAAAAGGAGGCAGTCCAATTTTGTGTATACCATCGTTTCGATTTTACTGATATTCAAAAAATAAACAGTCCTTCGTTTACCTTGCATTCTGTAATTACTTTAACACACACCTCAATGCTTTTCCTATGACTTAATGGAAATACCCTTTGCTTTTACCCTACATCCAAACATCCTCTTTGCCTTTAGATGAGCAGGACATAGAAAGAGACACACCTAACTGCAGAATCCAAACATACCAGAGTTATCTTTATATCCTCAGCAATGGTTTTCTTTCCAGCCCATTTTCACTTCTCCTGCTGTTACAGACACACAAATTTCCTTTGATGGCAGATGGTGTATTAGTATAACTCAATTTACTGTTAGACAGTATATCGTTTGCTCAAAATGGGGGGGGGGGGATATTGCATGAGCAGCATTTGAGCCATATCCCTTTTCCCCCACTACACTTTGACCTAGTAGTTCTTGAACATGCCAGTCTTATATTTGGTACAAGTTGCTGACACTGCATTATTAATTTAGCCAGTTAAAGGCACACAAAACTCCATGTACAGTGGGATCTAGATTTATTCATGCTTATAAACAGATCCACTGAAATCAATGCAATTAACCATGACTTCCATGCGTCTACCCTACATATGACTAAATCTGTAATCCAGCCCAGAGGACGTTTTCACACTGGGCTCCCTAAAGCCGGCTGGAGCCCTTCTCCTAAAGCCGGCTGGACCCAGTGCCGCTGACACCGGAATGACTCCGGCGGCGGCAGGCTAATTCCTTTTGCCACCCGGAATTACCTGAAGCCGGAGTTAGCCAGGAATTAGCTTGCCGCTGCCGGAGTGAGGCCGGACTTAGGGCTCCGTGTGTTTGAACACACGGAGCCAAAAGCCGGCCGGACGCAGGGATGACACAGGAAGGGGCGGGGTATGCCGCCGCGTGTGTCTGAACACACGGGAAATGGCGACGGAGTGAGGCCGGCGGGAGGCCGGCTAGCGTCCTCAAAAAGGCCAGTGTGAAAACGTCCCGAGTCTATAATGTGAACTTCTTCCTTGAAAAATGCTGAAGTAGTCTAAAGGGCAGCAGGAATTTCTGAAGAATTATTTACTTTGTAGTAAAAGTTTTTCAGACTGCAGTGATTGTTAAGAGATTGTTCCTGGTGTTTTGTTTTGTTTTGTTTTCATTTCTGCTGTTTTTAAAGGCTGGGAGATCATTTCTGTTCATCACTTAGTTTGAATACTTTCTCATGAAATGGAAAATAAATAAACAGTATTGAGCACTTGATCAATCCCATATACATACACATATGAACACACACTCACTCACACATGTGCTTCTAGGCATGCACACTGCTCTGAGCACTATTTCCAAATCATGTGCTAGGGCACTGAGCCTGTAAAGTTTTCAAAGGGGTTTTTCCTTTTACTTACAGCCAATTTACATCTAGGGGTAGCCGTGTTGGCCATATAGCAAATCCAGTAACATCCAAAGAATGATACCTTTATTGGGCCAACCAAAATGCACAATTACATGGTGCAAGCTTTCGAAGTCACACTGGCTTCATCAGACAAACAGCAGAAAAAAATTGCAAAATGTTCCAGTGACCGTATGGCCAAAGGGGGAGGGGTCAGCCTGCAGATAGCCATCCCCTAGCATCTGAACTGAGATCAGAAACAGAACATGCAGAAAACAAGGGGGGGGGAATATTACATGAGCAGCATTTGAACCATATCCCTTTTCTCCTGTTTGCCTGATGAAGAACCCAGTGTGACTTAGAAAGCTTGTACCATGTAATTGTACATTCTGGTTGTTCCAATAAAGGTATCATTGTTTGGATGTTACAGCAAATTTGGTTAAAACTCCTCCAAAGTTGCTTCAGTTAACTCTGCTGTTTGTGCATAAAACTAGAATGGCTGGATGGAAAAGAGGAGAGAGTTCCTATATACCTTTAATAGTTAAGCAGAACATGATACTTCAATAGAGATAACAATTTATCTCACCCAGGCTGAAATTCCATCTTCCATTAAACTAGTACACTCAGCAATGGAATCTTGCCCTCCTTCACATCTGGACTCTGTTTATTTTCCATATTCAGTGAGTTGGGGAAAGCACAAGACCCTGATTTCAGAAGAAAGATAAGAACACTGAAAATAGTCATCAGTGCCTCTGAGCATAGGCAGAGCAATCACACACACTCAAAAAAATCCATAGGAATAGGCTTCATGGTTTCAGGAAATAGCTTCCAGACAGCCTTGAGTTTGTATTCTTTTTAAAATGTAAACATTTGCATTGCTCGTCATACAGCTAATCTGTACTGAAAGGGCTGTTATCATGCATTTAAAGTTATTTAGTGGCAGAAAATATGTTACTTTCATCAGCCTTTGAAGAGATCTTGAAAGAGAGCAACTTTTGTTGTGATACAATTCTTTTTAGATATTTGTCTGACCATTACAAGTATCCTTGTTCTTTTTTTTTTTTTTTTTTTTTTTTTTTTTTGGAAAAAAGTCCCCCCTCCCCAAATGGTGGCTGATGCTTCTAGTCAGTACTGTCTCAAACACACCTGGATGTACTATATCATGGGTTAATAGCTGCTCCTGATTTCCAAAGCAATATGGTAATGGGAGCTCTGTGATGGAAAGTGAGAGTTTCCAATTGAATTCTTAGCACTATAAACCATGTCTGGTATCCTGCCACTGTTCACATTTACAATCATGGCACCACTGCCATGACCACAAATGCCTCTAAAAACACCTTTAAAGTCAGTCAGCCATGCCAAGTGAAGGAGCTATGTGGTGCTGGCAAGCAGAGTGCTGAAGGATCAGGTGTCCAATCCTCATGCCAATGAGTCACAGTGTGATGAGAAGCTGTGGCAGGACCCTACAGGGCCCCCTCTTTCTGCTCATCACAATGCCGTTGACTAGCAGAAGGGTGGAGGAGTCATCCTTCAGCCCCACCTCACCAGAACCCATTCGTTTAGTATGGCTGCCTGGCTTTTAAGGTGAATTTTAACAGATCATATTGGGAGATGGAGCCTAGCTACAACATCATAGCCATGTGTTCCATGCAGGATCACAGCCTGTTCTATAGTCTAAGAGACAGCCACTGAGCAGTAAACTAGAAGCTCCAGCTTTTGAATTTATATTTGTTCTAGCTAGTTAGCCTTGATCAAGCCCTCAGTCCCAAATCTTGGGAAAGTCATTGTTGCAATCCCAGCTGGCTATGGAATTCTGGAAGCTGTAACCCAAAAAATTGTGTTTCCATATTCTGCTCAGCTGTAGCCCTTCTGTTTGTACCATGAGGTTACTATTAATACTGTTGCCTGCAATCATTCTTGCTCAGTCAATGGACTCTAAACTACATGTAGCAAAACTGATATTTCTGTCTGAAAGTAAGATGATGGTTTTTTTGTTTTGAAAAGCAAGGCTAATATCTGGCTTGCAATTTTTACCTCCAGATACTAGATGAATAGTCCTATTGCATGGATGGGCAATGTTTGGTTCTCCTGAGGTTGCTGGACCTCTTCTGAATAATCCTCACCAAGAAAACCCGATGATAGGGTTGTCAGAAGTTGGAGTTGATTGGAAACACATATAATATAAAACAACACAACACTATACTATAGTACAGTATAATAATGTAATGTAATACAATACAATATAATACAATGCAATGCATTGGTACAGGATTAACATATTTATTACATTTGAAGTAAAAGTATGTTCTAGTTTGTTGCTGTTCTGCTTCCCAGCATCTGAAAATTGGCTGCTAGACATAGCCCTATCCATGTTATCAAATTAAATGGCTGTCCCACAGGTCACAACTCTTTACCTTGAACTGGTACATATGCTAAATGATTTGTCTGCTCTTTTTGTACCATCTGCATAATGTTCTTCCATTCTCACTGAGTTATATCAACTTTGACCATGAATTTGGCTGTTCTTATAACAAATTGTTGTTTATGCTATTAAAAAAGAGATGGGGGGGGACAGAAATCAAAATTCTTCACTAAAGCCATCCATATGTTGTGAAAGGAAAAATATAGAACAAATGGATGTAATTAAGCAGATTTCTATTATTCCACCTCTATTGCATGAATGCTTCTGCAATTTTTTTATTTAAAAAAATGCAAAATGTATGCTAAAAGAAGTGGCAGTCAGATAAACTCTTAAAGACCAACAGAATTCCTGGAAATATTGCTTAGTAATGCCTGGCCTTTGCAGATATGACCTAACATTGCTGCAAACTTTCAAACTTGACATTAATAAAGTCTAGACAGTTGCAATCTGCACAGTATTAAATATGTATCCTTGAGGAGCTCTCCTTATTGCTTCAGATTGTATGCACTCATTAGTTGTTAATTACATTCATATCTAGCCTTTCCTCCAATGAGCTCAAGGTGCCATACATAGTGCTCCTCCTTCCCCACTGTTATCCTGATAAATGTATGGAGTAGGTCAGGCTGAGGAGAGTGAGTGACTGACCCAAACTCACCTAGAAAGTTTTGTGGATGAGTGAGGACTAGAACACAGATCTCCTAAGTCCCAGACTAATACTTTAATCACAACACTACACTGACTCACAGCTTCTTTCTGTACAGACATTGTGACAGAAACTTATCTTTACACAGAGTCCTCACATCTGCTTATCTGCCCATCCTCGTGTGTGTGTGTGTGTATGCACCTTTAAGTTGCCAGTTGACTTATGGCAACCCCATTCTGTAGGATTTTCTTAGGCAAGGAGTTGGTTTTGCCAGTTCTTTCCTCTGAAATATATCCTACAGCTCCTGGTATTTGTTGACAGTCTCCCATCCAAATACTAAATAGGGCTGACTGTGTAGCTTTCAAGATCAGACAGGATCTTGTACCTTTAGGGTAGCCAGACTCTTATACATTTAATAGGCCATTCTCACCCTCTTTCCCCAGGTATTCTGGACATCAACTCCCAGAAGCCCTTCCAATAGCATAATCAATTATCATGGATTACACCTGAAATCCAAAACATCTGGAGGATCCAAGGCTGAGAACTACTGCATGAAATCCAACAGGGATTCAGGACCTGGGCCAACCCATAGAAACCACTCTGAAAAGAAGCCAATGAGCACAGGTGATGTCTGACAAATGCTCTGCTAAAGTCCCTGGTATGGAATCACTGAGGCCAAAATATTAGGTAGCATGCCAGCACTTTGTCTGACTTAGCTATTTGCATAAGTGTCAGATGACTGAAGTTTTACTGTGTCTTTAATGTGGATTAGTCCAGCAGACAATGTAGAGAATGCTAAATCCCCCTTTCCTCTCCCTAGCCAGTGAGATCCAACTAATTCAATTATTCAAGGATTAGAACACAGCATTATTATGGGTTTATAAAACAAGTAAAAGCAGACCTCCCAAAAGTCATTCAGCAGGATTTTCTAGTGCAGCTTACCACAATGGAATATTTGTGTTAATTAATGTAATAAGTTAGCTGTATGTCAGATATAACTCAAAACTAATTTCAGCTTAGATTATTCTATTAGCCTTGCTTTGAGAAAGTAATGCAAATTTGAGTTACCTCTGCTGAAGGACAAAGAGGAGAAAGAAGTCAAAGATATTACAGTAGCCCCTCTGTTTTCATGGGGGATCCATTCTGGACACACAGACACACACGTGAAAATGGAAAATCACAAATATTCAAGCCCCATTGACTTGAATGGAGGTGCATGCCTGTGGGTGCACACTCCATTTTGTCCCCCTCCATTTGCCACCCACGAACAAGCGAGGGACATGGACACCAAGTCCTCAAAAACGGAAGGTCAACTGTATAGCCATCTATAGTATAGCAAAAACTAGTAATATAACTAGTTATATATAAGCCCCAATTTTAGTAGCTACATAGGAACCATGAAAGTCCCCCAAACCCTACTTACTATTAAGCAGCCACTATTAAGCAGGGGTCCATCTCCTATTGATCAAAAAGTAGATGCCTAATGTTCCCACCACCCCCATAGGTGGTGTGAGTGGAATTTGTGAAAGGGGTCCTTTTCCTGCCTGTCACATTGGAGATCACTCATGAGAGACAATGTCAGACAACACTTCTCAATTGGTAGGGGAACATATCCCCATTGATCCTAAGTGAAGTTTGGGGGAGTCTGGCTGGAATCCATTACATACCACCATAAATACAGTGCTACATAATACATAACAGTCATAAAAAATTCCACAAAAACTGTCTCTTATTCATATAATCACCATAAGTCAACCTAAAAATGTCAGTTAACAACAACCAGATGAAATACCCAGTATTACTCACCATTGGCTATACCAGGGGTAGGCAACCTTTCCCCTTTAAGGGCCGAGGGACTTCAGCTCCCAGAAGCCTCAGCCATGTTGGCCAATAGTCCCATGTTGGCCAATAGCTCCTGGGATTCTGGGAGCTGAAGTCCTTCGGCCCTTAAAGGGGAAAGGTTGCCTACCCCTGGGCTATACCAACTATGGCTGCTGACAGTTGCAATCTAATGGTATCTACATTCCCACCCCTGCTCTTATCACAATATCACACTGACTGTCATATATAGAGAGGTTGTTAAAAGACTTGAGTAGAGCCTTATTTCCCACCTCCACAGCATGCATGTATGAGGCCATTATGGAGGCTGACACATCTGTGTATACATCCATAGCCCATTACAGCCCTCTCATCCTGGTTAGGAGAGAAAAAGAGAGAGAAAGCTGGAAAGGAATACAGGAAGTGTGCACACATCTCCTGATTTCTGGAAATGTCTATCACACCTCACTCAGCTCAAGTGTGTCAGAAAGACAACAAGACTCCATTACTGTATGGACCTCATGTTCATGCATGCATAGATCATGCCTCAAGTTAATACCAGTCATAAAGGGAAAATTCACTCAAGTTCTTCCATCCTATCTTTGGAGAATTAAACCTTCAAACCCAAAATCTACACATGACCTGATGCAGCAGTCATCTAGTGATGAATATTCAAGTGTGAATAGGCTTCAGTCTACTACACATGAAGCTTTTATTGGGCCTCTTCTTTGCACTAATGCAGTGGTCCTGAAACTTTGTTGGGTCATGGTCCCCTTAATGAAGTTGAACATTTAACTACGGTATCTTGCCAGAGAAATTTGATGCTTTTTGGTTCCACTTATGTTGATGGTTGTTTTTCTTTTAGGGGAGGAGGAGATAGAAATCTCATGATATGTAATTCTTATCTTGATGTTTTTAGTAAAGGGTGCTTAACCTAGGGTCCATGATCAGGATGCAAAAAATGTTTTCCCCCTTTTCATTTCTTTCCTGATACTTTGACTTTATCCTGCATAATGAATTTGCAGGTAAAAAATTAATCTTCTGAACTGTTTTTCATTCTAGACTGTGTGAAGGCAATCAGTGTCAATTATCAATAAAATCTAAATTCTAAAATAAAATCTAAAATCTAAAACATGAGTTGGTGATACCTTTATTAGGCCAATTGGAAAGTTTTAAAAAATTTAGACTAATTTTCAACACATAGGTTTCTTCATCTGTTAAAGATGGTAGAACAGAAATTACACAGGAAAACGTTGGAGTTACAAGTCTGCAGATTTGCATTTGGGATGTTACAGTGTATCCATGCAGGCAGAAAGTTCAAGCCCCATTTGCCCCCCAAAAGAAAGGCTGATAAGCAACAGGACTAAGTCTGTTGCTGACTGATGTCAAGCAAGAGCCTTTATGATAGCAAACTTCAGTGATCTTTTCAGCAAAAACCTGTGCTGTAAAGTCTGGAGATCAATTTAAATATGACAGTCAAACAGGACAATAGAAGGCAATTTAATAAGTTCTGCTACCAGGTTCTTGAAAATCAAATCCTTTTCTAATTTGCATGCAAATTTTTGTGTGTATATTACCCTAAGGGCTACAGCACCAGATCCTACTTGATCTTGGAAGTTAAGCAGGATCAGGCCTGGTTAGTACTTTGATGGATGACCCCAAGGAATATCAGCTGCTGTGGTTTATATTTCAGAGATAGAAACTGGCAAAAACTTCTCTGAATATTCCTTGCCTAAGATAACCCTGATATTCATGCAGTTGCTAAAAGTCAAGAGAAGATTTGAAAGAGTATAAACACACTCACATGCATTTTTGCAAGAGGCAGTCCATAGCTTTCCAAAGGGGTTTTGTTGTTGTTAACTGCCTTTGCATTAGTCTCAACCCATGACAACCCTATGGATGAGACATCTCCAGGCCCCCCTGTTCTCTACTGCTCTGCCCAGCTCCTGCAAACTCATATTCATGGTCTCTTTAATAAAAGTCCATCCACCTAGTATGTGCCCTTCCTCTCTTTCTACTTCCCTCCACCTTTCCTAACATTATTGTCTTTTTGAACGATTCATGCCTTCTTCTCATGATGTGTCCAAAGTACAACAGTCTAAGGGCCTCTGCAGACCGGCCCAAAAGGCTGGCCTGGAGGCAGAGTTCGGGTAGGGCAGCTACATGCCAGCCACCCACGCCAACACCGTCCTGATGCCACGTGCCATTACAGGACGCCCTCCTGGCACAGCGTTCTGACACACTGTGCCAAAAAGGGTGCTGAAGAGCCGCGCACTGGCTCTTAGGGCAGCCTTTTGCTGCCCCTAAAAGGAGTGGCATTTTGCCACTCTTTTCGGGGCGGCAAAGGGAAAGATTGGGGCCGTGGCATGGGCTTCCTGGGCCGGCCCAGATCCACCCATCTGCAGTCCCCTTAAGTTTTGTCATCTTGGCTTCTAGGAATATATATGGACAGCCAAAATAACAAATAACTGGGTCCTAGAATAGATCAAGCCAGAGATATCCCTTTGGACACATCATGAGAAACATCAAGATAAGAATTACATATCATGAAATTTCTATCTTCTCCCCCCCCCCTAAAAAAAACATCAACACAAGTGGGACCACAAAGCATCAAATTTCTCTGGCAAGATAGTTGAACCCTCATCATCACTAAGTGAATTCAACAAGCAACTGTATGTTACAACATCCTGTATATACAATGTTCGCTCTATAACATGGCATGTTAGCAATTAAAAAGCAAAGGCTATTTGATGTTGACAGGCTTAGGGGAAATGACTGGGTTCTGAAAAAGAGATGAAGCCCTACAGTGCAAATGTGCTTTTAAACTGCTTTTAAACCAATTGTTTTTTAATACTGTCAGCCAGAATCCTGTGTGGGAGTTACACCTTCGTAAGTGGGCTTCCATCTGTGGGAATTAGAACTGAGCAGTTCTGTAACATCTGTATCCAGAAAGAGTTGCTGTTATGTTACTGTGTAGAGGAGCCAGCAAAGTGACCAATACACATCATTCTTAGTTTGCATCAGGACACCAGACAGGGAGTGCCAATGCACATCAGGATATTCTTGGTAGTGTCCCATTGCACACATTCGCAGTTCACCAACAGGGTTTCCTCGTGCCTCTGCTATAACTAAGTATATGTAAATTGTGATATATTACATAAATGACACCCCTCAAGGAAGTGTTTACTTCTTGTTGTATGACTTCAAGTCATTTTCTACTTAAGGCTTTCATGGGATTCTCTTGGAAAGACTTGTTCAGAGGAAGTTTGCCATTGTGCTGTCCTAAGGCTGAGAGCATGTAACTTGTCCAAGGTCACTCAGTGGGTTTCATGGCCAAGATGAGAACTGAACTCTGGTGTCCAGAATTGTAGTCTGACACTCAAACTACTATGCTGTGCTGGCTCTCAAACTGTCTATTCCCCATAAGGAATAGTCCCATAAGAAACTGAACTGGAACCACTACTGGAAGGATACTGCATGTTGCTAAGATCACCATAAAAGTCCTTCAGGTTGATCCCTTGGGGATAAAAATGCTAAGGATAAGATTAGGACTACCCCAAACCTAAATTATGCTACATAAAGAATCCTGAGCCCTAAAATCTACTCCACCACTAACACCACTCACTCCTGCCCGACCCACTGGTGTACTCCAAACTACCCATAACCAACTATGTGAAACAAATGAATGAATATATGTACTGCACAACTCACTCAAAGCAGGCTCCACCAATGCAGCACTACTTTCCTGAACCAAAGGGCCTCCAAAGCCTCTTGCACATCTCTAGATTAGTGAAACTAGATTAGTGAGTTACCCTCTGCTCTAGTTTCCCACTTAGCTAGGGCAACAGGCTTCTTAGGAGGGGTCTGTACCTGCTCTAAAGCCTCCAGTCCAGGGGCTGGCAACCTACGGCCCCCGGGCCAGTTCCAGCCCAGGTCACCGGACTTATTGACCCAGGCCGACCCCTGCCGCCACCACCACCACTGCCACGCATTTTGGCCTCCATGCAGCCATGCACGATGCAGCCGCCATTTTTATTTCCAAAATGACGACCATGCCGTGTTTGTGCATGCACAGGAGTACTGCACATGCGCAAATGCAGCATGGTCGCCATTTTGGAAATCAAAATGGCAGCGCACCGCCATTTCCCCCCCCCCCCCATGGCCCAGCGGAGAGGAGGACTTCGGGGGACCGGCCCAGGGCTCAAAAAGGTTGCCTACCCCTGCTCCTAGCAAGAAGGGTGAACAACCACTCCTCCCCTCCTAACAGACAATTCAGTAGGTGGGTTCTTAACCATTTGTCATCTAGCCATACCCTTACTCTTGGGTCATCCATTACTCTTTCTGAAAGCCATGCCAACTAAACCAGACTAATTACAATTCCATCTCTCAAACCATTTAGCCTGAGGAAAGAGATGGAAAACAGATCTGATGTGACCTAATCCAGACCCAATCAGGCCAAAGCAGAAGGTTTATCAGGCTAGCAAGGCCTATGAAGTTTGTGGGGCCTATCACATGGCCAAACAAAAGGAATAGAGACCACAGAGACCCACCATGCCTCAAACAAGTCCAATTATCCTAATAGAACCTACAATGGCCTATGAAGCCTAACACATGGCCAATTGGCTTAATGAGACCTAAAGAGGACTATAGTGCCTAAAATGAGACCAGTGGGGCCCAACAGGGCCTACAGAACCCAATGAGGTCAAACCCAACAGGGCCTACAGAGGTCAACAGGACCTAAGCAGGCTCTGAGGTCTAGTACAACTGGGCTGAAAATGGGGACTGGGCCCACTCAGATGTGTAAGGGCCTTTACTGGGCAAATCATCCTTCCTCAGCAGACTGGACATAATGGGGCCCAAACCCAGGGATGAACCAGCAGATCAGGTCTAATGGGGTTTAAACCAGGGCCAGATAGGATTAAAGGGACTGGAGAAAGCTGGAAAAATATCCAGCTGATCAATAACTCACCCAGGCCACACACATGTGCAAACAAAAAACACAGGTGCAGTGCCCATACTCCTGAATGCCACTTGATAACCCAAACCACCAGCAAAATCATGCAGTGTGGACAGTGAAACTACTTGCCCACCAATTGATTCTGCAAAAAAAGTAAGCAAACCATACTGCAAGGCAGCAGAGACACAACTGTTGCCCATACCTTCCAAACTTCACAACAAAGAAAGAGAGCAAAGGGAGCAGAAGGGCTTTAAATATCCTCTGGTTCTACCCCCTAACATTGTCACCTGATTAAATGTGTTGTTCTTGCCTTTCTTTAAGTCATTTCCAACTTATGGTGACCCTAAGGTGAACCTATCCTGTTTTTTTCTTGGCAAGATTTGTTCAGAGGAGGTTTGGCATGCCCTGAGGCTGAGAGAGTGTGGTTTGCCTAAGGTCACCCAGTGGGTTTCCATGGCTAAACTGGGATTTGAACCCTGGTCTCCAGAGTAATCATCCAAGGCTCAAACCACTACACTACACTGGCTCTCCCTCATGAAATTACACCTGGCATTTCTCCATTGTTGTTGTTGTGTACGTTCAAGTCATTTCTGACTTATGGAGACCCTAAGGCAAACCTATCATGAGGTTTCCTTGGCAAGATTTGTTCAGAGAGGTTTGTCATTGCCTTCCCCTGAAGCTGAGAGCATTTTACTTGTCCACGGTCACCCAATGGTTCTAATGGTGGAGCGGAGAATCAAACCCCGGTCTTCAAAGTCATAATTTTATGCTCAAATCACTACACCAGGCCAGCAAAGGCAGCTCCTTCCCTGACCACCTCATGCAGTGCAGAAACAGAGCTGCGAAATATGTAAAATTATATAACATATACTGCAAAAGAGGATACTGGCTGACATTTGCTTAACTGTGTTTTAACATTTTAATGTGTAACAATAGCCTTAGTGTGTAGTAATAACATTTTGCATCTTATCTGTATCTGATGTTGAGTCCCAGTTTTGGAACATGAGAGAAAATTGGGATATAAATAAAATAAAATATAAAATAAAATAAAATAAAAATAAAAATAGTTCAGATGTATGTCTGTAATCAAGCCATTTTAAACCCCAAGCACTGACAGTAACCATTCTCATTTTTTTTTTAAGAGCAGCACCTCCACCACTACAGAAAACTTTATTTGCTCAGAGAGCCATTGGAATGCTTCAGGCTTTTGCTCGATGTCACTATGGTAGAAGACGTGCCCTATAAGTTGTCCTTACAATGCTTTCTTTTGTGTGATGAACATAAATGTTCAACAGTCATGAGAAAATCATCCAAGAAAAGATTTCCCTTCTGTGAGCTGGATCCTCATGGTAGACTTAACACTGGGCTCTCTCACTAATTGCCTATGCATTGAGGAAAGAATGGTTTCTTTCAAGCTGCATTCCCCCAGGCTCTTTAATAAAAGACCACTGAAGCCCTTTTTTGTTGTTAGCTCTTCACACATTATCAACTGACAGTTAACAAGAAGAGAGAGGCTATTAAATCTCTACCATTTGTCTTCTTTTTTCTTCCTCAGTTCATTCAGAGCTTTGTCAAGTTCACCCTACAAGACAGATGAATCAAAATGTTCAAGGGAGCACCCCAATTACTTCCTAGCTGGAAACTGAATTTTTTTAAAGCTTGCGATACAAACTACTCTTTGCAACAGTAAATCCACTAGCAATGCCTAACCAGTGTACCATCTGAAAAGCACTTAGAACATTTGTTCTAGTATACCTTCCTGAGGCATACAAATAGTTGGACAACCCTCCACAACTTTTTTGGGTCATAACTACTACCACTACAATTGTTTGGAAGGTTTTGCTCAAGATATTTAAAGAGAAGCAGAAAGAAATAATAGAAAGAAAAGGATTTACACACACACACATACACACACACACACACACACGCCAGAGAAAGAGAACAAGAAAGAAGAAAGTCTATGAAGCATTACTTTAAAATAACTTGAGCTTTGTACAACTCCACTGCATTTGTGGGATAGAAACAGCTCATTTCTGTTTATCAACACTTCTGTGTTATGAATTAATTGTGCTTTGTTTCCCCTAAACACAATCCATCCTTTCTCTTTCAGTCTCTTTTTTATTATTTCACATTCTGTCTGTATGTGTCTGTCCGTCCCTCCATCCTTTGGTCTGCTTAAACACCAGCACCACAATGAGCGTATTTAAATGCATCAGAATTCTATAGCATATACCCAAAGCAGGACCTACAGTCAGACAACTAGACCTACAATGTAGGCATTATATGACTTTGGGGAGATGCAAACAAGTGGCCCTGGGCTGCCCTGGGAAGCAGAGGATTGGGGCCGAGGCTGCCCCATGCCTCAGCCCCAATCCTACCTTTTGCTGGCCCAGAAAAGAGTGGCAAAATGCCGCTCCTTTCAGAGCTGGCAAAAAGGACACCCCAAGAGCCGCCATGCGGCTCTTTTGCACCCCTTCTTGCGCAGCACGTCAAGACGATGCGTAATAGCACGTGGCATCAGGACGTCCTCGGGGAGGGGTTGCAGCGGCCAGCATGTGGCTGCCCCTCCCCATCTCTGCCTCAAGGATGCCGCAAAGGGCCCATCTGCAGAGACCCTTTGTCACTTAAACTAGGGATGGACAAAAAAAAACTACTGGTAGGAAAGAGTGTTCCAATAAATCCCTTTATTTTTGCTACTGGTTTACTTTTTGCCAGGCAATAGGAACATGAGGGAAATGTCCCGTGTTCTTTTTCAGCAGCCCATGATACAGCAAAGCAGAAGTTGCCCATTTGGATTTCAGTAGGTTGGCCCCATTTGGAATTTCTTCCCTCTTAAGAACATTTTAAGTCATTGGGATCAGGACATACATCACAAGTGTGTATATATTTATTTATGTCTTATGAGGAGTGGCTTAGGGAAATAGGTATGTTTAGTCTGGGGAAGAGAAGGTTAAGAAGTGACATGATAGTCATGTTTAAATATCTGAATATTGAAATATTGAGGATGGAGCAAGCTTGTTTTCTGCTGCTCCACAGATTAGAACATGGAGTAATGGATTCAAACTATATGAAAAGCAAGGGCTGAACAGAGCACCTGAAAGGGGCAGTGGTAAGCCGCCCCTTTGCTCGCCAGATCAGGGCCACGGCAGCTGCACACCATGTTTCTGATCCAGTGCTTTGCCACTCTAAAAAGAGCTGGCAAAATGCTACTCCTTTTTAGAGCAGCAAAAAACCACCCTTGCTGCTACGGCGGCAGCTTTTTTGTGTTTCTTTGGCGCAGCACATCTAAACGCTGTGCCAAAGACACACCCTTTTGCTGCCTGCTATCTGGTCAGGTGGGCAGCGTGATGGCAGCATCGGGGCAGAGTCAGGGCAGCTGGTATGCAGTTGCCATGCCCCCATTCCACTCCCTGGCTGGCCTAAAGTGCCGGTCTATAAGGCCCCCAATTCTACCTAAACATTAGGAAGAACTTCTTTATGGTGAGAACTGGTTGACAGTGGAATGTGCTCCCTCAGAGTGTGGTGGAGTCTCCATCTTTGGAGGTTTTTAAGCAGAGGATGGATGGCTATCTGTCAAGAGTGTTGACTGTGTATGTCTGTATAGGGTTTGGTCTGGATGGCCCTTGTGGTCTCTTCCATTGCTGTGATTCTATGATTCTATTTTATATTACTTTTATTCCGCCTGAGGTGCATCCATACTGTAGAAAAAATGCAGCTTGACACCATTTTAATTGCCATTGCTCCATCCTACAGACTCCTGGGATTTGTAGTTTGGTGAGGCACCAGCACTCTTTGGCAGAGAATGCTAAAGACCTTGGAAAATCACAAAGAAAGCGATTCCATAGGATGGAGCAACAACACTTAAAATGATATCAAATTGCATAATATTTCTATAGTGTAGAGGCTCCCCATGTATTTTTTGATTCGACACTGTTGGGTGGTACATAATAAATGATGCACACACAAACACTTCTATGGACATGGGAGATTTTTATACACTGCGATACAATTTTTGTTTTGTTTCTCATTGGGGTCTGAAAATACCCCACAACCAACAAAATGACAGCGTTCTTATCTTAGTGCGAGGGGAACTATGCCAGAGAGAGAGAAAAATAAATCTTAAGCATGAATTGGTCCATAACACTTCCATGGCACCTGAATTCAATTGTCAAGGTTTAACAGGCAATACTTTGTACAGCCTTTTAATATAAGAATAAATGTGGGAAGGCTACATGCATGGCTTTTTTTATGCTCTAACATCTTTTTTCTCTCCTTCCTTTACTCTTTCCTTCCTGATGAGTTTTTATTTAAAAAAATAATTTGATTTTTTTTCTGACATGAATAAATGTTGTGTGTGACTTTATCAATTGAAGGAATCTATGAACCTAAGAAATAGGAAAGGTAAAGCGGATGTTGCTTTTGTGTCCTGCTGTGCAAATGTACAGTGGTAAATGATGACAAATTTAACAATTGTGAGTGAAAATTCTAATTGAGCAGGGAGTTAATGTTGAAAAGATGCTGAATTTGGGAAACCAAGGGCAAACGTCTTGTTAGTGTTTAATTAGTGTGATCGGTGGATCCCTAGTTCCCCCCAAGGCCTCATCCTTAAGTACTGAATTCTGGAAGTGATCTTAATATCTATGTCCTGTTACCTTTACTTTTGCTTTCCCCATATAACTTAATTACAGTATATGAAAACTTAACTCTGGTAGAAGCTGAAGTACCCACATGGGGATTAATTGTCTGGATAAAACTGAATACCAAGATGAGCTTCATCTGACCAGTCTAACTGTATGGTGTACATAGTATGATGTACCTGTACAAAGGCTTATATACTTATAAAGGCATCAAAAATGTTCCCTTTGCATGTATGGGAAGTATATATATATCAAGCATTTATTTAGTACCATGGGCCCTTTGTATCTGCTGTGGTTTTGTTCCAGGATCCCCTGTGGATAACTAAGGGCCTTTGCAGACTGCTAGAAATAGTGCAAATTGAGTCCACTTTAAGGGTTAGGGTTAGGGTTAGGGTTAGGGAATCATGGGAACTGTATTTTATTGTGGCACCAGAGCTCTCTGACAGAGAAGGCTCAATGTCTCAGAAAAAAACCAATTTCCATGATTCCCTAGCACTAACCCTAACCCTTAAAGTGGACTCAAAGTCTGCAAAGGCCCTAAATTTGGTTATGTTCAAGTCCCATTATATACAATGGCATAGTAATATGGTGCCAAATGGCAAAATAAAGGTTTGTTTTTTGGAGATAGATAGATAGATAGACAGACTGATTGATTTATTCAAGCTGTGGATATCTGAATTATTGGATACAGAATCCATGGATACGGAGCGCTGAATGTAGTAGCTATTTTTGTTCTCACACAACTTTTGGTGGTTGACCACCACCCCAGAACAAAAACTTCCCCTGAAATAATAAAACTGCATTCCCAGTAGCCTTTGGGGGGGGAGGGACAATTTACTATTTAAATCTAATTTCACATATCCCACACCTGGTTTTGTGGGGAAAGTTATTTATTAGAAACAGGAAGGGACAGGATTAGAGGGTCCCCACTACTTCTCAGCTGGTCAGGCCCCAAATTCCTGACCTCAAGAGGACTTTTCTGCTCAGACCTAGTGCTCAAAAATTTTGACTCCTCAAAGTCATACAGCTATGAGTGGCTGGTTCAGTGGAGGAAAAGACTGGCCCCTTTGTGAGGCTACCACCATCTTCCAAAGAACAGCAGGTGGTGAGGAAGAGGGAAGCTGGTTAGATGATGCACAGGGAAGGCAGGTGAGACATAGGGAGGCAGGGAGATAAGAGAGAAAGAAAGAGAAGTCAGAAAGGGAATGAGGGTGGGAAGGACATGTGTTGGTGAATGAGACAACTGAGGAAGGAGGGAAAGAGCATTGATGATGATGACGATGATGATGATGACGATGATGATGACCAATGCACACTTCTCCTGCCTCAGGTGATATGAGAACTCAGGTGCTGTTGTTTGTAGGGATGGAAATAATAATCGGGAATATTCAAAAATGGTAGAAAAATGTTTTCTCTGAGCGTTGGGAAACCTTGAAAAGGAGCAACCTGATTCAATGAGAAACCTCTTAGTTTGGGACTTTTTCTATGCAAATTTGCACATGGTATTATATTTTTATTTTATTTTTATTTTTACACCAGAAACAGAATTTTCTGTGCAGGAAATAGAAATTTCTGTGCTGAAAAGAACACTTCTGTACAAGGGGTATCGTAAAGTTTTAATTATCATCTTTTTAAAAAATTGACAGAAAGTTTGTTTTGATTCGTAGTACTGGTAGTTGATAATTTATCTCTACGTAGAGCCTTTACAGACTGCCAGAAATAGTGCAGCTAGAGGCCATTTTAACTGTCCTGGCTCAGTGCTAGAGAATCATGGGAATTGTATTTTTTCTGAGACACTGAGCCTTCTCTGTCAGAGAGCTCTGGTGCCACAATAAACTACAGTTCCCATGATTCCTTAGCACTAGACCAGGACAGGACGTTTTCACACAGAGCAAAAAAGGGAGTCGTTCCTACCTCCATCTGGCCCCACTCCGGCTCTGTGCAGGAAAAGTTCACATGACGTCGCAGCAAGCCCCTCCTCATCCTTCGCCATCCCTGCGCCATCCCTACCTCACTCCGGGGTCTTGCTCGACGTGTTCAAACTACGTCGCAGCAAGCCCCGCCCCATGTTGCGCAATCCCTGCGCCATCCCTGCCGCTAGCCGGCTTTAGCGCCATCTTTTTAATTCCTTTTTTAAAAAGGAATTACAGGCGCTTCTGCCGGAGGCAATCAGGAGTCATTCCGGCGGCTGCTGTTTTCGCCGCCGGAATGACTCCTGATGGCTTCCAGGGGGCTTCCAGGCGGCTTTAGAGCCGCCTGTGTGAATACGTCCACAGTTACAGTGGACTCCAGCTGCATTATTTCTGGCAGTCTGTAAAGGCCCATAGTCACCATCCAAATTAACACATTTGTCCCAGCGTTTCTTGATCCTCCAAATACCATTATTGTAGAAGTCTGCAGATTGAGTCTTAAACCACTATTCCACTTCATGAATAATGTCATCTGTGTTATCAAATCGGTGACCCCTCAATGGATTTTTTATTTTTGAAAAAAAAATGAGAAATTTTGACACTGACAAAATTTCATCAATATACCATAATAACTTCCGGGTGATAATTATTAATTTATGATACTTCCTCATACAGAAATATTATTTTCTGGTTTCCTGCACAAAAAATACTGTGCAAAAAATGTTATTGTTGTTGTATGCCTTCAAGTTGCCTCCAACTCATGGTGACCTCCAAAGGACCCTATCACAGGGTTTTCTTAGCAAGATTTGTTCAGAGGGGGCTTGCCCTTGCCCTTGCCTTACCATATATAAATTTTGTGCAGAATAAGTTTCCAAGTATAGCATTTTCTGGGCGGGAAACAGCATTTTCTGCACATGAACATTTATTTCTAGTGCAGAAATATTATATCTGCTGGTTTTGGGGGCAAAAATACCACTTGCTCAGAGTACATCTTGAAAAAGCTGTGCTACGTTGAAAGACTTTGGCTGCATCCAGAGTAACTGAAAAATCCCAGATTTTGTTCCTGTTCTTTCCAGTTTTATACTGGGTTAAAATAAGCTGAGCTGGGGAGCTGGTATAAAAAGTCTCTGATCTTACCAGGAGCTAAAAAATATTCAGGGATAAACAAAGCATGTGTGGTTCTCCAAAATAATATTGAAAAGAATAGAAACATCTGAGACTTTCTGGTCTTTTTAATCAGTCTGGATGCACCCTTTCTGGCAGCAGGAAGATAATTGATAAAATTACTCATTGCTTCATTTGAGAACAAAATTAGTGAAAAATTGCATCCCTAGCTGTTAGACACCAAAGTCACCAGCTACCTTTCAATTTGATATTTCTGTGTAGTGAATATGGTAGGAAAAGGCTTATCCATCTCATTGAAATCTAAACATTATTTTAGTTAGGTTTCTTTGGAACAGATAAGTACTTGCCCAATACACACTCACCTGTATACTTTTTAAACATTTCAATTAAACTACAGCATACATGCCATCCAGTTTCAACATTATTTCTAAGGTCTAACATCAGAAGGACAGAATTTGCTCTAAGAGTTCTGAGTCAGATTCGTCAGCCAGATCCTGTTTATCTCAACTTCCTGTGCTGTAAATATGTGAGAAAGAACCCCTGAAACAATTCAGTGTTTGAAAATATAAACTTAAATGGTACAGGAAGGGAGTTCCCCTCTTGACTGCTCAAGTTCCTAAAAAAGTCAAGCCCCAAAGGACATGGTCCATGATTATTCTACATCAGCCACTAACCATGCTGGCTGAAGATTATTAGAGGTGTAGGACAACATATTGGGAGAGCACTGGGATAGAGTAGAGCATTCTACATACTGTGATCTCCTCCTCTCCATCACACAACATTACTTCAACAAAGCAGAGATCAAATATTTCATAAATTCCTATAGAGGATGGGAAGAGTTCATCTACAGTCAGAGCTTTCAATTGTTAATTTTCTTTTTAACTATAGCTCCAAATCAGAGGTCCTGTTGGCTGTAGATTGTAGGAGTTGTGGGCTGCATCTGCACTACAGAAATAATGCAGTTTGACATTGTTTAACTGCCATGACTCAATGCTATAGAGTTCTGGGATTTGTAGTTTAATGAGATGTTTAGCCTTCTCTGTCAGAGAGCTCTGGTGCCAAAGCAAACTACAAATTCCATTATTCCATAGGATGAAATCATGACAGTTAAAGCAATGTTGTAGTGAGGTACAGGTGGAATATTCTCCTTTTGAATATTCCATCATTCATTCACAGTGATGATGAGAATGAGAACATTTTCATGTTTCAAAAAGATCATCCTCTTGCAATTTTTGAGAATATTGAGAATGTTTTAGATTTTCATTCTCTCTGTTGTTGTTAACTGCCCTTGAGTTGGCCCCAACTCATGGTGACCCTGTGTATGAGACATCTCCAAGTGCTCCTATCCTCCATGGCTCTGCTTAAGTCTTGTAGATTCATGCCTGTAACATTCCCCATTGCATCTAGCCATCTGGAGTGTGGCTTTCTTCTCTTTTTTACTGTCCTCCACCTTTCCAAACAGTATTGTCTTTCTGAGTCAGTCATGCCTTCTCATGATGTGGCCAAAGTATGATAGTCTCTGTTTCATCATCTTGGCTCTCAGGAGGACTTCTGGTTTGATCTGTTGTTTGTCTTTTTATCTGACTACAGTATCCTCAGCACTCTTCTCCACAACCACAGTTCAAATGAGTTTATTTTTAGTCTATCCATTTTTTTCACTGTCCAGCATTCATACATGATGATGTATGACTCACATTCATACATGATGATGAGGAATATTATGGCTTGGATGATTCTGATTTTAGTGCTCAGTTGTATATCTTTATTCTTTAGGATCATATCTAGTTCCTTCATAGCTTTCCCTCCCATTTTTAGTTTTCTTCTTATTTTTTATTTCATTCATTTATCAAATTCTCTGTATAATAGATTGTACAATGGGCCCTCCACATTCACTGGGGTTAGGGGCATACAGTACAATCTATTATACATACAATGAGATAAATGGGAGAAAGGTGGGATATAAATCCAATAAATAAATAATTAAACCAGGTTTGCCACCACCACAATGTCCATAAGGTAGGCTTTGAAGTCACTAGCTCAAAAGGGAAAATCTGACTCATTCACCCAAGTCGAACTAACCAATTCACCATTACATATATGAGTCATCCACACAACAGCCCACAACTAATCCTCTGGAAAGTACGACAGCTCTTAGGAATATCTAGAATTTCACAATTAGGCTCCCAGACTGATTTAAAAAACAACAACTTTCCATTGTACAACATTGAAATTTGGTCCAAATGTGATAAGAATATATAAATCATTATATATCCCCCTGTTTGTATGCACTGAATTTGCAAAATCAGTTGACAGCCATTAGAAGTTGAAAAAATATTGTAATGCTTATGGAGCAAATGAAGAAAGGGGCTTTTCAAGTGTCTGAAAACCACCAACAAAGAAAATCTCCGCAAGACCCTTTCTCAGACAGAATGGCTCTCTCACCCTCCTGATGTTCCTGGGCATGAGATAAAGAGTTCCTTCCCCTCCATGCTTCTGCCTGAGACTTTTCCCCCATGTGATACATTTATTTATTTATTTATTTATTTATTTATTTATTTGGAGTATTTGTACCCTGCTCTTCAGCCACAAAGGCTCTCAGAGCAACTTACAAATGGTTAATTAGATGGTTCCCTGCCCTCAGGCTTACAATCTAAAAACACATGATGCAAAAGAAGAAGAGAATGGCAGTGGGGAAGAGGATGAGGGCCAATAGTTCTTCTCTCCCTCTTAGTCCTGGACCATGGCAGATGGACTGGAGGGAGGGCTCTTCTTCTTAATCTCGGCTAGGCCTAATGGAGCTGGGCCTGCGTCTCTCCCTCTGAGGCCAGATAGTATCAGATGAGGGAGAGCTCTACTTCTTAGTCCAAATCTAGGCCCAATGGAGCTTGGCCTGTCTCTCTCCCTCTGAGGCCAGATAGCACTTCTATGAAAACTACATCATTTTCAAAGACATCTGTCAGTAGGAGAAAATTGATTATTCATTCCCTCTTGCAGGAACAAATACTTTACATAGCACATCCCTACCAGTCACCAAGAACACAGTAATTGTATAAAACATTGGTTCTCAACCATTTCCGCCCTGAACTGCCCTTTACATCTACATGTGCATGTTACCCCCTCCCACTTGATATGGTATAGTGGGCCCCCGGTATCCACTGGTTCAGTATTCAAGGACTTGAGCAACCTTGGATTAAAATGAAGAAAATTTTATTTTATTTTATTTACCTGTGATGGCAAAGCCAACATGTAGTCCCAGGTCAATATCAGAGGCTGCTGTGACAAGACACATGTAAGTTGAAGCCTCTATCCACCATGAAAGTCAATACCACCACAAAGACACAGCCAGGACTTAAACCACTTCCTCACTCTTTCCCACCTTCACACAAGGAAGCCTCTGCCAGAATCTGAACCCCTGACTCACTTGGGACCCATTTCCACTTGCATTTAAATCACTTTGTGAGTCGCATTGACACCGGGACTCTGAATCGATTCAGGCCGATGCATAGTTCCCACTATGGAAGCATATTATTTCATTATTCCATGAATTCGTGTCTTCTTTTTTTACACAATTGTCATTCCCACTTGATTTGCACTGCTGTCAATCATATTGCATCATCGGTGGGGGGGACAATAATCCTGAATCCCCTTTAATCCAACTCAAGTCTCTGGGTGTTTGTGTGGACCTTGCCTCCAAGAAGCCCATCTCAAAAAACAGGTGCCTTGAAGGACCCTGACTTCCTGAGGAATCCCTCTGCTTGCCTCCCTCCCTCTCCCTTGGGCCCCCCATGCTTGCTGACCCTGGCCATGGCCCCCTGGCTGCTCTTCAGGGGGGTTCCTAGAGGGGTCGAGCTGAAGCCCCTTTCCCCACAGGGGGAGCCCCAATGCCAGGGAATCTCGGGAGAGACTGGCCGTGGGACCACCAAACTCATGCAGATCAAGGTCTCACTTGAAAGATATTTTGTTGTAATGGTTGCGTATTTTCACCCACACACTTTTGTATACCCATATTTTTAACATTTTATAAGAAAATAACCATTCAAATTCAAACATTTTTATTTCAGAGATTATCACATGAAGCTTCCATCCTGATGTCATTGCAGCTTCTTAAATACCTGAAACAGTAATGATTATTTTCACATTACCACACAATTGGAAATTGCTAACAGGTTGGCTATGGTATTGTCATATTACTGTACTGTATATTCATAATAATAATAATAATAATAATAATAATAAAATTTATATATATCCCGCCCATTGGTAATCCAATCCGGGCGGCTTACAATTAAAACATACAATACAGAATAAAACATACAATATAAGCGAACCCTCCCCCCCCTTAAAACAGAATTAAATCAAAACTGTTGGTGTGTGGATGATGAGTGTTGTAGTGATGCCTTTTGGCACCCAGCAGAGTCTGCAGGACAAGCTGGCTGCTGTGATCCACAGCCACTGTGTAGATTTGCCATCAACTGGCTCAGCTTCTCTTCTTCAGCATCCTGTCTTCCTCAGTCAAGAAGACACATTGTAAAGTCCAAAAGCATAGCTTTATTAATACATATAAAAAGTAAAAATAAGATAACTAAGTAAAATCCATTGTGATGAACTTGTCCAGTTCAGCCATGAAAGATTACATCTTTAACAATCCCAAAAGCATTAGGATCCAACTTGTTGCAGTTAAAACCACTGCATCCAACCACACACGCTCACATCTTGAACAATAAACAATTCTTAGACAAAGGATTTTCTAAGCCCATCCCATACTCCACCTTCTAGGTGTTAACTTTATGTTAATTGGATAATGTCTGTATGATGTATGTTAACCCAGCCTCTTGCTGTCCATCATCCACCACGTGAGTAACTTTCCCAAGCTAACGATGTTTACGTATTTGATATATTTTTGTTATCCATAACAAAGTCTGGTTCCATTAGTTTTACCTCTGGGAAAGTACATTGTTGATGTCTCTGTTACCACCTGGCATTGATTCACCCTGTTTCTCTAAATATTGTTTGTGCCTTGTCCAGAAACTGTTCTCAAGTGGAAAATTACAGACACACACACATCTTTACATTTCACCTTTGACTATATATCCCATTCATATCCTAACAAAAACAATATAAAAACAACTATTGAGGTTAAAATATTAAACCATCCAGCCCAATGACTCCATAAGCCTGGCGCGACGATCCTCCCATCACTTGATGGGCCACATGAGGATCGTCTCTTGGATAGCTATTAATCTGAGGCTGGAAGGACTAATCTAGTATAACTAGTCTGGAAAGGCCTGCCGGAAGAGATCCGTCTTGACAGCCTTTTTAAAGCTGTCTAACGATGTTAAAAGATGGATCTCGTCCGGTAGGCCATTCCAGAGCTTAGGCGCAATAACAGAGAACGCCCCCCGGGAGGTGGCCACAAGCCTCGATTTCTGAGGCTGTAGCAAATTCCTCCTGGAGGATCGAAGAGCACGGGGAGGATTATATGGGAGAAGGCGGTCCCTGAGATAGCTTGGACCCAAGCAATTTAGGGCTTTAAAGGTGATAACCAACACCTTGTACCTGGCCCGGAAGCTGATAGGCAGCCAGTGGAGGGACCTCAAAACCGGAGTGATGTGATCCCTCCGAGATGTTCCCGAAACAAGTCTGGCTGCCATGTTCTGTACCAACTGTAATTTCCGAACCAGGCACGAGGGTAGCCCATGTAGAGTGCGTTGCAGAAGTCGAGGCATGAGGTTACCAACACGTGCACCACAGTTGCGAGATCCCTTACTTCCAGAAACGGGCGCAGCTGGCGTATCAGCTGAAGCTGATAACAGGCGCTCCTGACTGTCGCATTAACCTGATTCGTCATCAGGAGCGACGAGTCAAGGAGCACCCCCAAGCTGCAAACACAGTCACTGGAGGAGAGCGTGACCCCGTCCAGGACTGGAGGTTGCAACCCAATTCCTGGTTTCGGGGCCGCTACCGTGAGCACCTCCGTCTTGTCTGGATTCAGCTTCAATCTGTTTTCCCTCATCCAGCCCATTACCGCCCCAAGACATTCATTGAGAGAAGAGATGCCATTGGAATTCAAGACCGACGAACGAGATATGGAGAAATAGATTTGGGTGTCATCAGCGTACTGATAACACCCAGCACTCCGTATAATCTCACCCAGCGGCTTCATATAGATGTTGAACAACATTGGGGACAAAATAGCTCCTTGAGGGACCCCACAAGTGAGGTCCCTCTTGCTGGAGCTACAGTCCCCGAGCAGCACCCTCTGGGACCGACCCGAGAGGAAGGACCAGAACCACTGTAAAGCAGTGCCCCCAATACCTAACCCCCTCAGGCAGTCCAAGAGGATGCCGTGATCTATTGTATCGAAAGCCGCTGAGAGGTCTAGGAGCGCCAACAGGGTCACGCTACCCCTGTCGATGCCCAGACGCAGATCGTCGGTCAAGGCAACCATGGCAGTCTCAACCCCAAAGCCTATCCTGAAGCTGGTTTGAAATGGGTCTAGATAATCGGTTTCATCCAAGACTGCCTGGAGCTGAAGAGCAACTGCTCTCTTGATCACCTTGCTCAAAAATGGCAGCAATGACACAAGCCTATAGTTCTTCATGTCCAGGGGGTCCAGGGAAGGTTTTTTCAGAAGCGGCCTAACCGCCGCTTCCTTTAGACATGATGGGACATGTCCTTCCCTGAAGGATGCATTGACAATATCCGTGAGGAATCTCATCAATGCATCCCGCCCTGGATGGCCAGCCAAGATGGGCAAGGGTCGAGAGGGCAAGTCGTCTTCCTCACCTTACCAAGCAGCTTGTCCATGTCCTCGGTACTCACAGATTGCCACTGATCCAGTAAAATTACATCCGCGGAGTCGGTGGACGCCTCACCTATAGACTCTGTCCCAATAGTCGCGTCAAGGTCGGCTCTTATCTGAGAGATTTTGTCTGCAAAGTAGTTGTTAAATGCGTCACAGCAGGCCGTTGTCGGGTTGAGCAAGGGATTTGGCGCAGGGGGCACCTGCGTCATCTCCCTTACCACCCTAAACAGCTCTGCCGGACGAGACTCTGCAGACGCAATACGTGCAGAGGAGAACGCTTTCTTCGCTGCACGTATCACCTCCCGATAGGAATGAAGAAAATTCCTATAGCGAGTTCTGTCAGATAAGAGTTGAGTTTTCCGCCACTTGCACTCTAGCCGTTGTCCATACCGCTTCATCCTCCTAAGCTCAGGTGTATACCATAGCCTACGATTAGGAGCGGGGTGGCAAGGGTGCTTGGGAGCGATCGTGTCGATGGCCCTGGTAAGATCACTATTCCAAGTGTCAACCAGAGCCTCGACAGGGTCACCGGCATTCCCAACCATTAATCCCTCTAAGGCTTTCCGGAATCCAATTGGCTCCATTAGCCTTCAAGGGCGGACCATTCTAATAGGTCCACCACCCCTGGCGGGGCAGGTACTGGCTCTAAGTTCCAACTTGACCAGGAAACGATCCGTCCATGACAATGCGGAGGTATGAACTACCTCCGCCCACGGATATTCCTGCTCCATACTGAAGACCGCATCGAGTGTATGACCTGCACAATGTGTGGGCCCGTTGACCAATTGGGATAGGCCCATGTTTGTCATGGAATCCATGAACTCCCGAGCCGCACCTGTTAGGCTGGTCTCGAGCAGAATGTTGAAGTCTCCCAGAACCAAAAGTCTAGGCGACTCCAGCAAAAGCTCAGAGACCAGCTGTGTCAGCTCGGTCAGGGAGTCTGCTAGAGAACAGGGTGTTCGGTAGACTAGCAGAATCCCCAAGCTATCCCTGGTCTTCAGGCTGAGGTATATACACTCGATGTGGACCGTGTTCCGGATAGGTATCCTGGTCAAGATCAAGTTGTTCTTATGAACTAGAGCCACACCGCCCCCCCCCCACCCACTTCCCCTCACCTGCTCACTAACAGAGTACCCAGCTGGGAGGGCCTGCGCCGAGGTAGCAGCGCTATCCTCCCCCAGCCAGGTCTCTGTAAAACAAGCCAGGTCGGCATCCTCATCCAGGAGTAAATCCTGGACAATATGTGTCTTATTTTTCACCGACCTGGCATTACAAAGGAGCAGAGTGATCAGCTATCCAAGATTAAGTAAGAGTAGTCATGCCTTCATTGGGTGTGGGGGTGCAGAGAAACCTCATTAAATCCCATTTCTCTTGTCAAACTAAATGATTGCTTCCTTGTGAGTAAGGAGGCTTGCCTTCATTGGGCATGGTTGGGTGGATGCAGAGAAACCTCTTTAAATCCCCTCCTCTATGAATAACCCCATAATGAGCTATCACTAGGGTTGCCATATGCCAGTTTTGTCTGGGACATTCCCAGTTCTTCAGCCTTTGTGAATGTCCTGGCCCAGTTTTAGAATGGCATCCTGTCGCCTCACTTGAGTTGGGTGGGAGGGTTGGGGCCTCTGGCCTCCTGAGTTGCCATCTTCCTTCCTGCCATGCTTTGGCGTGGCAGAGGAGGCAGCCTGTGAGGCCTGGCAAAGCCCCCAGGCCTTACTTGGGGCTGGGTGGGGGGTTGGGGCCTCTGGCCTCATCAGCTGCTGCGTCCTTTCCTGCCAGGCTTTGGCATGGTGGATGCAGCAGCCTGTGAGGCCTGGCAAGGCTGCCAGGCCTCACATGGGGTTGGGTGGGAGGGTTGGGGCCTCCTCAGCTGCTGTCACCTCTCTTCCAGTGCTTTCAGTGCTTTCACCTCTGCTTTCAGTGGCGGGGGGTGGGGAGCAGAGAGGCCTAGGCTTCGGAAGGCACCAGGCTTCACTTGGGGCTAGGTGGGTGGGGGTTTGGGGCCTCCTCAGCTGCCACTGCCGCCTCCCTGATTCTGATCCTGATCCAGTGGTATGGCAAGGCCAGGGAGACCTCCCTGGGTCTGAGGCCTCCCTGCGGCTGGAGGTTTATATTAATTTATTTTATTTTATTAATGTTTTTCGGGTTTAGTTGGTCATGTCCTCCATTTCTCTTGAATGTCCTACATTTTGTCCCACATTTTTCCTACACTTTGTCCTACATTTTCCCAGTTTTGTGGTAGAGAATTATGGCAACCCTACGTATTGCACATACTTCAATAAAAGGTTAATTGCATGGTTGACAGCTATTCATGGGATTTTCCCACTCATTAAAAGTTATGGCAGAAGCACAGATTGACTACAGCAGGGGTAGGCAACCTTTCCCCTTTAAGGGCTGAGGGACTTCAGCTCCCAGAAGCCTCAGCCATGTTCGCCAATAGTCCCATGTTGGCCAATAGCTCCTGGGATTCTGGGAGCTGAAGTCCCTCAGCCCTCAAAGGGGAAAAGTTGCCTACCCCTAGACTACAGGATACCTACTACAAGGCTGTGCAATAGAATCCCAGTATTAAACATCACATTTCTATCCAGCTATTGAGAGCAGTGCGACAATCTCCTTCAATAAATTTAATACCCAACTCAGCACGATGTTTATACTTTATGTGGTGCATGTGTTTGTTTCCAAGTGCAAAGTTTACTAAAAAAAAATAAATATGGAGTAATATTAAATCAGCTTCATTTATATACCACTTCATATCGCACTATGGGATGTCTACGCGGATTACAACTGTAAACTCATTGCCCCCCAACAGTTGGGTACTCATTTTAGCGACCTTGGAAGGATGCAGGCCTGAGTTTAGCCTGAGCCCTGGCTAGTATTGAACTCACAATATTGTGGTCTATGAGTGAGTGGCTGCAGTACAGGCATTTAACCACTGCGCCACCAGTTCTTTGAGCAACTCTCAGTGAGGTCAAGTCTTGCACAATATTTACCCTTCATAGCTACCAGAGCTGAGAATCTGGTTTCACAAAGATGGATAGTTGCAAACAGTATGAGCACATTCATAGCTTTTTCATTTAATGTTGTGTAGCTTGTTGGACACTAATCCAAAACTCTGGCAAGGAGCTCTCTTTAGATTTATTTTTGAAAATGTTGTTCTCAAAAGTAAATCTCATATAATTATATTATTACAGTGTAAATATCAACAAAAAATGGCAAAAGTCTTCCCCGCTCATCAAATCCTACAAGAGAAATATGCACAGGAACCGTAATGTCACTAACAGTTATATAAAATTGCTGCTATTAGTCTTCTCCTTTCTTCCCTATGTACTGTTATATGGCAAGTTGTGCTTTTCTATGTCCTTCTTTTGGCAGCAAATCCAAACCGAACCGAAGCTCTGCAGCAAAGGTGCTTGTCACAGAGGTTGTAAATCCATCACAAATCAAACAAATCAGTCTTAAGACCATCACAAAGCAGCACAACTCAGTGTTACGAGATAGGGGGGGAAAATACTTCGCAGGACTTTTAACTTAAGACATCCTACCAATTGCCTTGAATTCAGGGCCGCAAGGCCACTTCCAGGAAAAAGCAGGAAACTCCACTAAGTCAGACGCCACTCATAAAGTTCTTTTATCACCTCCAAGCTCCAGACTCTATGTGCAGCAATTCCTCTATTTCACAAACGTTGACGACTTGTCTGGCTCTTACAGTCACTGCTCTTCTGGCCCCTCCCTTATGGAAACAAAAGGAGGGATCCTACAAGCCAGACCAAGTTACCTTTCAGTAACTGCAGCACAGCGGTCCCTCTAATTTCATACCAAGGCTGCCCAGCAAGACTACATCACCCAGAAGCCTCCACGATTTGGTGCTGCTCCCAGCCAGTTCGTTTTGGACTCCGCCCTCTGCTTTCCTTAAAGCAAAACAAAGAGGGCATGTGAAAACGGAGAACTCCAGCGTTTCTCAGCCCCCTAAAACTTAAGGACCGAGGTAGGTTTATGGAAGGTGGTAGTCTGTCTCCAGGGCGGCATTCAATCCAACAGCCCTGTAGAAAATTAGTCCATACATTGGATGGGCAGCTTACAACTTACAACCTATACCTCCCCCGGGACCTCGACTCACCCACGAGCCGTCTTACAAGTCTTCAAACCTCCCAAAGTATTGAGGTTGTTTTTTATAGAGCAGCCTCACAGTCTTCACTCTGCTTGACTACGCTTTAATGCCAACTGCTTTGCAAGATTGGCGGCGTTCCATACCACCCAAGAATGAAAGGGCGGTAGCCTCATGCAAGGTAGCACGGGCTGTATGCTTCTTCTTCTTCTTCTCCCACTCTCCCTCTGTTGCATACAGTTAATATTTCAGCAACACAGAGGGATCTCCCAGCCCCATTAGCACCCCCCTTACCAGGGGGGAATTTGGACCCCAGAACAAGTCTTCCAGACCACCAAACCTTGCCAAGCAAACGGACCAAGTCTTCAGTCCATCTTAACGGTCGGCCATACCAAACTGGAAGTCATTAGATGAGATAAAGTTGATTAGAACTGGCCTTAGTAAGGAAATACAGAATCTTACACAAGACCTGACTGGTTTTAAGGCCGAAATTAAAAGAGAACTTAGGTCTGAGATGAATGACGTGAGGCACGCATTTGATAAAATTGGTGTTGAATTTAATAAAATGAAGGTCAGGATCGACAAGATAGAAAAATACCCAAGAGAAGGTAGAGGAGAAACTAGAGATGGTACAAGATTTCCCTAGAAACCTTGATGAGGAGAAAGCAAGAGTAGAGGTTAAATTTAGAGAATGCCCCTTAAAGTTGAGAGGCCTGCCAGAGTCTGAGGGCGAGAATTTGATGGAAATAATATCGCCATGCTTAGCACAATATATGAATAGACCTGAACATCTTTTTGAACTTGAAATTGATGAGTTATTTAGATTGAGTGCTAAAGCAAATTTACTAAAGAAAATGCCTAGAGATATAGTGCTAAGCTTTGTAAGAAGGCATACTCGGGATCAATTACTGACAATGCAAAATAATACCCTGCTTATAATAAACGATGTTGAAATTAAGATTTTTAAGGATGTGGCACCTGGTCAGATTAAAAAGAGAAAGGAATACTCCTTCCTCACGTCACAATTGCAGAAAATTCCAAATTCCATATAGATGGTTAATTCCTGACAGGCTGACCTTCTGGTATAGGAAGACAAAAATAAAATTAAGATCATCTGGGGAAGCGAGAGAATTTTGGAGAAAATATAGAGAGGACTTCAGAGTGGACGAGAGATTTGAAAGTAAAAGGGGGCAGACAGGCCCGGGTAGTTTGGAGGACTCGGTAAAAGAGAGGAGAAAATTAAAAGCTTTAGTGACTGTAGAAGAAGATAAAAGAGATGTAGATGGTGATAGGAAGGGAGCAAAACCAAAGAGGAAAAATATAGAAGGTCAAAAAAAGATGGATCTAGAAACAACGGGAATGGCTGTGGAGAGATGAGATAAGAGTGATAAAGAAGATAAGACTATGAATGGAGATAGTCAAGGACTAGGGAGCACGGAATGCACTAATGGCCAGGCGCTAGTGGACTTAGAGGGTAAGAAACAAGGAGAATATTCTGGTTCTGAGAACATACTGACGAGGAAGGGGAAGGTGAGGAAGAAGAGCTTACCTAAATAATGAGCAGCCTAAGAAAATTTATCTCCTGAAATGTAAAAGGCCTTAATGGTCAGGCTAAAAGAAACCGTGTTTTTCACTATTTGTTGATGTCATATGTCTCCAGGAGATTAAAATTAAAATTACTGATTCGAAATATCTTAAAAATGTAAGGTTGGGTAAAGAATTTATAGCATGTTCCAATAAAAGAAAAAGGGGGTAGTTCTATACGTCAAAGAAGGTCTTGAACCCACTGAAATATTAAAAGACACCTCAGGTCATTTCATTGCCATTGAATTGTATTGGAATAAGGTTATTTTAGGGTTGTATGCACCTAATGATAATAAAGGGAAATTTTATGCTGAGCTCATGACAAAGCTTGCGGAATTAAACGTTGAAACTTTGATTGTCATGGGGGACTTCAATGGTGTTATTGAACCCCAAGTGGATAGGAGTTCAATTAAGAAAATTAAGCAAAACCAGGGTAAGTTGCCCAAAGAATTTTTTGAATTCATGAATTGTTATGACTTGATAATTGTCTGGAGAGCCAACAATGTTAAAGGTAGGGATTTTACCTTTTTTTCTGACCGACACAAATCATGGGCATGGATTGACATGTTTTTGGTTTCTAAAAACATTGGCCCAATGATTTTCAAGATGGACATACTACCCAAAATAACATCGGATCATTATCCGATTACAATGGAATTTAGAATAATGCTTAGAGAGCCTAGCTGGCGACTAAATGCTTATTTACTTAAAGATAAACAGATAATCAAAGAAGCAAAAAGACAGCTAGAGTATTACTTTATTTAAAATAATCAGCCAGAACTTTCTCCAGGTATTATATGGGAAGCCTCAAAAGCAGTTATCCGAGGGCTTTTTATACAGAAGGGTTCTGAACATAAAAAGAAAAGGGATGAAAAGTTTATGGAAACACAGTTACAATTAAAAAAGAAAGAAGAAATGCTTTAAAAAGACCCTCATAATAGTGATTTGCTCAATCAAATTAAAAGCTTAGAAGGAAGGATGTCATTGCTGATAACAGAAGAATTAGCTAAAAAAATGAAATTTGCCAGGCAGAAGATGTTTGAGGGGCGAAATAAACCGGGTAAGATGTTGTCACATCAACTAAGACAACAACAACAACAACAACAAAAACGATATACCAGTGAAAGACGGGGGATAGATTAATTTCAGATGAGGAACAGCTTTTACAAATTTGTTGGAAATTCTGTTCTGATTTATATAAAAAGGATAGTATAGAGCTAATGCACCTGGAAAAATACATCGAGAGTAGCGATATTCCAGCCTTTTCTGATACACAGAGAGATAATTTGAATAGGAGAATTACCACTCAGGAAATAGTAGAGGTGATTCAGAAATGCAAAACTGATAAAGCAGTGGGGCCAGATGGTTTCCCAGCAGAGTATTCTAAAATGTTTAAAGAACAGCTGATAATACCTTTGGAAAAGGTTATGAATGCTGACACGGAAAATTGCCCGAACTCATGGACTGAAGCTACTATTTGCTTAATTCCTAAAGAAGGTTAAGATAGCATGGAGATTAAAAACTATCGTCCCATTTCTTTGTTAAATTTGGACTACAAAATATTTGTGATGATCTTGGCTAACAGATTAAAGAACGTATTGAATGAGAGGACTGGGCCTGACCAGAACGGGTTTCTACCCGGACGTGGTATTAAAGATAATGTGAGACATTTGCTTAATATACTAGAACATCAAGAAAAGGAGATTAACTGCAAGTTGGTGATGATTTTCATCGACTTCGAGAAAGCATTTGATAGTGTGAGCTGGGAGTTTTTGCTGAAATGTTTACATAAGATTAATGTCGGAGATAGGTTTATGCATTGGATCAAGTTTATTTACAACAAACAGACAGCTAAGGTAATTGTAAATGAAGGAAAAACAAGATCTTTCCAAGTGGAAAAAGGGGCGAGGCAAGGTTGTCCTATTTCGCCTCTTTTGTTCCTGATGATTTTGGAGATACTTAATAATAACATCAGAAGAAATACAGTCATAGAAGGTCTTAAAATAAGGGGCAGACATCATAGATTACGAGCATACACAGACGTTCTGGTGTTAACATTAACAAACCCAAGCTGCCTTGATGAGGCCTTATCCGAGTTGGAAACTTTTACCTTAGCTGCAGGTTTAAGATCAACAGAGAGAAAACAGCAATTCTGACATGAACCTAACAGAGTCAGAGAGGAAAGAAGTTCAGGAGAAATCGGGCCTTCAAATTAAAAAGAAAGTGAAGTACTTAGGTTTAAACATCACAACCAAGAACGTAGATCTGTTTAAAAATAATTATGAGAGGAAGTGGCGGGAGATTAAGAAAGACCTAGAGAAATGGAAAAATTTGAAAATCTCTTGGTTAGGGAAAATATCTGTGATAAAAATGAACATTCTCTCAAAAATGCTTTTCCTGTTTCAGAACTTACCCATCATTGTAAATGATAAACCATTTAAAATGTGGCACCATGACCTTTCCAAATTTCTCTGGGGTGGGAAGAAGCCTAGAGTGCGACTAAAGGTTCTTCAAGATAAAGTGGAAAGAGGGGGTCTGTCTATACCCAATCTGAAGTTATATTTTGAGGCATCCTGTTTAGTTTGGCTAATAGACTGGTTTAAGTTAAGGAATACAGGACTATTAGATTTAGAAGGTGCAGGTTTAAGGTATGGTTTTCATGCCTATTTATTTTATGATAAAGTCAAGGTCCACAAGGAATTTGTAAATCATTTTGTACGTAAAGTTTTGCTTCGAGTATGGGTGAAGTATAAAGATATATTTTGTAGGAATATTCCAATGTGGGCTTCAACTAATGAGGCTTTTTTTAGGCGTGAAAAATTAGATAAGAACAGATGGGTGACCTATGGGGACATTATTAGGAAAAACTATGAGACAGACGGGTTCAGACTCAAAACTAGAGAGGAACTAAATCTAGAAAGCTATGAATGTAGTTGGTTTTTATATAGCCAGCTTAGGGAAAGGTTTATGAAGGATAGTAGAGAGAGAGGCTTTGGAGTGGCAGCAAAAGAGCTGGAGAACATCATGAAAGACAAGAAGTGGGCAAAGATCTCATTGTTTTATGATCTGTTGTTAAGATTAGACCAGGAGGATGAAACTGTAAAACAGAATATGATAAGATGGGCCATTGACTTAAAGAAGAATATACCATTTCAGCAATGGGAAACAGTGTGGTCAATAAGCATAAAGTATCCTCTTAGCTACTATCTAAGGGAAAACTTTCAAAAAATGCAGCACCGCTGGTATTTAACACCAGTAAAGCTTGCAAAGATGCAGAAGGGTAAGAGTAGTAGGTGTTGGAAATGCCACAAAGAAGATGGTACCTTTATGCATTTATGGTGGCATTGTAAATTTGCTAAAAAGTTCTGGAGTAATGTACATAAAATAGTCAACCAGGTTATTAATGTCAATGTGGATTTTGACCCAAAGTTCTTCTTGTTAAGTATGTTGGATGATCGCAAACTAGAAAAAGAACATGGGAAGCTATTATATTATTTAACAACAACTGCGAGAATAGTGTATGCCTCTAAGTGGAAAATGGATAGCATCCCAGAGACTAGGGATTGGCTTCATAAGTTGACAGATAGTGTGGTAGCTGACAAACTTACCCTGCTTTTAAGGGGGAAATTTAGGGAGGAGCTAGAAAAGACCTGGGGCCCTTTGGAAAAATTCTTGCGAGAAAGCGAGTACAAGGATTTATTAATAAAAATACAGGAATAAACTACAATTAACAGCTTTCTAACTATTTAATGTTAATAATATACCTTTCGGGGAAAATAAGGACTGAAGTAATGAACATTTGAGTTTGAAATATTTGCTGATACTGTGATAGCTTTGCGGTTGAGTATGAAGCTTATCATGTAAATCAGGGGTAGGCAACCTTTCCCCTTTAAGGGCCGAGGGACTTCAGCTCCCAGAAGCCTCAGCCATGTTGGCCAATAGTCCCATGTTGGCCAATAGCTCCTGGGATTCTGGGAGCTGAAGTCCCTCGGCCCTTAAAGGGGAAAGGTTGCCTACCCCTGATGTAAATACTCAGTCTGAGCTCTGGAAGCCATTTAGTATACTTTTTTATTGGTATTTGTAGGGTGGAGGGATGGATGTTAGAGAATTTCTTTGTTTGTCTTGTTTGTTTGTTTTTTAGTTATTAAGTGTGTTTAGTCTCTATGTTGTGATACATGTTGTGTTCTGTATTGTTGTGTTTGTATTTTATCTTTTTTATATACAATAAAGTTTATAAATAAAATGTAAAAAAAAGATTTTATTTTTAAAGAAGCATCATTCTGTAGATCAATAAAGTGTTCTTGATCAGTTATGTTTAATTATATTGGTTGTGGTGAATTTTCATTGTGTGTTTTTTAATCCAGCTCAATGCTTCCAAGTTTTCATAAAAATGCTTTTTAAAATGTTCCTTTAATATGGTCAGTCAAATAACCTTCCAGCAATGAGGGATGTACTTGAGGGGCTGTGTTGCAATTACCCTTAGAAAATAATCCTCTAAGCAGGACATTCAGGACACTTAAATTGTAAGACACTCAGACAGAGAAATTCCAAACTCTTAAGACCTAAAATGCAATAGAGTTATTCACAGGAGAGCATAGAGTTGTATGGTACAAGGGGAACAAGTCTCCCACCATTAATGACACCACACATGCCATTTCTTCCTCGTCCCCATTGCCGCCTTCACAGTAAAATGCTGAGTAAATATGTAAGGCTTGAGATATGTGATCAGATTCTAAGGCATGCCTACTTGGGAATAAGCACAAATGAAACCAGTGGCAGTTATTTCCAGTCACAGGGATTGTGCTGCATGACTTATTTCTTCACCCCTTTCCTGAACAAACTTGAGTCACTTTGATCAGAAGGGGTTTTTATTTTTGCTGCAGCAACTTCATCCCACTAAAACAACAGTATCCTTGACAGCAGAGTCCTTACCTTTACATGGGAGTTAGCTTCACCGGACTCAAAGGAGCTTCCTTCTGAGTAAACATGCATAGACATTACCTGCAGTGCACCCTAGGGCAGGAAGGTCCCCATCCCAGCCCTTTCCCAATTAGTCCCCACAGAGACCTCTGAATTTACCTTCCCTGACATCCTGCATTATAAAAATAAATGCACTGAAAAATACACATGTCCTGTGCCTCTTCCCAGCTCTCCAGTAAGGAGCTCCAGCAGGCCAGCTTTGGTGGGGGATGAAGGCTAGGGAGTCTTCCTTGGTTTTGATGTGGTGGTGGAGTGCTCCACCAAAAGAAGCACAGAAGGGGAGTGGGGGAGCCTGAAAAAGGTGTCCACAATCTCTAGCACCACTGCACTGGAGACTGGGGGCAGAGGAGAGAGAATGGTTTGCAGGGAGAGCTGGAGGGCAGGAGGCCTTTGTCGCCATCGCAATCCTGTCTGCTGGAGGAGGAGGAGGACTGCTAGACAGAGATCACTTCAATTCTAAGTGAGCAGAGGATGCAGTTTTTGGTCTGAGCCCCTTCCCTTCAGCCCCTCTGCTCAAGCAAGGTCCAATGAAATGGTGGGAAAGAGGGTTGTCTCCTTGGATCAGATATTAGTTAAATAGAGCCAATATTTCTTGCACCCCCACCAGAGTAACTCTTGCCCCCCCCTTTTGGGTCACATTAGTAGCAGCACTAGGGGGGTTGCACTGGGTGATACCATTGAATGGGTGTGATGCCCAGTGAGTGGTCCCCATCTCCCTGCCACATGCTATGGTGCACAGTAGGGAGGGAGAAGATCTGGCACACACACACCCATCCCTGCCCTCTGAAGCTTGACTTTCAAGCCTTGGGGGCAGGAAGGGAGGAGGACCCATCACCCCCATCCCTGCCCCACACAGCTTTACTTTAGAGTAAAGCCATGTGGAGCAGGGATGGGGACACATGGGGCAAGGGAAGGTGGCTCTTTTGGCTCCACCCCAAAGTCCCACCCACCAAAGCCCCACCCCCACACTGGGTGACTCCCCAGTGTGGAACGCATGGTCACATCCCGCCATTTGAGAATCACTGATATAAATAAATCATTGGCCTTGGCAACAAGCATGTGTACATCTCTTCATTTGCTACAGGATTTCAAATCCTTTTGTCCACACACCTGGGTTCTTAACTAAAGATAATGAAAACCAACAAATAAGTATCAAATCCAGTATACAGATAGAAGCAAATTTACACTATAACTCCCAAAATTCTTTTTCCAGAGAGAATGGTGATTCTGGAAGTTTCCCAGGTTTTACATTTATACACCCAGACAAAATAGTACTACTTTAACAGCAGGGAGGAGGACATAAACTCAGGTAACCTCCATTAAGCTTGGAGATTAAAGCCTGCTTAACAAGAAAAGTCTGAATTGCTCATATTTGTGGCCCATGCTCTTGGATCTCAAAAATCTTTAAAAGTAATAAATTCTGTAAAAGTGAGACCACAAGGGAGACTACTCTGTTCATTATCAAAGCCAGACTGGTCTACAAAGGAGGCAGCACTTTGCAAGACAGAAAGACTTACAGATGAGAATGGGTTGTTATCACAGATGTAACCACCATATAATAAATGTTATTTCAAACATGTCATTTTACATGACCTTTGATGGACATGTGATATCCATATGTAAGTTATGCTTAACAGAAAGAACAGAGAAGGAAAAGGAAATACAAGGCATTCAGACTCAGCAAAATCCTCAAGGTCTAGCAAATTTCTCACTTGCCTTGAAGACAATTTCATTGTCCAAAAGGTTGAAGAGGCAACAAGGGAGTCAGCTAGTTAATGAGGTGCAAGTGGTTGGATTCTTAGGTGGGAGTGATCATGTTTTCCTGGAGTTTATTATGCAGTGGAAAGGAGAAGCCAGGCATAGTCAGACACACATTCTGGACTTTAGAAAAACTGATTTTAGTAAACTTAGAGAAATACTGGGGGTGATCCCATGGTCAGGAATACTAAAAGAGAAGGGAGATCAAGACGGATGGGAGTTTCTCAAAAGGGAGGTACTGAAGGCACAGTTTCAAACAGTTCCAATGAGGAAGAAAAATGGGAGGTGTCTCAAGAAACCAGGATGGATGACTAAGGAACTTTCAACTGAAAAGTTTTAAATGGAACATGTATAAGAAATGGAAAAATGGGGAAATCACCAAAGAGGAATTCAAACAAATAGCTAGCACATGTAGGGGTAAAGTCAGAAAAGCTAAAGTGCATAATTAACTCAGACTTGTGAGAGAGGTTAAGAACAAAAAAAGGGCTTTTTTGGGTATGTCCGCAGCAAAAGGAAGAAGAAGGAAATGGTAGGGCCACTGTGTTGAGAAGATGGCAAAAAGTTAACAGGGGACAGAGAAAAGGCAGAATTACTCAACACCTTCTTTGCTTCAGTCATCTCAGAAAAGGCAAAGGGTGCTCAACCTGAGGATAATGGAGTGGAGGACAGAATAGGAGAATTTCAGCACAGAATAAGTAAAGAGATAGTACAAGAATACCTGGTTAATCTAAATGAATATAAGTCTCCAGGACCAGACGAATTACATCCAAGGGTATTAAAAGAACTGGCAAATTTAATATCGGAACCATTGGCAATAATCTTTGAGAACTCCTGGAGAACAGAAGTCCCAGCAGACTGGAGGAGGGCAAATATTGTCCCCATCTACAAAGAGGGGGGGGGGGGGGGGGAGAGGATCCCAACAATTATTGTCTAGTTAGTTTGACATCAATACCAGGAAAGATTCTGGAGCAGATCATTAAACAAAGAGTCTGTGAACATCTGGAAGGTAATTCCATAATCACAAAAAGACAACATGGATTTCAGAGAAACAAGTCATATCAGACAAATCTGATATCTTTTTTTGATAAAATTACCAGCTTGGTAGATGAAGGGAATGTTGTGGATATAGTATATCTTGATTCAGTAAGGCCTTTGACAAGGTTCCCCATGACATTCTTGCAAACAAGCTGGAAAAATGTGGGCTAGACAAAGTAACTGTTACATGGATTTGTAATTGGTTGACTGGCCGAACCCAAAGGGCGCTCAACAATGGCTCCTTTTCAACCTGGAAAGAAGTGACCAGTGGGGTGCCACAGGGCTCTGTCCTGGGCCCAGTGCTATTCAATATATTTATTAATGACTTGGATGATGGTATTGGGGGCATAGTTATCAAATTTGCAGATGACACCAAATTAGGAGGAGTAGCTAATACCCCAGAAGACAGGTTCAAAATTCAAAATGACTTGAACAGACTAGAAAGCTGGACTAATGCTAACAAAATGAAATTCAACACTAAGAAATGTAAGATACTGCACTCAGGGTGGAAAAATGAAAAGCACAGATATACGATGGGGGACACCTGGCTGAATGAGACTACGTGTGAAAGGGATCTAGGAGTCCAGGTAGACCACAAGTTGAACATGAGTCAACAGTGCAATGCAGCAGCTAAAAAGGCCAATGCAATTTTAGGCTGCATCAATAGAAGTATAATGTCTAGATCAAGAGAAGTAATAGTGCCACTCTATTCTGCTTTGGTCAGGCCTCACCTGGAATACTGTGTCCAGTTCTGCACACCACAATTCAAAAAGGATGTGGAGAAACTGGAGTGTGTCCAAAGGAGGGCAACTAAAATGGTGAAGGGTCTGGAAACCAAGCCCTATGAGAAACGACTTAGGGAGCTGGGGATGTTTAGCCTGGAAAAGAGAAAGTTAAGAGGTGATATGATAGCCATGTTTAAATATTTGAAGGGATGTCATATTGAGGAGGGAACAAGCTTGTTTTCTGCTGCTCAAGAGACTAGGATCCAGAACAATGGGTGCAAGCTCCAGGAAAAGAGATTCCTCCTCAACATTAGGAGGAACTTCCTGACAGTAAGGGCTGTTCGACAGTGGAACACACTCCCTCAGAGTGTAGTGGAGTCTCCTTCTCTGGAAGTCTTTAAGCAGAAGCTGGATGGCCATCTGTCAGGGATGGTTTGATTTTGAGTTCCTACATGGCAGGAGTTGGACTAGATGGCCCTTGTGGTCTCTTCCAACTCTATGATTCTATGATTCTATATGAATCAAAGGACAAAAATATGTAATTAAGGCATATGCTGATGATCTCATTTTCTTTTTGGAAGAACCATCAAATAGTGTATGTAAGATGTTGGAAGTGACAGAGGAATTTGGAAGCCATGCTGGATTCAAAATAAACAAAAATAAAACAACAGTATTGACAAAAAATATGACACTCCAAGAAGAACAGGAATTACACGAGAAAACTGGATTTAAAATGGGGGGGGGGGGAAGGGAATCAGATACCTTGGAATCATTATTTCAAAAAAAGAATACGGAACTCTTTGAAAACAATTATGAGAAAACATGGAAAGTAAATCAAAATAATTTGGAAAAATGGAAAGCAATGAATTTATCCTTATTAGGAAGAATATCCATTATTAAAATGATGACTTCACCTAGGTTGATGTTCCTTTTTCAAAATATACCAATCGTGATAAATAATAAAGTATTTGATAAATGGAATACAATGATCTTGAAATTCATTTGGCAAGGAAAAAAATGAGGATCAGCTGGAAAATACTCCAGGATGCAAGAAAAAGAGAAGGCTTAGGCTTACCTGATCTAAAATTGTACCATGAGGGTTGCAGAATGAATTGGTTAACAGACTGGATAAGGTTGGGGGGGGGGAGCCCTTAATATCCCTGGAAGGTGCTGATTTGAATTTTGGGATATATGCTTACTTATGGTATGACAAACAAAAATTAGATAAAGAATTCAATGACCACTATATAAGAAAAGCATTATTGAGAATCTGGGCAAGACATAAGAGAAAATCGGGGTCCAAAGTATTCCCTCATGAAAATTTCTTCGGTAGGTGGAAAGCCACAAAAGAAAAATGGTATCAATATGAAGATCTTATTTAAAAGGATAAAGAAAATCTGATGTTTAAAACAAGAGAAGAGTTAAAATAATGCCTGTGGTTTCTATATAAACAACTACATGAAAGATTCTTGATGGACATTAAGTTGTACGGCTTTGAACTTGAAAAAACAGAATTAGAAAAAATAGTGATGAATGAGGACTTGCATAAAATAAAAAATTATAAAATTCTGCATGAATGGAGCACTGAACAAGAGACAATTAAAGAAAGAATGATTTTGTGGGTACAGAATATTGGGCATGAGATAAAATTAGAGCACCGGGAGAAATCTTGGAAGAACAATTTAAAATTTACTTTATGTTGTGATTTAAAAGAAAGCTACTACAAGATGTTATTTAGATGGCACCTTACTCTTGTAAGACTATCTAAAATGTATAAAAATAGAAATCCAATTGTTGGAAATGTAATGAAACTCCAGGTTCCTTTTACCACATGTGGTGGAAATGCCCCAAAGCTAAAAATTATTGGACTTCAATTCATAATATAATTTCAGAAATCTTGAAAATTAACATCATAATGTACCTAGAATTATGGAAAAATTATAACATAAATACAAAAAAATCTATTATATATGATAACATCAGCTTGTGTAGTATATGCCAGATATTGGAAAGACCAAAACACCCCCATGGTTGAAGATTGGCTGTACAAATTATATGACATGCCGAGCTTGGACAAATTAACAATGATGCTAAAAGATGGTAAATCTTATAACCTAGAACATCTTGTTTATTGTTTTAAAAAATGCCTGATATTTAATGCTATTTTAAGGGGTGGGTGGGTTTTCTGGGATTATACATTCTGATAGTCTATTCTTGTAAGCCGCCCCGATTGCGTCGGCAGAGGGGCAGGATAAAAATAAATTTTATTATTATTATTATTATTATTATTAGAAGAAGATGATGAAGAAGAAGAAGAAGAAGAAGAAGAAGGGACTGAAATAATACAATTTTGGAAAATAAGATGGGGGAATTTTGCTATTCAATATCTAGGAAATTGAGCAAACTAGGAAAACAATAGGATAGATAGATTTAAAATAATTTTCGTTACATTCTGAAACTTTTTAAAAAAAATAGAAAAATTACTCTAAATTTAAAGAAAGTGGAATTTTGTTAGTAACACACCAGCTAGATGGGATGTGGAAGTCATTTGTATATGTTTGTTTTTAGTTTAGAAATGTAGATGTTTTGTTGAGGTGTGTTGTTTATGTCTTGTTTATGATGTATTGGCACTGTTTGTTATACAGTTGCCCCTCTATTCTTGCGGACTTGAGATCTGTGGACTTAAATATTCATGGAGGGGCAACTTCCTTTAACTTCAATGGGGCCTGTGCCAGTGGCATGCGCCCTGCATACGCTGGCGGGCACGCACCCCATTCAAGCCTATGGGGCTTGAATATTGGTGAGTCTCTGTTTTTGCAGGGGGTGGCCAGAACGGATCTCCCATGAAAACAGAAGGCCGACTGTATGTTGTTTGTGCTATATGTGTAATAAAATATCATTCAAGTAAGAAAGAACAGAAAAACAGTGAAGGTCTGGATCTATATGGCAATATTAATTCCATTTAAAAAATTGATGAACATATGATGTCCATGTGCAAGTTATGCTTAATAGAAGGAAGAACAGCAAAGCAGTGGATATCTGAATCTATATGCCAATATTAATTCTGTCAGGATATTGATGGGATATATAGTCAATGTTGAAATGTAAAGATGTGTGTGTGTGTATTTTTCCATGATGAGAACATGCTTCTAGGCCGAACACAACAACCAGTCCAGGTGTCCGAAGAGACAAAACAAATGGAAACCACAAGTTGGAATAGATGGGAAAGTGTTCTTGTTTATACAGTGAAGACAATAATAAAAGTTGTTATGGGAAAGTAGATCACATGGTAAAAGATGAACAACAAGAGGCTTGGTTAATATACGTCATGTACACACCAACCAATTAACCTGAGGTTAACACCCAAGAGGTGGAGAAAGGTTGGGCTGGGAAATTGTGTTTCAGGCATAGAAGTCAGTTTGTTCTTGAACTTTCAGTAGTATGGATTAATTTTTTTTATTTTTGCTGAAGCTGTAGCATGACTAATTTTTCACAATGTAGTATTAAGGATTTGTAGTTTTGTTCCTGTTAGCCATGTCTGGCTAAAGTGATGTTTTATTGGACTTTATAGTTTTTACTCTGCATATGCTATTCTATAATAAAGCCTTCTGCTAGAAGCTTGGAGTTTGCCCTGCGTGGTGGTGTCTTCTCAGCTACAAGTTACTCTGCTGCACGGATTTATTCACACATACACAAACCTGCTCCTCCAACAATTCCTAACAAATTCAATTAATAATTTAGGTGGGGATAAAGCCACATAATAAGTACCATTTCTCTCAATGAAACTTAGCATAATTTTGGGGACAGTTTCAAGGGAACTATATAAGAGGGTAATGTGCTACCTTGTTCTCTCCCTTGCCATCTCATCTGCCATCTTTGTCAGATTTTTACTCTGTAGTTGGCAATGGCAAATATGATGGGAAGCAAAGAACGGAAGAGAAGGAGGGAGGGAGGGAGGAGCAGGAAGTAGAAGCCTCAGCTGCATGTCTCATGGTGCAAAGATGCATGCAGAAACAGTTGGCCACTCTGCAGAAAATGAGAGAAGGAGAGAAAGAGGGACATGGTACAGACAAGAGGAGATGCGGGGAGGCACTGGCAGTCACAAAAGACTAAAGATACACAGAAGAGTGAAACAGGCATACTGAAGAGGGGGGAAACAAAACAGAGTGGTCACAGAAAGACATGCAGAGAAGCAAGAGCTTGAGAACCTAAAGGGGAGAGAGAATGAAGAAGTGAGAAGAAAAGGAAACGGGGAACTGGAAAGGGGCAGCAACAAAGAGGCACATGGGCAGGAGATGAATGGGTGAAGAAGAATGGGTCTTCCTGTTTCTTTTTTTAAAAAAAAAATCTGAAAATTGTATTTGCAGAACTGAGGGTTGGAATGGGCTGGGTATTGCTGATGACATTGAGGGGTGGACTGGGCCTGGTTTATAGTTTATACATGAACATGTTTGTTTCCTGCATGCTTCAGGTGTGTGTGTATGTATTTTGTATCCCACTTGTTCCATTTCAGTGGGTGGGTGGACAGTGTCGTCCCTGACTTAGTAACACCCACTGTGGGGGGAGGGACTTTTGGGGGGGGGGGACTTCTGGCACACATGCCACACAGGGGCATGCACACATGCGTGCATCAGAAAATCGCACATGCAGGCTCAGTGAGAAGCCCCGTGGCCCCAGGAAGCAGCCCTACGGCCTGAAAAGACCAGGAGAGCAGGCCCAAGGCTCCACAAAGACCCAGAGAGAAGGCTCATGGCCCAGAGAGAAGGCTCATGGCGAAACATTAGAAAGAAACTCTTCTAGAACATGGCCGCACAGCCTGAAAAACCCACAAAAAACTATCCCAGCAAGATTGTTGTGAAGATAGTTTGGAAGAGGTTAGCCATTTATGTTTATTGTTGAAAAGAGGTGATATAAATGTAGCTAATAGATAAAAAAATACTACAGCATCAGAATGCCTTCTGACCAGATCAACACTACATAGTTATAGCACTTTGAAAGCACTTTAATTGCCTTGGATACATCCTTCTGAATCCTGGGATGTGTAAAAACCTCTAGTTTATTCCCTTGAACCACAGTTACCAAGATGTTCTGAGCAGAGTAATTGAGGATTATATACTGGTACCTTGAGGACTGTAGTTTAAAGGAAGCACTTTAGTAATGAATTCCAAGTCTCTCACCAAACTAAAGATCCCAGAATTCTATAGGATGGAGCCATAACATCAAATTGCTATAACTCCATAGTATAAGAATGGTTATATATAAGGTGTAGCCACATTGCAAAATTAAAGCAGTTGGCATCATTTGAAGTTCCATTACTCTATCCTACAGAATCCTGGGATTTGTAGCTCAATGAAATATTCAGACTGGTCTGTCAGAGAGCTCTGGTGCCTCATCAAACTACAAATCCAGGGATTCTGCAGGACAGAGTCATGGCAGTGGTGTCAAACTACTTTAATTCTGTAGTGTGGCAACACTTATAGACTTATAATGATCTATTCTTCAATGTTGGAAAGAGACAGTATGCATTACCTTTAATATAAACTGGGAGGGGGGATATATTATTTCCAGTTCTCTTTATTTGCAGTGAATAGACCATCGAATTCTGAGATTAAGATACATGTTTGATTTTAAAAAACAACAACCAGAATACACAATAAAATATTTAATGTTTAAAACAACTGAATTCAATTATACATTAAATTAGTTAATGTTATTTTATCATAAGTAAACTAGTAAGAATTGCCAAATTTAAAAACTCAGTTGTCTGCTCAGCAAACAACCTTTTGGAACCTTTCAATAAAATAATTAGAAGAAACTCAGTGGAGCAGCCTGGGAAAAGCTGAATAACTGAACATATAAAATCTTTCCTAGCCCCTTGATAGTAATGACAATGAAAAAATACATGTAAGATAGATTCTATTTCAGTAATGTTACAAGGGCAGCATCAGTTTTTCAGAGGAGTTTTATTTTATGTTTCATCTAATAAATTAGAAGGAAGAATCTAACAAATTAGATAAATTAGAATCAAATAAATTAGACTCTAATAAATTAGAAGGAAGGATATTGGACCTTGCCATGGAAAAAGACTTGTTCTGTTTGAGAATATTAACCAACCAAATAAAGCATCCTTTCTTTACATGGAAGACATGGCATGTTATATTATTTCCTCAAACATGTTAGAATTTTCTCTGAACAAACTGTATTTGTTTAGGAATTGCAACTTTTCATTAAGCTTTCTCCATTATTTTTTCAGATTTTTTTTAAAAAGAAGCTCTTGTTTTTGTGCCATGCAAACTACATTTCAAAATGATTGGGGAAGTCCTGATTAGGACAGAACAGTTCTGTCCTTGCCAGTAACTCAAAGTAAAAGCTGAAGAGGCACTTGGAATACATCTTGAATAAATGTTCAAAAAGCATATCCTCGGGGTAATTTCCTGTTTGACTAGCAAAGCTTTTTTGTTAGCATCTGATAAAGTTGTTTGAACTCTAGAAGCATAACACTGGAAAGCATGTCTGATAAACTCTTTGGACATGTCATTTGAAGCATTCAAAGAAATCCACTTTACTCCTAGCTGAACAGTTTATGCTTACTATAAAATTATCTTTCCCACTTTATTTTTCCCAGTCCATGAGTGACACACACAGGTCATACTGAAATTACAGACTCTCCGCTGGTTTCCATGTCATAACTTGCTTGCAAGAACTCAAGGAATAGTTCTTTAAGAGGGAGGGGATGGATTCTCATCAAACTACAATTTCCAGATTTTGTGGACAGCCATGACAGTTAAGGTGTTATAAAACCAATGGAATGGATCTAGACTAAATTAGCTGGTCCCATTCAGGTCAATCACTGAGAGAAATTAGTCATGGCTATGTTAAGTCACATTGTTTTTTAAAAACAGGTGGGAGGTAGTATACCTGTGTTCATAATCTCTTTATTGTGTACTACAGTTAAAAGGGCCAGATAGAACAAAAACTGTTATTTTCAAATTGTTTCTACAATTACAAATCTACTTACCAAAACACAAAGAGAAAAGAAAACTCACAAGTATGTAACAACTTATTATGGGACAATTCCTCCATAGTTTCAAGCATCCCAGGACCATGGAAACCCAAAAATTTGGCTGAGTGTTTAAAAGAGTAAAGTCTGCAGTTAAATTCAGTCCCTATATGGAGACTGAAGTTTTGAGCGGTCATGAATATGTGTGCATTTATCACATAACATTCAGCAGTGCTTGCTAGGAAGAAGACAAAATAGTGGGCACTCATCTCTGGGAATACAAAACCAATAGTACACATGTCACTCTTGTTTGGCACTAACTAACAATGGCACTAATAAGTTTCTGTACTGTCAAAATCAGGACTGCTGACACACTATAGATTTTTTAAGAAATATTCTTTATTAACACACTTAAATAAAATACAATCACGTTCACATTGTTCTTTCCATGTTCTTTTTGCCCTTCCTGGGCTGCATCTACATTGCAGAATTAATGCAATTTGACATTGCTTTAACTGCCATAGTTCCATCCTATTGAATTGTGGGATTTATAGTTTGTTGTGGTACCAGAGCTCTCTGACAGAAAAGGCTAAATATCTGACAAAACTACAAATTCCAGAATTCCATAGCATTGAGCTATGGCGGTTAAAGAGTGTCAAACTGCAAATTTCTGTAGTGTAGATGCAGCCCAGGAAAAAATAATTTTTATTCAGCATCATGGTACTCATAAACTCAGTTGCCCTTCTGCACACTTGGCTTCTTCTATATGTTACAGGAACAAGCAAGCTAAAGTTCAGGTCTCATGGATTTGAATAAGATTTAAGCATGTTCTTCAACCTCATGTATCAATTTAAGTGAGGCATTTTATGATCCCAGTGAGACTGCAAATGTATTGAGAGCTGGCAATAGGGTTCTGCAATAAAACATAATCCTGTGGGACTGAAATCCCATTGGAAGAAATGAGAATTGTACATAATTGCAGACAATGGCTGGAATCAGTATCAGCTAACTAAGGTCCAAAACACACTGCAGAAACCATCCAATTTGAGACTGCTTTAACTGGGAACTATAGTTCTGTGACACATGCAACGCCTTCTCTGTCAGGGAGCTGTAGTGCCACAATAAACTACAATTTCCAGGATTCCCTAGCACTGAGCCAGGGCAATTCAAGTGGTCTCAAACTGGATTATGGTGGTCCCTCCACATTTGCTGGGGTTAGGGGTGAAGGACCCCTGTGCATATGAAAAAACCATAAATGAAAAAACACTATTCTTTTTACCTAAGAAAACACCTCTCTAGGGATCTTCTGGTCCTCCAGTGCATCTCTATGGTCAACATCTGCTAGAACTTGATCATAGAATCATGCTGGAAGTCTACAAATACCTAGATAAGTGTTTTCTCTAGGAACTTCTAGGTTCTCCAGCACGACTCTATGTCAATTTCCAGCAGAATTGCACTGAAGGACTTAGAGATTCCTAGAGAGAACACATTAATCAAAACAGCAAATAAATCCACAAAAGTCAAAGCCACAAATGTGGAGGGCCAACTGTATTTCTGCAGTGTTGGTTACATCTCCTGGCCTGACACCCAGCACCCAAACCTTACAGAAACATCATTCATTTGTGCTTCAATTGAAGGCAGAATAGATCTCCTTCTCCTCTTGCAGCTGATGCCTTATAAAGTAGGTTTGGGGGTGGGTGGGAAAGTTATGATTGTGGCACAGTCATGACTAAGTAGTGATCATGAGTACAATACAGTGATATTTATTCATCCATAACTCTTTCATAAGTATACTTAACTAAATAGCTGATTGAAGACTCTAGCCAACCTTTACTAAAAGACACATGTGTGGGTTTTCTGTATACTGTGTGGGTTTTCTGTATACTGTATACTTCGCGCTCAGCGAAGGACAGGAGAGACCCTCTCACAGGTTCAGGAGTTTACCGCATACCATGCAGCTGCGGACAAGTCTACATAGGGACCACCAAACGCAGTGTCCAAACACGAATCAAGGAACATGAGAGACACTGTAGACTGGGCCAGCCAGAAAAATCAGCAGTAGCAGAACACATCATAAACCATCCTGGGCATAAAATGTTGTTTGAAAACACTGAAATTCTGGACCATGCCAACAACTATCAGGTCAGAATGCACAGGGAAGCCATCGAAATCCACAAACACTTGGACAACTTCAACAGGAAAGAAGAAACTCTTAAAGTAAACAAGATATGGCTACCAGTCCTACAAAATAAGAGATTCAGCACTCAGCAAAGGCAAATGGAAAACCAACCAGGGTGAGGGGCTTTCCCAGCAGACAATCTCCCTGATTGCATATCCTTACCTGGAAGCCATGCCATCAACAACAGAACAATACCCATTCAACACAGAACAATACACAGTTTACATGGGAATAGCAGACAATACCCTTGATTGCATACCCTGAAGTTATGCCATTAACAACAGAACAATACCTATTCAACACAGAACACACAGTTCACCTGGGAACCACTCCTCCCTACTCAGGGTCTCACAGTATATATAGACCCATGCTCCTCCAATTCAGTTTTCTCTGAAGATGCTAGCCACAGATGCTGGCGAAACGTCAGAAAGAAACTCTTCTAGAACATGGCCACACAGCCCGAAAAACCCACAAAAACTCCCCACAATATCGTAAAATGTGCAAAAATTCCATAACAAACCTGTTAACACCATCCTGATGCCGCATGCCGTTACGCATGGCACGAGGCATCAGAACGCCATCCCAGCACAGTGTTCTGACATGCTGCACCAGAAAGGGTGCTGAAGAGCCATGCACAGGCTCTTAGGGCAGCCTTTTGCCACTCTTTTTGGGGTGGCAAAAGGGAGGATTGGGGCCACAGCATGGGGTTGCCACGGCCCCAATCCACCGCTTCTCAGGGCAGTCCAGAGCTGCCCGTCTGCAGTCCCCAAAGTCTCCGGCCAAGAAGCTTCTTTTGACAATCTTTTTATACTCACTCAGCCTGCTTCTTTACCACTTTGTCTTCTGTTTAGATACAAGCTTTTCATCAGCATTTGCATTAGGAAGGAGGGCTGAAGTAACACAGATTTTCACTGCAGGAGTTGCAGCAGTGTGTCTGTGCTAAACAATGCAATAAAGATTGAGCTGAGAAAGAGCAAGATTCTGATCTAGCTAACCCTACTGCAGCTGTGTGTGCCTGACTATGGGGGGATGCAGATGGGCGGCCCTGGGCTGCCCTGGGAAGCAGAGGATCGGGGCCACTGCTAGCACACGCAGCAGCCCTAATCCTCCCATTTGCCAGCCAAAAAAGAGTGGCAAAAGGGCACCCGAAGGGCACATCAAGACACTGTGCTGGGAGGACGTTTTGACAGCTCCACGGGGAGGGGTTGGGGCAGCCAGTGTGCGGCTGCCCCTCCCCTTCCCTGCCTCCAAGATGGCACAAAGGGCCATCTGTAGAGGCCCTATGACTGCATTTACACTGCAGAAATAATTCATTTTAACACCACTCTAACTGCCATGGCTCAATGCTATGAAATTCTGGGCATTTTAGTTTGTTGTGGCAACAGAGCTCTCTGACAGAGAAGGCAAATACCTCACTAACTACACTCCCAGAAGTTCACAGCATTGAACCAGACAGTTAAAGTTGTGTCAAACTGCATTATTTCTGCAGTGCAGATGCAACCTACAACAGACAAGACAAATAGAAGGTTTCCAGAATCCCTTACTGAACATGTGTGAACAGCAAAACAGAGAGAGAAGATAAAAGCAGGTAGACCTACCTCACCATCTGCCTCCAGCATGTTAAAGAAATGTTTGGCCACCAAATGAAAACAGTACGAAAAGTGGAGGATGGTGAAGGAAAAAAAATAATCCCTGGATGTCCAGTGGAAGTAACTTTCAAGTAGTCCTTAGAAGGTTCAGACAAGACTGCATCCTATCACCCTATCTATTCAACTTATATCCAGAACATATTGTAAGGAAAGCAGGCTTGGGCATGGAAGAGATAGGAGTGAAAATAGAAGGAAGAAATATCAACAATCTGAGATATGCTGACGACACCATAATACTAACAGAGAACCTCACAGACCTGGAACTACTATTAAGGAAGGTCAAAAGGGTCATTCACACTACGTTATAAGCCAGTGTGCAAACCAGATTAAAAGTCAGTAGTTCACACTGGCGATGGTTTTTGCACACCTGCATCGGGGTGGAACCAGGGCAAATCTCCCTTAGCGCGTGTTTTCCAGGAACTGCCTTTTTCTCGTTTCTTTTGCCAAAAACCGGGCTTTCCCTGGGTGCTGGCAATGTGAACTTGAGGCAGATCTGGGTCATTTTAAGGGAGGGATTAGTGGGCAGAGGGGCAGGACATTCCCATCCCCTTTCACAGGTCGGAGTACATAGGGAGCACCATTTATGTGCTTTCCGCCAAAGCCTGCTCTGGGTTTTTGTTTGTTTTTTAATTTTCTTTTGACAGAATTTGTGAACCTTTGCATTTCCAAGGATTCAGAATTTGGGAGTATTGTTACCTAGATATGAATAAATAAAGGTGGATTCTTTATGTATCTCTCTATATATATCTCTTTTGTCTGCCTAGGGGCTGGGACTGGAAGGGGGCATGTGGAGGGGGAAACTCTGAGGGTGTGCGCTTGTTCAGGGAGGAGGGGGACTCTCAGCAGAGGAGGCTGGGATCCTTGTCTCTTCACTAATTGATGTAGACCTGTACTCCACAGAAACCTCTGCAATGTGTGGAGGTTCAGGCATAGGTGCACAATGGCTTTCTCAGGAGAAAAGACAGATGTGTCAAAACTAGAAAGTATATAAGTAACTGATCTAAACAAAGGCAAGAAAACATTTTTCCTACAAGTCTAGGTACCAATAGAAAATTTTGTTGCTTCCTTGAGAACAGAGATTGAAATAGATCATGTACTATTCTCTTTCAAACTGATAGTCTTCTTTCACTGGAAGCTTTATATTAAACACACAGAGAGCCATCTAGTGTTCTCAAACAGCATCTAACCATTACAGACATGATACCCTTTGCTGTCTGTTACTTTTTCCCAAGTAACATGGGGAAGGTGATGCATAGCACCATCTCATGGCACTAATGTTTTTATACAACTGATATCACATGGGAATCAAAATGAAAATTAAATTTGTTGGTTTACAAGCTCACTTTTCTTACTGAGAAACATCTGAGATCCACATTCTCTCCTTGTGAATGAGACCAAAAATAACAAAAAGAGATGCAAAGTCTTAGATTGGAGCTTGGCTGTAGTACTTTTACATCACAGATTTGTTGGACAATCTACATTTAATAATCAATAACACTGATCATCAGTGTGCTGAGGTCTTACCTGTTGTCGCTGTTATCTTATTTTACTCTTTCCTTTGTTCTAGCTTGATGTAAAGTTAGTGTTTGGAATTTATTAAGAACCATTCATACCATTATAAAGAGTCACTTTGAATTAGAAATGATGGTTGTGTGAACTACCAGAGTGGATTCTCAGAATAGCCAATACATGGGTGATCATTATATTAAGTACCTCTTGTTTCAGTTATTCACATACACTGGTGACATCACTGTTAACATGATGGGATTTTAGCATATTTGGCCAGTTGCGCGTTTATTTACCTTCCAAGAGCACCAGTTCACCTATCAAGTAAGTAAAGCATCCTTGGACTGTTTTGCTTTGGAAAATAGTCATTTTACACAAATCTCAACCTATTCTTTAAAAACTAGCAGTAGATTTCTACTTCCAGATTTTTCTATTATTTTGTTTTAGAGTGGATAGTTTGATGGTCCCCTAAGATCTCCAGGGACAGAAAACTGGCTCTCAGACCTATTGCAGTTGCCCAGCTTTTATTTCTATAGGTTAGATTAGATTAGATTAGATCAAAGAGATCTCCTATTACTCTACTCTAGTGCAGTTATACAGATTTAAGTGCAGAACATAAACTGTTTTCTATTTTAAAAAATTAAAAATATCTTTAGAGAAATTAATTGATTCAGTAGTACACAGCAGAACCATTTATTCATTCAGAGCTATATTCCATAACAAACACCAGCATGGAAGTTGTTTTAAAAAAGTAGGTAGTTGTAATCTAAGGTCCAAAACACACTGCAGAAATAATCCAGTTTGAGACTGCTTTAACTGCCCTGGCTCAGTGCTAGGGAATCCTGAGAACTGTAGTTTATTGTGGCACTAGAGCTCTCTGACAGAAAAGGCTACATATTTTACAAAACTATAGTTCTCAGAATTCCCTAGCATTGAGCCAGGACAATAAAAGTGGTCTCAAACTGGATTATTTCTGCAGCATGTTTTGGATCTAAGTTATCAAAACTGGTTAGTTACTGCTAATTATATTTTAATGTAAATTTTTGCTTTTTCTTCTCTCAAAAATATAAAAAAATGGCTACTTAAAAGAAATACTGCAGCATGAGTATTTTATCACTTAGTGAGACTACACATGTGTAACCATAACAATAACTAAATGTTACCATTCCATCCAGTGTGATGTTATTCCTTATTAATTTACAGTCATAATGATACTTAGTTCTGTTTTCATTATTGCAAAAAAGGGATTAATTACAAGTAATTCATTTTTTGTAATGAATTGTTTCCAGACTCGGATTCTTTTTTCAGATGTAATCAGAAAGAAAATGCCACCTAGATCAGGGGTAGGCCTTTAGACCCCCTGCTGCCCCCCCCACCGCTGCCGCCACCGCCGCCCCCCACCGCCGCCACCCCCCCCCATGATGATATTGATTATTGTTGTTATTACTTGTTCTTGGGGTTTTCTTGGCAAAATCTCCACAGGGGTTTTGCCATGGCTTTTCTGGGGCTGAGAGAGTGTGCATGCATATTTTTTAATTTTTTAAAAAATATATTTATTTATTTATTTGTTTGTTTGTTTGTTTGTTTGTTTTTGGTGCTTTGCCCCCCCCCCCATTGTCTGAGGGACAGCAACCCAGCCCCTGGCTCAAAAAGGTTGCCTACCCCTGACCTAGATCCTCAAAACATTTCATTTAAAAATTCTTCTGCTGTGCCTCTAGTTGGAGACAACACACGTTTCTGCTTTTTACCTGCAAAACCTAAGGAAATAAAACAATGCATGAGGAGGGGGACTTGGGAGAGGGTCTTCTCACTGCTGTGGTATCACACTTGTGAAATATATTGCACTGCAGTTATCTTTTCAGTTGGAACTTTTTGAGTAATTGCAGCAATTTTATTGTTGTTCTGATGTGTTAAACTTATGTTTCCTAGCAGTTGGAGAAAGACAGGACCTGTGTACCTATCAGATCCAAAGGGGACCTTAAGAGTATGGGTAGCCAACCCTCCCATGTGGAATCGTACATTTGTCATTCCAGATATTCCCCATAGGAGGACTAGGTGAGTTGGCTTCATCAATCAGCATGTGGGTTAACTGATGCCCAGGATTGGACCCATGTTGGGGCCAAACGTCTTGTCCTGTAACCAATACAGTTGTGGTCTGTTTTATTCCTACCTGTGCTATCTGTATCTTTGTTGGCTGAATTAAACGTAACTTGCTGCTGAATCCATAAATCATATTCCTAGATTTAAATGTTTGCAAATGATTTTAAAGCACAAAGAAATCTGTAAATTTCTCCTCCAGCTAGAGTTGAGTACTCTAGAAAAGAGAGCCCATACTGACCTAAAGAGTCAAGCCCAGGAGGAAAAGGAAAGAGGGGAAAACCCAAACAAAGGTATTGTATTTGCTTGACATAACTTCTCATAGCCATATTTTTTAAGTAGTCAGCTCTTCTTGACATAATCATGTGGCTTTAAATATTGTTCTGTAGTCTTTTGACTAATGTGGTACTTTTTAGAGTCATCAGCTTATTCTTCTTTGGTTCCACCCTTTCTCCAAACAATAAACTGTTCCTGAAATGTATTGTATGACACATCCTTAATAAGAAGCAGACAGACTAGACAGAAACTCCTCTTTTATCTATTAATCGTCAGCTCTTCAAAAATTCCTCATCTTTTGGAGAAGTTGACTGCATAGTATCCACTGCAAGAGGTATGCATTTTTATAATCAAACACTCTTCAAACATGAAGTGGAACAACCTGGAAACTTAATCAGACTTTTGGGAACCAAATATAAACCACCTACCATTGGACAGAGCTTGGAAATTTTATTTGTTTCCGACTAAAATTTCCAAGTAATTCAAAAAACAAAAAGTTAATATTTCCAAGCTTTGTCATTTTAACTATTTGACCTGGATGGTGGTTTGAGTGTTACTCTGATGTTTGAATTTTTAATACAGTTATGTTGATGATGTTTATATTATTGATGATGTTTTATTTGATCTGCTTTATACCATTAATAGAGCCAGTGTAATGTAGAGGTTTGAATGTTGGACCACGACTCTGAGGTTGGACCACGACTCTGAGGTTTGATTCCTCACTTGCCCATGGAAACCCATTGGTCAACCTTGGGCAAGTCACATACTCTCAGTCCCAGAAAACCCATGATAGAGTCACCTTAGGGTCATCATAAGTTGGAAACAACTTGAAGGCACAGAACAACACAACACCATTAATGATTTTTTTGTGGGGGAGGGAGAGCATATAGAGCTATTACAAATACATAACCAGGTTTCCTGGTTCCATCAGAATGAGGAGGAGGAATAGGTAAGGAGACCAAGGACACCAACAGGTCTCCTAAGAAGCCACCTTTGCTTCTCCCAATTGTTATCCAGCAACCATGTCATCATGGCGGCAACAGAGTCAACAGATGTTACAAAAGAAGGAGGGATTGATGTTTAATATCTGTCCCTCCTTCAGTTCACTCTGTTTCCCAAGATAACTTGGAGAGCGCACCAACCATTCCACTGACCCTCAACCTGCTCCTTTGCAATGCCAGGTCGGTCAAAAATAAGACCCATATCATCCACGATCTCTTAGTGGATGAGGCAGCCGACCTGGCATGCTTCACTGAGACCTGGCTGGGGGATGCCAGAGCCGCGACATGGGCGCAGGCCCTCCCAGCCGGGTATTCAGTTAGTGAGCAGGTGAGGGAAAGTGGGCGGGGGGGGGGCGGCATAGCCTTGGTCCATAGGAACACCTTAACCTTGACCAGAAAGCCTATCCAGAAAATGACCCATATCGAGTGTATGTACCTTAGCCTGAAGACCAGGGAAAGCTTAGGGATTCTGTTGGTATACCGGCCACCCCGTTGCTTAACAGACTCCCTAACCGAGCTGACCGCTCTGGTTTCTGAGTTGTTGTTGGAATCACCCAGACTTTTGGTTCTGGGCGACTTCAACATTCCACTCAAAACCAGTTTACAAGATCTAACTGGCACGGCTCAGGAGTTCATGGATACCATGACAAACATGGGCCTATCCCAGTTGGTCGACGGGCCCATGCATTGTGCTGGTCATACCCTCAATGCGGTCTTTAGTACGGATCAAGAACATCCGTGGGTGGAGGTCAAAAAAACCTCCGCATTATCATGGACGGACCATTTTCTGATCAAGGCGGAACTAAAGGCTATTGCTCACCCTCCCGGGGGTGGCGGACCCATTAGAATGGTCCACCCTCGAAGGCTAATGGAACCAGTTGGTTTCCGGAAAGCCTTGGAGGGTTTAATGGTTGGTGACGCCAGTGATTCTGTTGAAACCTTGGTGGATACTTGGAATACCGATCTCACCAGGGCTATTGACACAATCGCTCCCAAGCATCCTTTCCGGTCTGCTTCAAACCGTAAGCCCTGGTATACAGAGGAGCTCAGGAGGATGAAGCGGGCCGGACAACGACTAGAGTGCGAATGGAGGAGGACTCATCTCTTATCCGACAGAACTCACCTTAGGAAGCACCTTGACTCCTATAGGAAGGCCCTAGATGCAGCGCAGAAATCTTTCTGTTCTGCACGTATTGCGTCTGCAGAGTCCCACCTGGCAGAGCTGTTTAGGGTGGTAGGGGAGCTGACGAAGGTCGCTCCTGCACCAAACTCCCTTGGACGCCAGTGTTTTGACAGAATCCGTTGACGAGGCATCCAGCAACTCCGTTGATGGTACTTTACTGGATCAATTACAATCTGTGAGTACCGATGACGTGGACAAGCTGCTTGGAAGGGTAAGGAAGATAACTTGCCCCCTCGATCCATGTCCATCGTGGTTGGTCGTCCGGGGGGGATGCGTTGAAGGTGTTCCTTCGGGACACAATCAATGCGTCATTCAGGGAGGGTAGTATACCATCTTGCTTAAAGGAGGCAGTGGTCAGGCCACTCCTTAAAAAAACCTCCCTGGACCCCCTGGATAGAAACAACTACAGACCAGTTTCCTTGCTACCCTTTTTAAGCAAGGTGATCAAGAGGGCAGTTGCTTCCCAACTCCAAGCAGTCTCGGATGAAACTGATTATCTCAATCCATTTCAAACCGGCTTCAGGACAGGATATGGAGTTGAGACTGCTATGGTTACTCTGACCGATGACCTCCACTTGGGCATCGACAGGGGTAGTGTGACCCTGCTGGTGCTCTTGGATCTCTCAGTGGCCTTCGATACTATAGATCATGCCATCCTCTTGGATCGCCTGAGAGAGTTAGGAATCAGAGGCACTGCTCTGCAGTGGTTCCGTTCCTTCCTCTCGGGCAGATCCCAGAGGGTGAGGCTCGGGGACAGTTGCTCTTCTAAAATAGAGGTTAATTGTGGCGTCCCTCAGGGCGCTATCCTGTCCCTGATGTTATTCAACATTTACATGAAGCCGCTGGGTGAGATCATTCAGAGGCATGGAGCGCGGTGTCTTCAGTACGCTGACAACACCCAGATATACCTCTCCATGACCAGATCATCGGCTCAGACTTCAGATGGCGTCTCCCCTCTTAATGACTGTCTGAGAGCGGTAATGGATTGGATGAGGAAAAACAGATTGAAATTGAATCCAGACAAAACGGAGGTACCGTATTTTCCGGCGTGTAAGACGACTGGGCGTATAAGACGACCCCCCAATCTTTCCAGTCAAAATATAGAGTTTGGAATATACTTGCCGTATAAGACGACCCCCCTTTCCAACACACACCAAATAAAAATTTAAAAAATATCAGATTTGATTTCAATATGGTAATTTTAATTCAAATGTTTATGACATTGAGGTACTTAGCAGAAAAACTGTCGCTTACAAACATAAGGCTGTTTGTCATCAAATATGTAAACATAAAACAGTGTAAGTGAATTAATGCACATGTGTATGTGTATGTATGTATGTGTATATATATATATGTGTGTGTGTGTGTGTATACACATATATGTGTGTATATGGATGTATATACACACGTGTGTGCATATAGATATGTGTATATATACACACATACATACATACACACAAACACACATAGATACACACACACACACACACAAATATATATAAACACACACACACACACACACACATTTCCCAGTAAGAGCCACCCCTCCCACTCTCCTTTTCTTTCTTTCTTTCCTTCCTTCCTTCCCTTTGGAAGGAGGGGAGTGAGAGAGCAGGATAGATAGATAGATAGATAGATAGATAGATAGATAGATAGATAGAAGCAGGCAACTAAAGGAGAGGGTACCAGCCAAGGAGAGGGCACTCAACCATGGATCCACTAGGTGACCTTGGGCAAGTCCCACTCTCTCAGCCCCAGAGGATGGCCAGGGCAAACCAAACCTTTGCAAGAAACTTCCCAACAAAGGAAGCCATATATATACACAAACATACACACACACAAACTCCCCCATTTTCCAGAGAGAGACACCCCTCCCAATCTCCCTTTCTTTCTTTCTTTCTTTCTTTCTTTCTTTCTTTCCTTCCTTCCTTCCTTTTGGAAGGAGGGCAGTGAGAGAGCAGGAGAGAAAGAGAAAGAAAGAAAGAAAGAAAGAGGCAGGTGACCCAAGGAGAGGGCACCCAGCCATGGAGACTCACTTGGTGACCTTGGGCAAGTCCCACTCTCTCAGCCTCAGACGGCCAGGGCAAACCAAGAAACTTCCCAACCAAGAAACACACACACACACACACACACACTCCCCCATTTCCCAGCGATAGCCACCTCTCCCAATCTCCTTTTTCTTTTTTCTTTTTTGGAAGGAGGGGAGAGAGAGAGAAAAAGAGAGAGAGAGAGAGAGAGAGAAAGAAAGAAAGAAAGAAAGAAAGAAAGAAAGAAAGAAAGATAGAGGCAGGCGACCCAAGGAGAGGGCACCCAGACATGGAGACTCACTGGGTGACCTTGGGCAAGTCCCACTCTCTCAGCCTCAGACAATGGCCAGGGCAAACCAAGAAACTTCCCAACCAAGAAACACACACACACATACACACACACTCCACCATTTCCCAGTGATAGCTCCTCCTCCTCCTCCTCTGTGAGGGTCCTCCTGGGGAATGGAAGGGCTAAAGTAGCCCAGGAGGAGGAGGAGAAAGTAAGGGGCTGCGGGCATCGCCTCCTCCTCCTCCTCTTCTTCTTCATCCCTCCACGCAGAGGACCCTTCCTCCCATCTCCTCCTTCTTCCTCCTCCTCCTTGTCCTCCGGAGGCATGGGCAAGCTAGGAGGAGGGATGGTGTCGGCAACGTGGGGCTTCTTTCTGTGCTGCAGTAGCCCTGCTCGTGGCGCCTGTTTGATGGTGGGCGCCAGCTCCTTGGCTTTCTTTGTTGGGAAGGTTTGGTTTGCCCTGGCCATCCTCTGAGGCTGAGAGAGTGGGACTTGCCCAAGATCACCCAGTGGGTCTCCATGGCTAGGTCAGACCCTGGTTCTCCTCCCCCCTCCCCCTTATACCCGGCGTATAAGACGGCCCCCCAACTTTAACCCAGATTTTCCTGGGTTAAAAAGTCGTCTTATACGCTGGAAAATACGGTACTCACAGTTACAGGCCCGAAACCAGATCTGGGAATACAGCCCCCAGTCCTGGATGGAGTCACACTCTCCTCCAAGGACTGTGTTCACAGTTTGGGGGTACTCCTTGACTCGTCGCTTCACATGACTAGTCAGGTGAATGCGGCAGTCAGGAGTGCCTGTTATCAGCTTCAGCTGATACGCCAACTGCGCCCTTATCTGGATACGAGGGATCTGGAAACTGTGGTACATGCTTTGGTAACCTCACGTCTGGATTACTGCAACGCACTCTACATCGGGCTACCCTTGTGCCTAACCCGGAAACTTCAACTGATGCAAAACATGGCAGCCAGGTTATTCACAGGAACATCTAGGAGGGAGCACATAACACCTGTGCTTAAATCCCTCCACTGGCTGCCGATTAGTTTCCGGGCACAGTACAAGGTGTTGGTTTTCACCTTTAAAGCCCTACATGGCTTGGGTCCATCTTATCTTAGGGACCGCCTCTCCCCGTATGATTCCCCCCCGCGCCCTTCGGTCCTCTAGGAGGAACCTGTTACAGCCAATAAAAACTAGGCTGGCGCAGACCTCCCAGAGGACCTTCTCTGCGACCGCTCCCAGACTGTGGAATGGCCTGCTGGACGAGATCCATCTTATTACCACTCTTGCTGCTTTTAAAAAAAACAGTAAAGACAGATCTCTTCCAGCAGGCCTTCCCAGAATAACTTCTGCCTCGAGGGAAGATGAGTTCTTATTTCGTCCCTATGGTTTGCTGATTTACTGTTATTGTTTTATTGTTTTATTGCATTGTGTATTTTAAGTCCTTAAAGTTTAATTCTGTTTTAAGGGGATGGGAGGGTTGGATTGTGGGATGAGGGAATGTTTTAATTCTGTTTGTTTTAATATGCTGTAACCTGCCCCGATTGCCACGCAGAGGGGCGGGCTATAAATAAAAAATTATTATTATTATTATTATTATTATTATTATTATTATTATTATTATTATTATCAAGCTGCAGAACCTCAGAACATGAAGAATTTGTGTTTTGTTTTCCTTTCCCATCAGCTTTTCTAGTGTCCAAGTCAAAATAGTTGCACTATATTCTGCACTAGCCAGGCCTCATCTGAAGTACTACATTCAGTTCTGGCCACCCCATTTAAGAAGGATATAAACAGGTTGGAGTGGGTTCAGAGAAGGACAACAAAGGTGATAAAAAGTATAGAGAACAAAACAAGTGAGGAAAGGTTGAAGGAGCTGAGCATGTTCATCTTGGTGAAGGGAAGATTGAGGGATGATATGATTGTACTCTTTAAATCCCTCAAGGGCTGTCACTGACAGTGCAGATCTGTTCTCTGCTGACCCGGAGGGTAGAACCAGGTCTAATGATTTGAAGTTACAGGGGGTATGATTGACATTATAACATCTTGGTAATAAGAGTGGTTTGGCAATGGAACCAATTGCATAGAGAGGTGGTGGGGTTTCCTTCTCTGGACATTTTCAAAAGGCGGTTGGACAGCTTCCTGCTGTGGATGCTTTAGCTGGAGATCCTGCACTGAGCAGGAGCCAGGAAGTTGGACTCTACCCATAAGGCCCCTTCCAAGTCTATGAGTCTATTACCATTTGTAAGGACAAAAGCAGGGGATGTTGTTGTTGTTTGTTTGTTCTGAGAGGATTTCCAACTCTAAAACATCAAATCTCTCAATCGCTCACTCACTTGCTCACTCTTGCTCTCTGTCTCAGAACCAACTACAGCCACACTAGAAGCTCATCCAGACTGCCAATTTGTGTCACACCACTTAATGTCACTTTTTGGTGCTTCTTGTTTCCCTGTCCTAACTGCTGCTAAAATGTTACTTCTGACTTTTTTTGTTGAACTAATATTAAATAAGGCCCATTTGGGGTCATCTGTGGCATGCTTATGATGTGGGTTGTGATGACATATGCAGATATGTATAAGATCCCTCTGCACTGGAACATGGAAACATTTTCCAATCCTATCGCAGTCTCATTTTGTTTCTCCACAATGCCCTGCCCAATGCTCTGTTTACACAGTGGCTAACCAGTTGCCTATGGGAAACTCACCAGAAGACATGTGTACCACTATATCAGCTTTATATTTTTGAGTACTGTGAGCAAGAAATTACTAGACAAGACTTGAATTTCTTGTAAACTGAAAAATGTTGTTTCTTCATGCTATGATGAAACTTTGCAGCTGTACTGAACATGAAAAGCTGGAGAGTGTACCTAAAGATAGAAGAAGAAGAAGAAGAAGAAGAAGAAGAAGAAGAAGAAGAAGAAGAAGAAGAAGAAGAAGTAACTGGGATAACTGCTTTCACTGGGTCTGTGAGAGGTCTAGTGTGCCTAATGAAGATAACCACCAGCAGCAGCATCTTGTCTTGGAAAATTCCCCACAGCTTTAAAATGAAAGTTTAGCTCTATGAAGGAAGGAAGAATGAACAGACCTTTATCAAGAAAGGTTTTTTTAATGTTTTTTGTAAAATAATGTGTTTTGATGTTTTCTTTATGGTTGTTCCTATACCACATGCCATACTTTTATTATCTCATAGGAGCTTCATGCACATATTGTGAGTTTGTTAACACATACAAGATCTTGTCACAAATGTTCCTTTGAATTCTTATCAAACAGCATTGTAGTTGTTATACTTACATTTTAAAGGGTGGAAATCTCCAAATTAAATTAAGTGATAGATTTATGGCAATCATGAACTTGGAGGGACTTCCAAAAATTAATGACTTGAGTCTTGATAAGAAAGTTTGAAAGATAGTCTTAATTAAGAAAAGAGAGATAATTACAATTTGCTATCCAACAATCAATAAATATTGACCTGCTCTTTAACTGGGATAAATTCCTAACAAGATCAATAAGTAGAATCCAATAATATTGCAGAAAAAAATTAAATGGTGTAAAGGCTATAGATATTGAGAAATCGCAATATTTTTTATTTTTTGTAGATTTTCTGTTAGGTTTCATGTACAATGGAACTTTTACAGACAAGAGTAGTAGCGTCACTAGGGTCGGCATCACACAGCATGGTAACTTATGATGGCATACACAGCCCATTGACCTCCTTCCATACCATCCTGTACAGCCCCTACATTGTGCTAATGTTACTTCTAAATTATCATTCCTGCGTATCACTGAATGTAATGGCAATAGTTGCGACATAAACAATTAGCAAAATTAAAATTATATTTTAAATTACAGTATCATAATTATGGCCTACTGTATTTACATTTACATAGTTTCATGTGATTACAGTGAAAAATTTGTAAGATGTGATGTTTTTAAAGAAAAAAATTAAAGATTTTAATTTTTAATTAAAAATTAAAATTAAAAATTAAAATTAAAAGATTTTAATTTTTAATTAAAAATTAAAGAGCCTCTCCTTTCTCACCCACTGAGCCTCATCCAACTCATTCCTTCTCTTCTGCTCAGCTCCAGGGTTTTAAAGGGATGCAGGTGAATGCCATCGCCCATTTCTGCCAAAAGACAGGGAGCAGTGACATTATCCAGTGTGGTTTGTACCCTCCACAAACCCCTAATGATGGCCATGAACAAGAGAAGGAAAAGTACTTCAAACAAGAGGGGGGGAAAACACTCCAAACAAGCCCCTCTAGACAAAAAAAGTCTCTGAAAGTTCCTGTACAAACCAATTGGATTTTTAAATTGAATGAAGCAGATGAAATTGATAATCTTTGTTACACAGCTATGATGCAAAGCTTGAGATGAGTCTGGAGGATTTAAGGATGTTATGATAAAGGATAAAATTGTCTTTAGTCTCCTTGATGGCAGCCTAAAATGACAGCATGTATAGCACACTAATTCACACTTGTTTAGGCAATAGATATTTCCAACGCTAATACAGTACACAGCCAGAAGAAAAATAAAAGCTGTTGATGGGCAAGGAAGTTAGATCTTCAGCACATTTTGAAACTCCCTTTGCCCAGGACACCTTCCAAAAAAGCCTTATGAAAGCATCTAAAGGCTTGCCATGCCACTGAAAGTACTTGGCACAATGTGGTGGGCAAAATCATTTGACAGAGATGCAGAAAAGCAAGCATGCTATACCTGTCAGGAAAAGAGATGAAATTTCCTGATTGTGTCTGTGACTAGAATTCATCAAGATGCGGAGCATACTGGTAGCTATCAATCACTACACATTGACATTAACAGACAAAGGGGCAAGTTAAAGTATGGGCCAAATATGAATATGGATCAAAAACAGATACCATCAGTGAGAGGACCAGAAAATAAATTTAGTGGCTGTTGGAAAGCTGCTAAATTGTCCCTCACTTCAAATAGTCTTGACAGCTTTGGCAATAGCCCACCTCCACCCTGGGAATGAAAATGTTGCTTCTTAATGCCATGTGTCTCTTGGGTCCCCCTCTGCTTCTGTGTGAACTGGACGGGAACCATTAAGACTATTATATAAACTGACCTGCCACCACCTGATGATTTGATCCCTCATTTTTCCTAGTAAATCAGTAGGAAGTTACTTTGAGGTTCTATTTGCACTTTTTGTCTCTGATTCTGCAGAGACTTCCCTCCAACCCAGCCATGGTGAAGAGATGAAATCAAGCAAAATACGTGTGAATGGAGTGTGAAAAAGAGAATGCTTTTAAAGGAAGGCTTTCAGACAAGTAAGAAATATCCAATAGCAAAATATATCTGTAGTTTTTTGTGGGTTTTTCGGGCTGTGTGGCCATGTTCTAGAAGACTTTCTTTCTCACATTTCACCAGCATCTGTGGCTGGCATCTTCAGAGAATGCTGGAATGGAAGAGAGTGGGTATATATATACTGTGAGACCCTGGGTAGGGAGCAGTGATTCCCATGTAAACTGTGTATTGTTCTGTTGATTCAGGGTAGGAGGATATGCAAACAAGTATTATTGTCTGCTAATTGGTGATCATTGTCTACTGGGATCATTGTCTGCTGTTGGGAATCACTCCTCCCTACCCAGGGTCTCACAGTATGTGTGTGTGTGTGTGTGTGTGTGTGTATATATATATATATATATATATATATATATATACACACACACACACACACACAGTATAATATATACCCACTCTCTTCCATTCCAGCATTCTCTGAAGATGCCAGCCACAGATGCTGATGAAACCCCAGAAAGAAACTCTTCTAGAACATGGCCACACAGCCCAAAAAACCCACAAAAAACTATGGATGCCAGCCATGAAAGCCTATGACTTTATATCTGTGTTCATGAAGGGCCACCTTCTCTTTAGGCATACTTAGAAAAATTACAAGTTACAGGTTAATCTTTAGATGATTTCAGCTAAAATAACCAAAATAACCATAAACCCCAATGCAAGCTGGCTAAAGAGTTCCTAGCTACTCACAATGCTGATGGGATTTGGAATCCTTGATGTTCATGGGGGTAGCTAGGAGTCAAAACATTTTTGTTCAACTTCAATCAGCTTTCCCCAAGTGGGGGAAGAGTCCCTGGCCCCAAGCATCACTTTGTTCTTCAATGTTAGAGACTCTCTTGTGGTCCTCTCTTGGGCTTTTTATAACCTGTATTGAGAAGGATCTCAAAGGTTCATGCTTCTACCCAACTAGTGATCTTATTGGGCAAATGCTCTCTTGTCACCTCTGTGAAGCTGAGCCCTATTAAAATGTAGCTAAACTTCATCACATCAGTAACCCTTTGTTACCCCTGCTCAATAGTCCCCCTTCTTGAGCTATTTGAGTTGGTCTCAGCAGTAGTGTTGGAGTCCCCTCAGCTAGTTGTGTTAGGGGACTTCAACATCCATGAGAAGACCTCTCTGTCAGGAGCAGCTCAGGATTTAATGTTCTCCATGACAACCATGGGTCTGTCCCAAGTAGTATGTGGTGCCCTCGTTGTTATGTACAGATCACTACCTGGTGGGATGTAAGCAGCTTCATTTATATAGATTCCTCAGAGCCTCTGCAGGGGTGGGGGAGCGATTAAGATGGTCTGCCCCAGGAGGCTTATGGATCCGGATGAATTCCTGATGGCCCTTGAGATGTTTCCCATTGCCTCAGTGGATGATCCAATCTTGGCTTGGTTGATCTCTGGTGTTGGGAAATGGTCAGGGAGATGGATACAATAGCTCCTAAGAATCCTCTCCCATTGAGTGGAATCAAGTAAGTACCTGTCATAACTCACCCTCTAGAGTCCAACAATTCAGACAGTGAAGAGGGGGTAAATTGCTATAAATCTTCAGCTCCTAATAACAAGGCTGTATTAGTCCAAATCCCTGGGGGCTGAGGCAAAGAAGAGGCCTGATCCCCAGCAGGAGGCTGCAGATGATGAAGATCAATTGCCATCATTCATTGAATGACAATGAGATAAAGATTGTGTCCCTCCCAGAGGTTATTAAGTAAAGAGACACTAGCCTAATTAGACACTTGGGGTCTTGAAACAGCTGTCTATTAATTTCCCAGCAACTCCCTGGCAGCTTGTTGCTTTCAACTCTCCTTTCTTAGCAACTAACAGTTTTCCTGTTGTTTTTTTAACCTTGGACTGGCTACAATTTATGACTCTGTTTCACTTCTTGCTGGTTTTATTTATCTGGACTATTAATTTGCTGAACGACCTCTCCACTGGCTCAGTGGCATCCTTAGGGTTGGTGTCACCTAGTACTGTAACTCATGGTGTCACTCTCCCTCTATTGACCTGCTCCCATACCACACCCATACAGAAACCTTAGCAATGTTTTTTGTACTAATGTTACTCATAAATCATAATTCCCATATATCACTGAATGTAATGTCAATAGTTGTGGCATAAGCAACCAGCAAAGTTAACATTGTACTTTAAATTACAATATCATATGCACAGAATAAATGTGTTTACATATACATAATTTCATGTGGTTAAAGTGAACATTTGGTAAAGTGTGATGTTTTTAAAGAATTTCTTTTTACAATTTCAAAATATATTTTTTAAAAATCAAAAACTAAATTTTGAAAATTTAAAATTTAATTTAAAAAAAAAATTGAGGCCTCTCCTTTCTCCTCCCACTGAGCCTCATCCCACTCACACCATCTCTTCATCATTTTAAAGAGATCCAGGTGAATGCCACATCCCATTTCTACCCAAATGCAGATGTTTGAGGAGCAGTGGTATCATCCCCATTTAGGGTGTCACCTGCTGTGGTCTGCACCCCCCCCACACACCCCAGTGATGCCACTGGACTGGCCAATGACCACCCTCTTGCTCCTCCCTTCATCCTAATGGATATTCTGTGACTGACCTGCATTGAACTAAGGGCCTCTACAGATGGCACTTTGTACTGTCTTGGAGGCAGGGAAGGGGAGGGGCAGCCACACACCAGGTGCCCCAACCCCTTCCCGAGGACGTCATCATGGCACTCACTGCTACGCACAGTGTGCGCCATCAGGACATCCTCCCGGCGCAGCGTTTTTACATGCTGTGCCGGAAGAGGCGCAAAAGAGCCATGCAGCGGCTCTTCAGGCACCCTATTTGCCAGCTCTGGAAGAAGCGGCATTTTAGCACTCCTTTCAGGGCTGGCAAAAGGGTGGATTGGGGCCAAGGCATGGGGCAGCCTCGGCCCCAATCCTCCTTCCCAGGGCAGCCCATGGCCACCCACCTGCATCCCCCCTTACTTCTCAACAGCTCTCGTATTTTAACCACCTAAGTGCTGGGAATTTAGGGATCCCTTCTCCCACTTGAGCATAAAATGGGGCCAGAGCTCATTACAGATCCAAAACTCACTGCAGAAATAATCCAGTTTGAGGCTGCGTTAACTGCCCTGGAATTATGGGAACTGTAGTTTTGTGAGACATTTAGCCATCTCTATCTGAGAGCTAAATTTTAATGCTGTAAGCCGCCCCGATTGCTCTGCAGAGGGGCGGGATATAAAAAATAAATATTATTATTATTATTATTATTATTAACACAATAAACTACAATCCCAGGATTCCTTAACCAGGGCAATTAAAGCGGTCTCAAACTGGATTATTTCTACAGTGTGTTGGACCTCTAACTTGAATGCCATAGTTAATACTGATCTGGTGGATGTAACCTTTGCCCTTGCTCGTCTTGAATTACGGGATACATTTCAATTTGTGCAACCTTAGGATGTGGACAGGATCCTTGGAGAGGTGAGAGTCACCACAGGCATACTAAACCTGTGCCCTTCCTGGCTGTTGAAAGCAGGCTGAGGGCAATGGCAGATTGAGTAAGTGGAATAATGAATTCCTCACTACATCAAGGCACATTTTCATCTTTTTTAAAAGAGGCTGTGGTGATAGAAAAATTTTTCCCTGCATCCCACCATAATGGAGAACTATTGGCCTCACCCAACTCACACTATCTCTTCAGAATTTTAATGGGACACAGGTGAATGCCACAGCTTGTTTCTGTCAAAAGGTAGATGTTTGGGGCACAGTGGTTTCACCCCTCTTAGCGTATCACACTCCTGGTGCAGTCCACACTCCTAGTAATGCCACTGGATCTGAGTCCAGGAGTACACCCAAGTTGCTAACCTGAGATTTCATGTAGCATTATAACCTCACCCAGCACAGGCTGAATATCCATTCCCTGATCTGCCTTCTAGCAGTCATGTCTGGATTAAGTTTTGATTTGCTTATCTTTATCCAGGATGAATGAACTAACAAACTGACACTTCCTTATAGTATGGAAACAGTTTCCTTGGAACTCGATGGAAAGGAGAGAGAGTTGTGTGTCATCAGCATACAGATAATACTGAACCCCTAAACTCCAGATGAAATCTCTCTTCCAGAGATGTCATGTAAATATTAAATAGCATGGAGAACAGAATCAAGTCCTGAGGAACACCACAAGCTAGTGATCAGGGTTTCAAACAGGCTGTTATGGCCCATGACTCAGGCTCTGAGGAGAATTCTCTAGGTCAACCTGTGGAAAGGCAGACCCAGGTCACAGTGAGCCAGGACTCACCTGAAGCTGATCAAAAACAGACAACACCAGAATAACTGAGGTGATCAGATGAGGAAGCACAGCCCTCCAGTGCTCAAACCCAATGAACAGAGAAGAGAGCAGGCAAAAGATGTTCTAGGTGGCTTCTTGCCAAGCAAAGGGAGATGTTTTTATAGCCAAGGACGGATGGCTGCAGCCAGTTTGAGAGACAGCTCTGACTCATGTTCCCTGTTGCAAAGAACTGTCTGTGCTGGATGAGGTTACAATGCTCCATGAAGTCACAGGTTAGCAGCTTGGATGTACTCCTGGACTCAGATCCTGTGGCATTACTAGGAGGTGTGGACTGCACCAGGTGATACTCTAAGAGGGGGTGAAACCACTGCTCCCCAAACATCTGCCTTTTGGCAGAAACATTCACCTGTGTCCCATTAAAATTCTGAAGAGATGGTGTGAGTGGAGTGAGGCTCAGTGGGAGGAAAAAGGAGAGGACCCAGGTTTTTAAAAAAAATCAGAGTTCAACAAATTAATTTAAAAAAATTTTTTTTAAATAGTTTCAAAATTTTCTTTTAAAAAACATCATATTTTACCGAATTTTCACTTTAAGCACATGAGACTATGTATATGTAAATACATTTAGGCTGTGTGTATGATATTGTAATTTACAAGTATAACTTTAATTGTGCTAGTTGTTTATATCACAACTATTACCATTACGTTCAGTGATATATGGGAATCATGATATATGAGTAATATTAGTACAAAAACCATTACTAAGGATTCTGTATAGTGTGATATGGAAGGAGGTCAATGGTGGATAACACCATGAGTTACCACACTGGGTGATACCAATATTATTGATGCCACTACTCAGATTTGAGCATAGATGCCCAGGTTTCAGCTGTGGAATGTGTTTGCAAGTTGAAACTAGCATACCAATTGCACCTGTTCCTTGAGAAGTCAGATCTGGCTATGGTGACACATGCCTTGATTACATCCCATTTGGACTACTGTAGCATGCTTTATGTGGGTCTGCCTTTGAAAATTGTTCAGAAACTTCCATGGGTCCAAAATGTTGTGGCCAGGCTGTTGATTGGGGCTGGTTACAGGGATCATGTGACTCCCTTGTTGAAACAACTTCCCTGGCTACTGGTCCTTTCCAGACAAAATTCAAAGTGTGGGTTCTGATCTTTCAAACCCTGGGTGGCTTGGATCCAGACTGTATCTCCTTTTACAAGCCAGTGTGAGCTTCATGATCTACAGGGGAGGTCTTTCTCTTAGGGCCTCTACAGACAGCCTGCTAGCAGCGGATCAGGACCGCAGCAATCCCATGCTGTGGACCCAATCTTCCCTTTTGCCATCCTCAAAAGAGCGGCAAAAGGCCGCTCCTTTTAGGGGCGGCAAAAGGCTGCCCTAAGAGCTGGCGCCGCAGCTCTTCTGCGCCCTTTCAACACAGCATGTCTACACGCTTGAGCCAGGAGGTTGTCCTGATGCTGCACACCATGCGGATGGGTGTGTGGCATCAGGACAGTGTCAGTTTGCAATGCCCCTTAGTTGCACAACCTTTCCAGATATGTTTGGTGAGGACTCAGGAGAGAGCCTTTTCAGTGGCTGTTCCCAGGCTGTGGAACTCACTTTTGCAGGAAGTCCAAGCTGGCTCCCACCTGGCCTTCTTTCCGTGGACAGATGAAAACGGTTTTATTCAGGCAGGCCTTTGAATTTTAATTATGGAGCAATATAGTGTGTGTGACAAATAATTGAGTCCTAGACCAGATCAAACCAGAAATCTCTCTGGAAGCCAAGATGACAAAACTGAGATTGTCATACTTTGGACACATCATGAGAAAGCACAACTCATTGGAAAAAACAATAATGATAGGAAAGGTGGAAGGAAGTAGAAAGAGAGAAAGGCTGAATGCTAGATGGATGGACTCTATTAAGGCGGTCACAGGTATGAGTTTATAGGGAAAAAGTAGAATAGAGGAGAACAGGGACTCTTGGAGATGTCTCATCCACAGGGTTGCCAAGGGTCAAGATCAACTTGAGGGCAGCGACAACAAAAACAGTAGTGTGTGAGAGATGTTGTGCTGTACAGTATTTTTAATCTTTTACTAGAAATTGCTTTTTAAATGTTTTTAGCTACAAGCAAAAGAAGAAACAGATCTTTATGTGAATATTGATGGTTGCATTTTATTCTTTAAAAATGTTTTAAGATTATCCAGTTTTGTAAAAAGCCCAACACATTTCAGCTTTTATATTACTGATATAATATAAAATTCTTCAGATATAAACATAAATACCAATAATAAATTAATTTCCAACATTTCAAAAGGACAACAAATATTTCTAGTTACATACGTATAAAAATCCTAATCGTTCACATTAATTCTATATAATATTTTTTAAAAATATATACAGTTTAATATCCCAAAAGGAGACATTTCTGGAGTTGGCTAAAATTCTCTCTCCATATAACTGGACTGCTACACAATAAAGCGGGGGGGGGGGGGTAGATGTCTAACTTTATTTATGCATTTCAACAGATGGTCAGAAACTTATTACATCAGATGTCCTTAAAAGTTTTTTCACCACAGTCTCTCTACCCTCCCTCTTCCTTTTTCTGACCATGTGATGAAATGTATAGGTTACCACAGCTATGGTATGGATTCATACTATAAAATAGTAAAAAAATATGAAGTTGAAGGCTTTCACGGCCGACATCCATGGTTTGTTGTGGGTTTTTCAGGCTATGTGGCCATGTTCTAGAAGATTTTATTCCTCATGTTTCACCAGAATCTGTGGCTGGCATCTTCAGAGAAATGAAGATGAAGTTCTTCTCTGAAGATGCCAACCACAGATGCTGGCAAAATGTCAGGAATAAAATCTTCTAGAACATGGCCACATAGCCTGAAAAACCCACAAAAACACAATAAAAATAATCATTTAAGGCTTAGCTTTGACCCTAGAAATCTAAATAAGGTCTCCAATCCCCATTCTTATATGCAATATAGAAATCCACAAAAGAAAGTTCCTGGAGTAAGAAAAGATTCAGTGTGTGTATACGCCTACCTGAACTTCTTAAACAGTCTGCCAAACCTAAAGTGGTCAAATCATTTGTAACTTCAATGACTTATGGGGAAGTTATAAAGATTTACTCCCTTCACCCCAGAGCCATGTACTTGAACCTATGGCTCCAAGCTCCAGATGTTTATTTAACATGGAGGTAAATCAGTTGCAAAGAAGGGGGTATAATATTGTGTCTGTGATTACTCTGTTGTGTGCCTTCAAGTCATTTCTGACTTATGGTGACCCTAAAATGAACCTATATTATGGTTTTCTTGGCAGGATTTGTTCAGAGGCGGTTTGCCATTGACATCCTCTGAGGCTGAGAGAGTGGGATTTTTTTCAAGGTCCCCCAGCAGGTTTCATGGCTGAGCTGGGATTTGAAGACTGGTCTCCAAAGTTGTAGTTCAACACTCAAGCCATTATACCATGCTGGCTCTCTGTGATTACTCTGCAAGCTTCCTTTTCTCATTGGCTGGGTATAATTATTTTCCCCATGATCCAATTAGAATAAGTTAGAGTATATTGTGTTTGTACAGCAAGCCAACCAGCTAAGCTATCCTGTTGTCCTTGAATAAAGAAGGTCTTGAATTTACTCTGACTCTTCAGTGTAATAGTTTGAGTGTTGGACTACATCTCTGGAGGGTTCAAATCTCCACTTGGCCATGGAAACTTACTGGGTGACTTTGGGCAAATCATACTCTCTAGCTTCAGAGGAAGCCCCCTCTGAACAAATTCTGCCAAGAAAACCCTGTGAGAGTCATCATAAGTTGGAAACAACTTGAAGGCACACAACAACAAATTGCTGTTTGTTTGCCTTCCAGACAAAGAGATTGAATGGTTGTCTCACACACTGGGGCACTCACAGAATTAAGTAAGTAAATAGTACATTATACCCAATATTTTTTAAAGAAACCCAAAAACTCTTAAAGTACGAGTGGTGCTGGGTATCCAGACATCTGTTTGGAAATTCTTTCTTATACAATTTGTGCAAAAAACTTAAGAACTCAGTCATAAATTTAAATATTCGAAAATGATTTCATAGCCCAAAGAAATTTGCACAATTCTCATCCAACTGGAGTTGAGTACTCTAGAAAATAGAGATTGCATTCACATTGGGGAAATAATGTAGTTCGACACTGCTTTAACTGCTATGGCTCCTTGCTATGAAATCCTTGGTATTGTTGTGGTACAAGAGCTCTCTGAGAGAAAAAAACTAAAAGAGAAAGAGCTGTGCCCTTGGCCTTTTATGTCCCTGATTTGTCTGCTGTTGATTTATTTTTTATTTGTCTATTTTATGTTATTTTAAGATTTAGTTGGATTTTAATGGATGTTAGTTTTAATACATTTTTATGGGGGAGGGTGGGGGGTGGGGCTTTTAGATTGCATTGATGTGATTTTTAATTGCTGTAAGCCACCTCAATTGTTTTTAACAGAGGGTCAGGGTAAAAATTATTATTATTATTATTATTATTATTATTATTATTATTATTATTATTATTATTATTATATACCTCACAAAACTACAAATCCCAGAATTCCATAGCATTGAGCCATGGCAGTTAAAGCAGTATCAAATTGTATTATTTCTCTAGTGCAGATATAGTCAGAGTCCATGCTGTTCTGATCAAGCCTGAGAGGAAAAAAGAAGAAACAATACTTAAATCTATTTTATCAACCAAAGCAAAGGTGACTCCACTTGAGCAAACAAAACAATTGTTTGACATATCATCCCATAATCATAATTCTTAAGCACAAACAGCTATTGTTGACCTAATAGCGTGACTGTAAATATTTTTCTACAGACTGCTGACAAATGTGATACTTTTTATAGTCCTCAGCTTATCCTACTTTTGCCTCACCTTTTATCTAAACAGAGAACTGTTCCTGAAAGGTATTCTATTAAGGCATCCTTAATAAGAAACAGGCAGGCTCTTTTGCTTGTTCAGCTCTTTTAAAAAATGCTTAATCTTCTGGGGAGTTAGGGAGAGGATTACAAAGTCATCCTCACACCCAGTAGCCATTCAAAGCTTTATCCTCCTAGATGTTTCAAAATCAAATTCACCTCCAATGGATGAAGTGGAACCCGCCTGTAAACCATCATTTGACAAACAGGCTTATTGCATCGTTAAATAAAATTTAAATTTTAAGCCGGATCAGGTAAGTCGCTTTATTTAATGATGCGATAAGCTCAAAAGCTTGGAAAATTTATTTTTCTGGACTGAAATTCCATAAATCACCAGCCAGCATGTAGATTTAAAAAGTCCAAAAATAACGTTCTTAAGTTCTGCCATTGAAACTATTGGAGCTACATGGTATCAGGGATTCCCCAACACACACCGATTGGCTATGGTGTGCGCCTTAACACCATTCCAATGAAGTTGCATGGGGGAAATCATTGAACAAGAGGGCAATATATAAAAGTGCACACACTGGACTAATGGGAGGTGTTAGGAAGGATCTAATTAGGGGGATTTATAATTAGCTCAGATATGCAAGGGTGGGGTCCTAACAAAGCCCCGCAAGACCAGGTATCGATATGTATACCAGAGGACTATGAGATCCCATAATGGAGAATGCTGAGACAGGCTTCTTCAATTAAAGTAAGAGCCCTGGTGATGCAGTGGTTAAATGCCTGTACTGCAGCCACTCACTCATAGACCACAAGGTTGTGAGTTCAATACTAGCCAGGGCTCAGGCTAGACTAAGGCCTGCATCCTTCTGAGGTCACTAAAATGAGTACCCAGCTGTTGGGGGGCAATGAGCTTGCAGTTGTAAACCACTTAGACATCCCATATTGCAATATGAAGTGGTATATAAATGAAGCTGCTATGCTTTGCTTTAAAGTCTAAATATTTATTACAGCAAGCATACCAATATGACACATGCATACACTGCACACTTAGGAATAAAGGGGTGAAAGCAGGAATAGCTCGAGATGAGTCAGACTGAGGGAGTTACTCACTTCCGAAGGCTTCTCCGGGATCCGCTGTGGATGTTGATGATAATGCTGATGATGATGATGATGATGCACAGCCTTTGAAACAGAGGGGAAGGGATGGCTGAGGGAGCTATGATCAGAGCACAGACCAACATGGCATCAGCATGCACTCCAAAGATAGCACAAGGAGCCTAAAAATCTCAAGGTATATATAGGCCCTATCTTGCTTCTAGCTATAGACTTGATGGCTTGGCTGAAGCTTGGACAAAGGTGTTGATTGTCTTAGATTTGTTAAACCTATGTGTGAAAGCAATCTAAACAATGCATTTGGTTTCAATTCAATCAAGGAAGGAAGGCTGGAGAAAGAGGGTGCAGTTAAATCTGATCACTGCCCCCATCAAGAGTGAGACTCTGGACAATGTATCCCTTTTTGGTATAATGGTTTTTCCCCTTTAGCAACTCCCAAACCTGTCTGGTAGGGAATTTTCCAGTTGTTTGGGCAGGCCCTCCTGATGCCTACCTGACTTGCCATCTAGAGGATTATGGCTGACATGGCACAGAGGTCAGTTCAAGGTCATAGAGTGAACTTCACAAGTGTCCCAAAATGTTATTAATTTCATATTTGCTAACAGAGGTTACACCAGGATAGGCCACCAATATGATGCTTATCAGCATATCTCCAGTACTATGTTCCTTTGGAGATCTCATATTATTACATACAGCAATTCTCTTTGTGTGCTGTGTGTCCTTTTCCTTTTTTCAGTATTAATGACTCAGGTCCAGGCTATTTGGCAGCCCATGTCTTGCTGTATGAGCTGGCCCAGGCTCTGAGATCCTCAGGAGATGCCCTTCTCTCCATCCCACCCCCATTACAAGCATGGTTGGTAGGGACATGAGAGAGAGCCTTCTCTATGGCTGCCCCTAGCTCTAGAACTCCCTTCCCAGGGAGATCAGAATGGCTCCCTCTTATTGTCTTTTCACTGGCAGGCTAAGACCTTCCTGTTCAGGCAGGCATTTAAAACAGAAGGTTTTTAAAGAATGGGTTGAGTGTTGTATTCTTTTGCATGCAAGGCAATCTGTTTTAAAAGTGTAATAATTTAATTCTGTTTTAATGTAACACTTTTCTATGTTTTTAATTGTACTATTTTTAATCTTGTAAGCTACTCTGAGTCCCAGTTTTGGGGAATGGGTGGAAAATAATAATAATAATAATAATAATAATAATAATGTATTTTTGTAACTTGCAATAAAAATACTTTAAAATATTACAAATAATGTGGTATTTCCTTGTACAATTCTCTGGATTTGCTAGGGTGACTGTAGCCACTGCAAAGCAGGCCTTTTCCTGGCTCAATGGACTCAAGGCAAGTATCATAGATAAAGGTGTGGATTTTTTGCTATATTGGAATATGACTTGCCCAGATTTTTTTTTTAAAAGAGGGAGAGAGAAAGAAAGAATGGCAGGTGACAGATGATTCATTGCTTATGTCAGTGAAAGAGGAGGGTGAGATGCTTGTTTCTATGACTGGGCACAACTTAAACCATGCACTTTATAAGGACTGAAAAAGTGTTGTTAGAGAAACACAATACAGGTGCTGCTTTGTTCAGTGTGTTCCAATTTTTGAACATACATAAGACTGGGCTATTTGAGTCTCTCTCACATTCCACCCATCTCTGACTCCTTCTTCAGAAGAACGCAAGTGACTCCAAGTAAAGTAAGGTAATTTTTAAACATTGTTCAAGTATGGGAGCTACATGCTTTTTCTTCTTACCTACTCTTTTACTTCTCTCTCACTCTCTCATTGGTTCTTTATCTATCTCCCTTGATTCTAATGCTTAAATGATCCTTTCCTTCTGTTCAGTGTTCTTCCCCCAGTTCTTCCTTCCAAGAAGCTGGACAGCCCACCCCCTCTCGTTTTTAACAATTAGAGAGTTTAAGAGCTTTGAAAAGTGAAGTACCATATACACTTGCCCAGTGGTTTGAGTGTTGGACTATTACTCTGAAGATCTGGGTTCGATTCACTCCTTGGCCATAGAAACCAACTGGGTGACCTTTGGTGAGTCACAAACTCTCAGCCCCAGAAAACCCAGAGGTTTGCTTTAGGGTAAAGTCAGAAACAACTTGAATGCAAACAACAACAACAACAACAGCGACCCTCTAAAGAAATTAATATTCCAGGTTTGATTGTAGCTTTCTCTCTGTGGATCAAGGAAAGTTCAGGATTTCTGCAAGATAGTAACTGAATATGGTGTTGTAGGTTAGAGGCAGAATGTTCATCCAGATAGGCTCATTTTAAACAATTTTGTGCCATATAATTTCTCTGACAACAAATGCTACTTCACATTGTTTTATGTTGTTTCTTGTTGCTTTCCCTTCCTAAAATAGCTACATTTCCCCTGGGTTTTCTCTAAACCATAATAATGTGGTTCACAAAGGCAGTTCATTTCAATTACTTTGTGCTGGGTGACTGTCTGTGACTCCTGGTTTTTCCTTCTATTTTCACTGATTTAATAGGGCAAGTATGAAAGGCATTTGTTTTGGTAAAATCAGTGCTAGAAGGGGTGTTAGGCATGGCCACTTATTGTTCCCTTTTCTATTAAATTTTTTATTTGAACAATGTGGGGGGGTTGCAGACTGCCAGAAATAGTGCAAATTGAGTCCACTTTTAGGGTTAGGGTTAGTGCTAGGGAATCATGGGAATTGTTTTTTTTTCTGAGACATTGAGCCTTCTCTGTCAGAGAGCTCTGGTGCCACAATAAAATACAGTTCCCATGATTCCCTAACCCTAACCCTAACCCTAACCCTAAAAGTGGACTCAATTTGCACTATTTCTGGCAGTCTGCAACCCCCGTGGTCTCTGACTTAAGTTCCTCCTCCCAGAAGTAGCAAAATCCCAAAGCTTCTGTATTCTAATGATACAGCCCTCTTAGCTACTATTCTGTAGGACTGAGGAGAGTTCTGAACAAATTAACAAAGGTTGTAGCCAGGAGAATCTGGTTACAAACTACTCTACAACAAAGATAATGGTTTCTCCAACACAAAACATGTCCATAAATGGGCATTTGATTAAACAATGTCTTGGTTTTAAATATTTTTTTTCTTAAAACAGCAACTGGAAATTTCATATTGAGGTAGCATGATTTCAGTCTTGAAGGGCAACAAAAGCCACTCTAATTTGGGGTGGTAAATTAATACAAGTTCCTTAGTAGATCCCACTTTGAAAATTTTAATAGATAAAATACTCTCTCAGCTATTAATAGCTAAATAGCTAAATTTTAATAGCTGAAGTCCTCTCACAAGCTGAGATATGGGGGTAGTCATGCTGCAGCAGATGAAAGCATCCAGAATAAATTCCTGAAGAAACTTCACCTAAGGGTATGCTCCATACTGCTAAGACAATGCATAAATAATCTAAGGGGAAAACAGATTAATTTGGGGGAAAGTAATCTATGGAAATAAAGCATCATCAAACAATGCACACAGGATGGATGGGCCTATTATTGGGCCATATTGTCATAGTCCTATTTTGAGGATGCCTGTATTTCTCAACCCGTAAGTACTCATTTTTTTTTAAGACAGAATTTTCAATGAGGTTCTTATGAAAATGTACTCCAACCCAAAAAGAGAGACCAGTGCATACCACCACATGATATGCCTCAATAAATCAGTTAATCACTTTATTGATACTTCATGTTTTTCTTAAGACTGGAACTCAAGGCTTTTTTCAGATTAAAAGAAAGCACCATCTGTATGACAGCACCAATATCTAACTGAAGTAAGACACCTCTTTCTTAAAAGATGGTGTCCAATGCACTGTCTGGGGGAAATAATTTTTGCTTTGCAAACATTATTTTAAATTTAAAAAGATTTTAGATTACCCACCACAAAAAATTGTGCAGATAACACTCACTCACACACACACACCATTTGGTGGCCTTTCACTATAAATGGCAACCAAAGAAACTATTTTTAAAAAATGAATTGTTCATTTAGCTTGTCTACTGCACACAGTTATCTCTTCTGCCACACATATATTCCAGAGTTTTCAAAACCCAACTGCCTATTACATTTCCCTTTTTATTTTCTGTTACTGAAACCTCTCCATTCTTGCACCTGTCAGAAGCAACATAATAAGATTTACTTGTAAAAAATTTTGATTACTATCATCAGCTATAAATAGCTAGGCTAGTAAAGGATTAGAACTAAACAATCCAATTCCATAACCCAAAGGTTTTGCATAAAATGATAAAACTACCACAAGGGGCTCAGATACTCCCTCCAACACTTTTATCAATGACATGCAAATTGGCTGGCATTACATGCCTTCTATGAGTTATGTTAAAATGTGTTTGCCTGTTTGCTGCAGATGTTACCCTCAGAGGTTTCATATCAGTTTCATTCCAGGACCCATATCCCAATGTCTCCATCCCACCTTGCATTCCAGTACTTAACTGGCCCACACAAGTGTGCGATAGACCAAGTATAAATCTTAAGATACTGTTCTTTCTTCCTGCTCTTTCTTCAGTACATTTTTTACTGTTTTACTGTGCTTTACATTTTACTGTTTCTTCTAGATTTTTGTTGTTGTTGTTAACTCCCTTCACATTGATCTCAACCCATGGCAACCCTATGGATGAGACATCTCCAGGCCCCCCTGTCCATTACTGCTCTGTCCAGTTCCTGCAAACTCATATTCATGGTCTCTTTAATAAAGTGCATCCATCTAGCATGTGGCCTTCCTCTCTTTCTACTTCCCTCCATCTTTCTTAATATTATTGCCTTTTGGCTGTCCATGGGATTCTCAGCACGCTTCTTCAGCACCACATTATCTCAAATACGTTGATTTTCCTCCTATCTTCTTTCTTGACTATCCAGCTCTCACATCCATAGATGGTAATAGGGAATACGATGGCTTGTATGATTCTGACTTTTGTGCTGAGTTGTATATCTTTGCATTTTAGGATCTTTTCTAGTTCTTTCATAGCTGCCCTCCCCATTCTTAATCATCTTCTGATTTCCTGGCTGCAGTCCCCATTCCAATCAGTGTTTGATCCCAGGTATGAGAACGCTTTTACTATTTCTATTTCCTTATGGTCTAGTCTGAATGTATGTAAGGGCCTTTGCAGACTGCTAGAAATAGTGCAAATTGAGTCCACTTTAACTGCCCTGGCTCAGTGCTAGGGAATCATGGGAATTGTGGTGTGTGTTTTTTCTGAGACATTGAGCCTTCTCTGTCAGAGAGCTCTGGTGCCACAATAAAATACAGTTCCCATGATTCCGTAACCCTAACCCTAACCCTTAAAGTGGACTCAATTTGCACTATTTCTGGCAGTCTGCAAAGGCCCTGAGTTCTCTGTGGTCATTATTTTTGTTTTCTCTATGTTCAACAGTAAGCCTGCTTTCTAGATTAGCTCCTGCTAATATTTTTAAAATAATATTTATGAATTTAAATTGATTAATCTCATTTTTATATCTCTCTTAAATCTTAACAGCTACTCCCTGGTATCAGGCTTTGCAGAGGCAAAGAAAACATTCCCATTCTGCATTTCTTTTTTAAAAAATGCTGTCTGCAAAAGATTTCAGTACTAGCTTCAATAACACGGAATGGCCCTATCACACATTAGTGTTTTTTACTGTAAGACAGGAAAATTCTCCTGATTTGGAGAAATTTTTAAAACGCAATGTTCCTAACAAACATGCAGAAATCTTTGTTTTAGAGGAACTTCAAAAACATATTCCCCAAAATGAAGAAAACTACATAGTGACATTATTTATGTCATATACCCCTTGTGCTGACTGCAGTGAGAGGATACTTAATTTCTTGAAACAAAACACTAGAGTATCAATGGAAATCCATGCTTCAGTAATATTCCATGAAGAGGATTTTGAGAACCATAGAGGTCTGCGCCTTCTGAACAAGGCTGGTGTTTCAATCAGCATGATGAATCAACATGATTATGAAGAATGCTTTCAGTTATTGGTGAGCCCACAAGAAGAATTTGTGCCATGGGATCAGCTGGATAAAAATAGTGAGAGGAATGCAAATAATCTAGCTCGGATCTTGAACAAGTAAGAAAAATAAAATGTTTTCAATTTACAATAGCACCCAAAACATTAATGAAAGTAAGAACATCAAATACAGAAAACAGTTCCAATATACAACAGAGTATGATGGTTACTAGCATGGTGTACTGATTTGAACATCAGACTATGACCCTGGAGACCAGGGTATGGAAACCATTGGGTGACCTTAGGCGAGTCACACATTCTCAGCCCCAGAAAACACCATGACTTTAGAGTCACCATCAGTTGGAAAGGACTTGAAGCACAAAGCAACAAAAATGGCTCCTACCATATATACCATTCCCCTCTCTTGGAGGAGTAGAGCATTCAAATATAATTTTAAAAGTAGGACCTTTACAGACTGTCAGAAATAATGCAACTTGAGTCCACTTTAACTATCCTGGCTCAGTGCTAGGGAATCATGGGAATTGTATTTTTTTTCTGAGACATTGAGCCTTCTCTGTCAGAGAGCTCTGGTGCCACAATAAACTACAGTTCACATGATTCACTAGCACTGAGCCAGGGCAGTTAAAGTGGACTCATACTGCATTATTTCTGGCAGTCTGTAAAGGCCCGCAATTAGTTATAATTATAGTTCCAAATGAAGCCCAGTAATTGCTCTCTGTTAGAGTTGTAATTTTTAAAGGGAATGTTTACCTCTCACTTTCCCAAAAGTAACTAAAATTATACATAAAAATATCTGCCCCAAGGTACAAAACACACCTAAGCAACCTCTTTCTGAGCCTATTGTACTCAGAAGAAACAGTAAAAAGTAAAACCCTGTAAAACAATAAAAAGGGGCACAGTACAAAAATCCAACCTAGGTTCAAAACATACTGCAGAAATAATCTAGTTTGAGATTGCTCTAACTGTCCTGGCTCAATGCTGGGGGAATTCTGGGAACTGTAGTTTTGTGAGACATTTAGTCTTCTCTGTCGGAGAGCTCTGGTGCCACAATAAACTACAATTCCCAGGATTCCCTAGCACTTAGCCAGGGCTGTTAAAGCAGTCTCAAACTAGATTATTTCTTCAGTGTGTCTTGGACCTTACTCATATCTAAAAAGAACTGGATTACTCAGAAGTAAGCACATGAACAAATTATGTGAGCATCCAGAATTCATACTTTTGCATATTGTGCCACCTTTGGTGCTACTGATGATGATGATACACGCAATAATATCAAGAAATGCATTTTCATTCTTACTTGTTTATTATTCATTCATTCAATTGATATTCTCCTGTTCTTGCTCTTCAATTGCAAAGATAAAGGGAAGCAAATGGCTAAAATTATGAGTATAAGACTTGGCGTGGGGAATCAAGACTCACACAAAAACCTTGTTAATGAGTACTTTTCTTGTTTGTTCTATCAGCAATTTACATTGTCTATGCTTATGCTTATGATACTAAATCTAGAATGATAACTATAAAAGTATTTCAGAGTTAAACCATAAAAGCAGCACTGGTTCCCTCATTAAATTACAAACATAATGTATCTTTCTGATAGCTTCATCTATGGAAAAAGAAATTAATTATAAGTAACTTGTTAGTTGTAACTAGTTACATCCACACTATAGAGGTAAGAGCAATGTCCTGAGCCTCCAAAAAAAAAAACAGCACCACAATTTTTAACCTGTATTCTTGACATAACCATGTCAAAATCTCTAACATTTCTTTTCTTTTCTTTTTCCTCTTTATCATTAGTAATGACTAGGCCTCAGCCACTGGAAATGAAGATCTGACAAGTTGTTTTCTGAAGACTTCTGCATTTTGTTTCCATATTTTCTTTTGGGTTTTTTTTTTTTCATTACTGTGATGGTTACTTTGAATTTGAACATAGGGCTGTGACATTACCTAAAAGGGACATTCATACTTTCTCCACCTTGTTCTGAAGTAGATATTGCAAGAATTTCAGCTGAGGATTCCCATGCAGAGGTGTTTCATTTTTTCTTAACAGCCTGTCAAGAAAAGTCATGAGGCTGTTTCTACCAATGAGACAGAATAATGGAAAAGGCATCACTAGCTGAATTTCTGTGTGTGACACAGCTGTCATGGTGTGATATGAGTACATGTAAAACCCTAAAGCTCAATTAGGAAGTTAGGAACAAGAAAACAAACAGGAAGATGAATGACCCTTTTAGATTAATATAGGGCCTCTACAGATGGGCCCTTTGGGCCATCCTAGAGGCAGGGATGGGGAGGGGCAGCCACACGCCAGCCGCCTCAACTCTTCCCCGAAGACGTCTTGATGCCATGTGCCATTACACACGGCGCGTAGCATCAGGACATCTTTCCGGCGCAGTGTTTTGACACGCTATGCCGGAAAGGGTGCTAAAGAGCATTTTGCTGCTCCTTTCCGAGGTGGCAAAAGGGAGGATCGGGACCGACACGTCCGGCAGCCTCAGCCTCGATCCTCCATTTCCCTGGGTGGCCCAGAGCCGGCCGTCTGCATCCCCCCATAGTCAACTAAGATCTGAGTTTGGAATATCTAGTCTTGGCTAGTGAAGAACTTCCTCTTGCATTACTATACACCAGGGGTAGGCAACCTTTCCCCTTTAAGGGCAGAGGGACTTCAGCTTCCAGAATCCCAGGAGCTATTGGCCAACATGGGACTATTGGCCAACATGGCTGAGGCTTCTGGGAGCTGAAGTCCCTCGGCCCTTAAAGGGGAAAGGTTGCCTACCCCTGCTACACACACACACACACACACACACACACACACCTTAAATAGACTGCATTGTATTTGATAACAGCTTCATTTTTTAGGAGCTGTATTTGAATCTACACACCATCTCTGCCTTGACCTAGGCGTCAGCAACTTCCCATTATTGACTATAATGGGATTATATTATATTAACTATGAGGAGTTACAGAACAGCCTAAAGGGCTGGGGCTGGAGTTGGGGCAGGGCAGCCGCACGCCAGCTGCCCTAACCCCAGTCCGACACCATCCTGATGCCATGTGCCCATACACATGGCGCGCAGCATCAGGATGCCCTCCCGCTGCAGCTTGCAGACACGCTGCACCAAAAGGGCACGGAAGGGCTGTGGCACTGGCTCTTGGGGCGGCCTTTTGCCACCCCTAAAAGAAGCGGCATTTTGCCATTCTTTTAGGGGTGGCAAAAGGGAGGATCGGGGGTGCGGTGTGCGGTTACCGCAGCCCCAATTCGCGGCTAGCAGGGGCAGCCCAGAGCTGCCTATCTGCATAGCCCCTATGATGTCTAAAGTTTTTTCAGCATTTCATTTTGTTGTCAACTTTGACCTATGGCAACCCTATGAATGAGACCTCCAAATCAACTTCAAGCGCCCTACTCAGCTCTTGCAGATTCAAGTCCATGGCCTCTCTGATTGAATCTATCCATCTGATATTTCCTATTGCTCTTCACTTTACCTAGCATATCATCTATTCTAGCGAGGCCTTTTTTCTCAAAATATGGCCATTGAATTACATATGGCATTGGATTACTAGCTTCTTTTTAAAGAAATGTAAAATGAAATTTGTGAAGACTGCATGGTAGAATAAGTTAATTTTACTGATTATATAAATCGGTTGTGGGCTGAGTATTAAAAAAAAACCTCTCCCACCTTGCTTATGTCCATACACAGTATAAAATTACTGCTCAATAAGGTTTTTGCTCTACAGTCAAAAGAAGAACATAATACACAACCATGATGATATTTTAAAAATCATGGAAACAATACACAGAAAAGCTATATAAAAATGTGAAAGGATAAATGACACATGGGAAGAAGAGATTTAGGAAGATGAATCCCAAATCTTTGGATAACAACTGGAACAGAAATTGAAAGCTCATTTCAGGGGCTCTACACACAAGTCATAAGGCCCATGCCCTCCCCCCCACCTCTCCCTGGACTGGCATTGTCCAGTTTATACAAGTCAGGCCAACAGCCCAAAGCCAGGATCAGACAGACCGAATGCTGGTCTGGCAGATTTGGCCCAGCCTCAGCCCAACTGCTTCTTATCCTAGTCTAAAAAGACCAGCTGGTTACAGCAGAGTTTCCCAGATACTCTGCTCCAACAGCCAATATTGCAGACAGCCAAACATCCCCTTACCTGCCGCTGCTGCCATTCTCTATCAAGACCCCTGACATGGCCTGTGATGTTGGAAGGGGGCACACAGCCATGTGGGTGCAGCCAGGTGCCCTGTTTCCACCCTTACAGGCCACCGTAACAGCCTTCACAGACAATGGCAGTGGCAGTGATAGGTGAAGCAAAGCAGCTTCATTTATATACCGCTTCATATCGCGCTATGCAGTGTCTAAGCGGTTTACAACTGTAAGCTCATTGCCCCCCAACAGTTGGGTACTCATTTTAGCGACCTTGGAAGGATGCAGGCGTGAGTCAAGCCTGAGCCCTGGCTAGTACTGAACTCACAACCTTGTGGTTTATGAGTGAGTGGCTGCAGTACAGGCATTTAACCACTGTGCCACCAGATGAAATGGCAGAGGTTATGATTGCTGCATGGTGTGGCAGCAGACAAGTGTCTGAACTCATAGCAGTGTTAGCCCAAATGAATGCCAGGGCCAGGAACAGGCAGATCCATGAGCAGGATACCACAGGGCTGGCCCATGATATCTCACTTGTGCATATTCCATCTCTGGCTACCCTGACTGGATTTTCACAAACCTCATCTCTTTATCATCTCAAACTAGTAATAATAACAATCTCAATTGCAGGCTTAAAGAGGTTGATCTGTCATATTCTCATTTGCTTTGTCACTTGTTTGCTTTCCCTGTCTCTATAGATTCTACCTAATGCTTGTCTAATAGGCATGCAGTTTGGCTGGAGTTACTCCAACTCAGAAGTGGAAGAAAAGTTAAAAGCTAATTCTAGTTCAAGAATGCTACTTTAAATATCAGGCTCCAACTTGCATACCATCTAATCCAAGCCACTTAACATTACATTGCAAACATACAAAAATAATACATATCTTTAACAATCAAGCTTTTAATTATTAAATGGAAAGATTTCATTTACTTATAGACAATGATTTTAGGTTTGATTTGGTAAGAAAGTAAATAATTATCTTGTTGCTCTGTTGCCTAGTTTAAGGCTGAAGTCTTAAACATACTTAGGCAGTAAGCTTCACTGAACAGACTAGGGCTTACTTTTGAGTAAACATAAATAGATATATGATGGATTGTTTTTCATTTTATAGATTGTTGTATGCTATCACTGCTTCTCATGATTAAAATGCAAAGTTTAATAATTAATCTTTTAATTTAATCTACTAAGACATTGATCAATTGAATTAATCAACTGACAAATTGGGAAGCAGAATTCTTTTAAACTAAGGTGGGCAAAATTGGTGCAGCCCCCCATGGGCACTTTTATTTTTGCAGCCACTGGGGATATCCTAAATGTATCTAAAGTCCCATAGGATCTGAAATTTTGGCCCCCCAAAAAACCCAAACAAGATAGGCCTTTCAGCTTGTTTTCTCTCCACCCCCAAGGATTTTCCTTTCAAAACTTGAAGGGGACTGGAAGCCAATTCTGATTTTGTTATTTTGGGGTTGGAAGAGTGGGTGCAATCCACAGTGGGTCCTGGGGACAGACAATTGGGCCTTGACCCTCCAGATGTGGACCACCCTGCTTTAAAGTGCTAACTTGGATCCAAACTTAGTCATAATTGACAATGGCAGCTGGTGACCTCAATGTCAATAGAGTGGGGAATCCACTGCAATTTTTTTCCAAACTTTACAGGAGCTTACAGGAGCTAAGGTGCTAGGATAAACTAACTGCCAAACAGACACTGGTGCTAAGAGCTGCCACTGATATTCAGAGCAGGCTTCTCATAATCCCTGAATCACAAAAGACTTTGGTTTGCAGAGGATTCAAGTAAAAGTATCATGCCTCCAAAAGTCACCAGGGCTATGATTCTTCTATAAAAGCAGACCCCATTCACCTTGCTTTTGGGGAGGGCACAGTCTTTTTTGATAAAACGTTTTTGAAAATCCTTTTTTTAAAAATCTCTAGAAGATTACTTTTCATTCATTCCTGGTTTTTCTGGAATGGATAGGTGAAGCCCATACCAGGTCTTGAGGGATGAAAATTTACCCATGCACCCTTCACAGTTACCTGCCCTTTGAACAGACACATTGAAATCAGTGGGACTGAAGTTGTCATGACTGACTAAAGGTTCATTGATTTCAGTAGACCTGGATCCAGCCCATATCTTTTAATAGAAACATTTGTAAAACAGTGGCTGATAATCTTAAAAGAGGTGTTCCATTTCCCTTGTTTCTCTACATTGTCTAACACAATGCTTCCCAGGACATATGTGTGCACTATCCAAACTATTCATGTAGAAATGTAATCAATTGTTCAATCAACTAATGTGCTTATGTTTAATTAAAATGTATTATTGCCTTGCAACTCTAATAATGTAACCTAATGTGCAATTAACAAATAAAACTTGGTATCTTCTTCCACATTGAAATCTGTGTCATTTTCTTGATCAGTTTTTTTCCATGGTCATCTTCATGTCATGCCATGGATGGATTCTCATCTGACAAGATTATTTATGTCACTTGTCAGTCTTGTAATCCTACAAAAAAAGCTGACAACTCCATGAGAACATCAAAGACAAAAACAGTAAAAATTAGCTGAATAAAAATACTAAAGACCCCAAATTAGTAGCAGAAGCCTTGAAATACCCAGGTGAAGAGTAGATTGTGAGTTAATGTGAATCAGATAGTTTTAACTTTGTATCTAAAGAATGCTAAAGTAGACACCAATCTCACTAGATGAATTTATGGGAGCATAAATGGATAACTGTAACAAGTCCACCTCTCTCCAGAAGAGCTTGAAACTGATAAAGCCTTCTACACTTCTAAAAGGTGTTTTATGTAACCAGTTCCACCCAAGCATCTAATGTTAGGTATAAATCAAACAGCACCTCCTAAGGTGTGAGTTTGTGGCTTAAGCAGGAGTGCAGTTCATCTGGAAAAAGATATGAATTTACATGGTGAAATAGTATTCCTTTCTGTTTCTTGGATCTTCTACAGGAGAGATCTTGGGGGGGGGGGGCACGAGGAGAAACATTCATGAGCTTGCAATATCTGCACAGTCAGAAAACCTTTGTCAGTAGAAGAAACTGTTCTCAATTTTGCTCCTTTCATGGTTGTGCGAACCATAATAAAGAGGTTGAATTGTGAACCAAGGCTTCACTTTTGCCAGTAAAGCCATAGATGATATATGGGAGGATAAAAACCAGATGCACATAGCCACAGGACCAAGTGGTTCCCTCTTCTGAACTCATAGATTGAAAAAAATTGCACAGAAGCAGGAGGATATGGGGATTTGCAGTCACAAAAGAGAATTCTGCCCATAATCATCATTGCATAGTCACTTTTCTTCTCTTGTATGATTTTTAATATCTTTGCCTGATGAGGAAACCAGTAAAGCTTCCAAAGCTTGCATGATGTATTTTGTCCATTTTGGTTAGCCAATGAAGGTATCACTGTTTTGTGGATTTGGGATTTTGTTGTAACATACTCATATAGGAAGGAAGGAGCAATACAAATAAGAAGCTAATATAACATTGTAAAATGAATTATTGAAGTAAAAATATTTTTAAAATAGAATATAATACAATACAAAGCAACATATACATACAATCAAAATAGATTATGAAACTATATTATACTAGAATTCCAAACGCTTTGAAAAACATTAAAGTTTTAAATTAAGATTTAGATTCCATATCTCTGTGCAACCTGAGTACATTGCTGGGGTCCAGTATACCTAGAAATCATACTGTTTCTTTCCTATTAACCATACTGGCACCCCAGGTGACAGCAGCATCAACGTTTGGGTGCTAATGATAACTGGATTGTGGCATTTGTGAAAGAAGTCACTGCAAATCTGCTTGGGTTTGTGTTTCAATTTTTTATCAGAAAAAAAATTAAATGCCATTTTCATTATAAGTACTGTACAAGATTAGCTGCTGTTAAAGCAGGCATTGATCATCTCATTTTAAGAAGCATTGAACAGGCAGCAAGCGCTGTCCAGGAAACACACAAACACAATTTATTTAATTTATTTTTTTAATGTTGTAGGCTGCTGTACATTTGCCACTAGGTGGCAGAGGAGATGCAGCTCTAGATGTTTAGGCGCAGCTCTAGAACAGAAAGTGAAAGTTGGATGACAGGCAGCTTTTCAACAACTGCTTCTGAAAGTCGTGTCAAACCTTTTGAGTGCACCTGGACAGCAGCTGTATTTGGTAAGTTTACATTTGATGGAGTTTGTATTTTGAAAATGGAATTAGAGGGAGAAAAGCTTTGGAATGTGGTTTGATTATCTTCGAATTGTGTTTCTTTCTTTCTTTTTAATTACTTCCTTTCCAAAGATTGGCTGTCTTTGTTGCTATAAAAACAATTAAGAAAATGATGGCACCTTAAAAATGTACAATGATCAATCTGTTACTATATAGAGTGTCACTGAACTATGTGTTTTAATTTTCCAGATGGAGAGCATTTACACAAAGGGTTGAGAAATTATACAGGAGGCTTTAAAAGATCTAGAACTTACGTTGCGTCTACTGGAACCATTATCAATTATTATTGTTACATAATCACTCCTAAGACATAGTTTATTTAGTTCCCTCTCCTTTACATCTGATTCTAGAAATGTTGTTGCTGTTGTGTGCATTCAAGTCATTTATGACTTACGGCGACACTAAAGCAAATCTATCATAGGGTTTTCTTGGCAGAATTTGTTCATGGGGGGTTTGCCCTTAACTTCCTCTGGGGCTGAGAGAGTGTGACAAAGTCATCCAGGGGATTTCCATGGTGGAGTGGCAATTTGAATCCTGGTCTGCCAGAGTCCTACCACTGCAACCACTGCCCTGGCTTTAAGAAGTATCACGTGGTACAGTTAAGATATCTCTCGTAGACATAAACATGACTTGCATATTTGGATAATGTTTTCATCACAGGTCAGGGACTGGCAGAGGTAAGTCATTTGCTAATCATTATAGGACATGCTATGGAAGCAAAAGACTAAAGCAAAAATAGACTTTGTTGTTGTGTGCCTTCAGTTCGTTTCCGACTTATAGTGACCCTAAGGCAAAACTATGATGGGGTTTTCTTAGAAAGATTTGTTCAGAGGTTTGCAATTGCCTTCCCCTGAGGCTGAGAGAGTGTGAATTGCCCAAGGTTACCCAATGGGTTTCGTGGCTGAGCAGGGAATCAAACATAGTCCAACACTCAAATCTCTATGCCATGCTGGCTTACAAAATAGACATGGGGTGTACAAATAAAGCAAGGGTGACAAGTAACAGAAAAAGAAGTAGGGAGCTGGCAGAAATAAAGTAGGGCATAAGTGTGGTGGGAAGGCATGTGCCCTGTTGAAATCATCTTCACATATACATTCCAGACATTGAGAGAGCCCCAGTTATAGCACAATGCTAAGCATATGTGCTCAGCTCAGTGGTAAGTCACACTGACTTTAGTAGGAGTGTGAGTTTACAATATTTATGAAGAGTAGCAATGTAGTTCATCCCAATTTTATATCCTTTTCTTTTTCTTCTCTTTATAGTCTCAACAAACCATCTGGATTAGTACAATCAAATGATATGCCTTGCTTTCTTAGAAAACTACTACCCCAAAAAGACTTTGAAGAAAACTTTAATAATACAGCCATAATCAGAAAAACATTAGTCCTCTTCAGTTTAAGAAAGGAGAGCAGTGCTCTTTGGGAGACATGGGGCTATGCATATAATGATCCTGGTAACCAACATGCTGAGCTTTTGGTTTTGAGTCATATTGAAGAATATATCCAAGAAAATCATATCGAAGGAAAATATATAATGACATTATTTATGTCATATACTCCTTGCCACAAATGCAGTGCTAGGATAACTTCTTTCTTGGAATCAATAAATGGACTATGCATGGAAATAAAAGCTTCAAGACCATATTTTCTTGAAAGTGAAGGACAGAAAGGCTTCTGTCTTCTGAAGAGGATTGGTGTCCTATTCAAAATGATGGACAGATTTGACTTTGAAGAATGCTTCTATTTATTTGTGCACCCATCAAAGAAGTTTGCACCATGGCCAGATTTGGATGAGCAAAGCAGGAAGAATGCAGATGATTTTGATGCACTTTGGAAACAGACAGAGGATGAAAAATTTACAGTAAGGACATTACTACATGTGGCTTTTAAACTGCAATTACACCAGGAAAGAAGCAGCTTTGGCTATACTTATTGCACAATGATGTCTCTGACTTATAGCTGCTCTGTCGCTGACCAGTCCCTTGGTGGGGGAAAACCATCTATAACCTGGCAAGCATACAAATCCCCAGGGTCAAAACATAACTCCTAGGGCAGTTGCCCAGTTACCAGAGATGTGGTACCAGTGTCCCCTTCTCCCCCTGTCTCCCTCCCCTCACTATTCCCAAGCACTCTAATTATCTTTCTTTTCTTTTTTAATCTATTTTCTTTAAAAAAAATTAACTTCAATCATGGTAGCAGAACTGTGGAAGTGCATGAAAAAAGTGGATTTTAAAAAAAATTACCGAAAGGCATGGTGGGTAGAGCATAAGGCAGGGAGGCAGGGTTATGGGAGAGTCAGAAGTGAGCGTCATGGGGCAAGAGCCCCAATCACACAATTGAGAGGAGGTGCAGTGATGGCTTCTCTACAAGTGGCATGTTCCCATTTTGTTATTTTCTAGCATGACTGCTGCAAGAATGGGGTTTGCGTGGTAAAGTCCTAAGTAGGAGACATATTTGCAGTGCTACCACCAAAGCCCTTTTACAAAACTAATAAGTTCATATACCATATAAGGTCATAGTACAAAGGAACTGAGTTTAGAAAAGTTGAATAGAGGTATTGCAACTGACAAAATGGGGGGGAGGGGGAGGCATAATTGTAAACTACAAGCCCTATAATCCCTGTGGGTTTATGGGAATTGTAGTCTACACAAGTGTCTGTTTCTGAAAGTCATTGTTTAGTTATTGAGAATAGTGCCTTCTAAAAAATTGACTGAGGGGTATCCATGTCTGTGACCTCCATTTCATTCTGATGCTGCGTCTGTGTTGTCTACAAAGAGGGTAAAAATAGAAGAAAAAAATTAATGGGTGCAAAATTACTATTGGCAAATTACTTTCAGAAGCAAAACAACGGGGACTTATTGACATTTTCTTAAATTTAATCCAGTTAATATAGGAATTGGAATCATATAGCTTTCTCCTCCAGACATTGTTGGACTGTGATTTTCAGGATTCCACATCATTGGCTATGCTGCCCAGGGCTGCTGGGAGTTGAACTTCAACATCTGGAGGATCATGTGTTTCCCTCCACGAGTTAATAAAGTGGGGGAAAATGCTATCCACATTGGGCTGAAACAGATGCCAAAATAAAGTACAATACAAAGCGGCTGGAAAGTGGAATGAAGCCACGCTTCACAGCTAAAAACTGGAGCAAATAAAACCTGGGATACTCTGGCTTAGCCTGGAAAATACGCATCTTCGATGCTGCATATAAATGTCCTGAGGAGCTGCAGAAAAGCAAAGCAAAGCAAAGAAATGAACGTTTGACAACTCCAATGGATGTAATTACAGCATGCACAAACCTGACAGTCCATAGGGGGGCATGGGGTTAAGGAGGCATGTATGGAGGGCTCCATAATTGTGCTTTGCTAATGTATTGCTTGCACACCCATGCACCGATGCCCTGTACGGACGGAGCATCACACATGCAACTGTATGGCTGATCAAAGGGGCGTTCAGACAATGGGATGGCATCTGGGTGGATGTGGGAGGTAAATGGAGGTCACAAGTGCTTCTTTGTGAAATGGTGTGCATGTATGATGGGGAGGAAACAAAAAAAAACTTAGCGCTTCGGCTTGACACCAAGCAGTGTGGTTGGGCCTGCCTTGGGAGCTGTCTGGGAAAGCAGCCAACAAAACTGTTGATAAGGATGAGGCACACAAATGCAAGACTTTACAGCAGCACGAAAGCAATTCTAAGAGCACGGTACCAGTCCAATGTCCAATAGAGCAAAACCAGGGGGCAAGCCAAGGGTCCAGAGAGCAGGTCAGCAAGTCCAGTCCAGGGTCAAGGGCCCAGATAACAGATCAGCGAGTCCAGTCCAGGATCAAGAATTCCAGGTCAATCCGAGGTCTAGAAGGCAAGGTTTCAGGCAACAAGGGAGTCAGAGTAAGATGCTTTCGCCAGGGAACTCAGATAGACTCTGATGAACAAGCTCGGCATCTCACAGCTGTTTATATTGGCCCGTTCCTAATCACACCTGTTTGGTGATTGCTGAGCATTTCTCATATAATCTCCTGGATTGACAGAGGCACACCCTTTCTGTCCTTCTCTGGCTGAAGGTAGATACCTCCTCATCCTGCTCCTCTATGTTTCCCAGGCCTGGAACCTCTACAAGGGGAGGCTGGGCTGCTGAGTCACAGGCTCTGCTGTAGCAAGCATAGTAGAGCTAGGGCCTGATTCAACCAACTCTGCTGGAGCTGGCAGAGCAAAGCTAGGGCCTGGCTCATCCTCCGAGTCCTCAGCCTGGCTGGCCATGACAGGAATGGGCCATGCAGACAGTGGGGGTTTGACCCAGTTTTGGAAAAAGCAGGATTGAGTCTTTTTTTCCTGCCTGTCTGCAGAGTGGCAGTGATGTAGTAGTACTGTAGTAGTGGTGGTGATAAAAGCACCTAAAAGCATCTAAAACATTTCTAAACACCATCCAGTACAGTTTTATTTATAAAATGAATTATGCCAGCTATAGGCCACATACAAATGAAATATCCAATTAATGATACACTTTATTTATTTATTTATTTATTGCACTTACACCCCACCTTTCTTCCAAAATGGAGTCCATGGCAGCTTACAATAGTTTAAAAAACAAAACAGCTAAAACATTGATTTCAAAAGTTAAAAGAGAATTAAATATCAATATTATTAAAGGCATGGTTGAAAGCAGTTAAAAATACTTAAAACATGTTTACCACATAGTTGCATTAAAAGATTAAATTTAAAAAAAACAGCACACCTTATTACATACACACTACATAATAAAAATTCAAAAGGGCTGCCTAAGGACCTTATCACATGGGGGAAATCCCATACAGAAACAGGATTTAAAAGTTGGGGGAAACCCGTAAAAGTAGGTAGATTTTTACACACATCAATGTTAAAGTGTACTTAACCTGAAGACAAAGTAATCAAAAGCTGCTTCTTTTTACTTTTGGGATTTTCTGAAAGTAAAAAGAAGCAGCTTTTGACTATTTTCTATTTGGGTTAAGCACACTTTAACATTGACATTGTATGAAAATCTATCCGCTCTTGTGGGGTTTTTTTTCTATTTAAAACCCTGTTTCTGCATGGGATTTCCCCCATTTGATAAAGTCCATAGTCAGAATATCTTCACCTGCTGGAAGAATGAGGCCAACTGGATCTCCCATGGAAGGGAGTTGCACAGCCTGGGAGAAGCCACAGAAAAGGCTCTCTCACGAGTCCTCACCAGTTGCACCTCCTAAGGTGGTGGGACTGAGACAAAGCCCTTCACTGCAGATTTTAATGCATGCCCTAATTTATAGGAGATGTAGTCTTTCCGATAGCTGGAATCCAAGCCATGTAGAGCTTTAAAGGTCAAAAACAGCACTGTGAATTCTACCTGGAAAGGGACTGGTAGTCAATGCAGCAGCTTCAATGTGTGTGTGTGGGGGGGGGGGTTCACATGATCCCTGTGCCTAGCCCCGATCAACAGCCTAACCACAGCACTTCGGATCCACTAAAATTTCCAAACAGTTTCCAAATGCAGCCTCATGAAGAGTGAGTTATAGTGCATTTTGTGTATCTGGAAGCAGGGCTGACCAGTTCTCTAGTACTTATATACTCCCAACTGCATAACTGTCATAATTCCAGGAACAGACAATATTCCAATTGAACTGCTGCAATGCACATTGACAGAGTCAACTTTAGTGCTGACCAACATATGTCAACAGATATGGAAAACAAAAAGATGGCCAACAAATTGGAAATGATCAATACATATCTCCAGCCACAAAAAGGGACCATAGCACTGATTTCTCATGCAAGCAAAAGCATGCTCAAAGTTCTGCAAAGTTCTCTAACCATACATGGAAAGAGAAATCCCAGAGGCCCAAGCGGGGTTCAGGAAAGGAAGAGGCACGAGGGACCACATTGCAAACATACGATGGCTAATGGAGCACACCAGGGAATTCCAGAAGAAAATCAGCATGTACTTAATAGACTGTAGCAAAGCCTTTGACTGCATAGATCATGAAAGGCTATGGAATGCCCTTAAAGACATAGGAGTGCCAACACATCTGATAGTCCTGATGAGGAATCTGTACCCAGGACAAGAATCTACTGTCAGAACAGAACACAGAGAAACAGAATGGTTCCCAATTAGCAAAGGAGTCAGACAAGGTTGCATACTTCACCCTACCTGTTCAACTTGTATGCAGAACATATTATAAGGAAAACAGGCTTGAACACAGAAGGAGAAGTGAGAATAGGAGGAAGGAGTATCAAGAATCTAAGAAATGCAGATGACACCGTAATACTAGCTGAAAACCTCACAGACCTGGAAGCCTACTAAGGAAGATCTGAGAAGAAAGTGCAAAGGCAGGCTTAATGTTGAACATAAAGAAAACAAAAATAATGACCACCGAGGACCTTCACAAGTTCAACCTAGACAATGAAGAAATAGAAATAGTAAAAGAATTCCCATTCCTGGGATCAAACATTGATAGAAATGGGGACTGCAGTCAGGAAATCAGAAGAAGACTAAGGGCCTCGGCAGACAGCTTAAAAAGCCATCCTGGAGGCAGGGAAGAGGAGGGGCAGCCGCACGATCGGCGCCCCTTCCTCCTCCCGAGGTTGCCCTCGGAGCCGCCGGCCCTCCGCACGGCCAGCGCTCTGAGGGCAACCTCCTGCCGCAGCGTCCGGACACGCTGCGGCGGAAAAGTCAGTGAAAGTGTGCCGCGAGCTTTTGCGGCGCACTTTCACTGACTTGTGAAAGGAGCACTATTTTAGCGCTCCTTTCAGGGATGGGGAAGGTGCGCCGCAGGATCAAGGCGTGGGGATGCCTCGGTCCCGCGGCGCACCTTCCCAGGGCGGCCCTGTGCCGCCAGTCTGCTTCCCCCCTAAGAATGGGGAGGGTGGCTATGAAAGAACTAGAAAAGATTCTAAAATGCAAAGATATACAACTCAGAACAATAGTTAGAATCATACAAGCCATTGTATTTCCTATTACCATGTATGGATGTGAGAGCCGGACAGTTAAGAAAGATGATAGGAAGAAAATCAACTCCTTTGATATGTGGTGCTAGAGAAGAGTGCTGAGGATCCCATGGACAGCTAAAAGGACAAACAAATGGATCCTAGAGCAGATCAAAGCAGAAACCTCCCTGGAAGCCAAGATGACCAAACTGAGGCTGTCGTACTTCGGACACATCATGAGAAGGGAGGAGTCATTGGAAAAGACAATAATGCTGGGAAAGGTGGAGAGAAGTAGGAAGAGAGGAAGTGCACATGCCAGATGGATGGACTCTATTAAGGAGGTCATGGGTATTAAGGGGTTGAATTTAAGCAGAGCAGTGGAGGACAGAAGGTCTCATCCATAGGATCACCATGAGTTGAGATCGACTCAAGGGCAGTTAACAACAACAACAACAACAAATTCCATTCTGTAGGATCCTAAAGCTGCCATTTTAAAGGATGGGCTTTCACAGCTCTTAGCCCAAGAGCTGTTGTTGTTGTTGTTGTTGTTGTTGTTGTTGTATACTTTCAAATCATTTTTGGCGATGGAGGAATATGCATGGCTCATCTTCTTTCATGGGTACTATGCTAATCAGAGGTGGATAATTTGTACTTGTTTTTTTAAAAAAACAAAAAAAGATGCTGCCATAAATTCAAAAGCATGGGGATAGGAGACAGGCAGCTAGAGGTATCTGGAAGTCCACCTCTGGATTTGCAAAACTTTTAATAATCTTTAACAATGCAGGAAGGCTCTGTAACCTACCTGAAACTATTGTCTGGGAAGCTTCCAGAGGAGACAATTCATGTTGTGTTGATGTTATTTGCCAGAAAAAGGGTGGGCTGGGTGTTGGTATGTATAGCTTAGCTCACACTAATATTTCCCACATTTTTGCTGTTTTATGGTCACATATACCACTTATGTTTAATGCTCAGACACATGCTAATCTTTTTCAATTTTAAAACATAGGCTGATATTAAATTCTGATCTTTGTATGAACACATCTTGTGGGAAATGTCACTGATCATATACATCATATGAACTACCGTTGATTTGTGAACCGCATTGCTACAACTGCTTTTTAGCATATGCATTTTAGCTTGACAGAATCAAACACTTTTATCTACTGTCCCATACCAACTTGGTTTTTAAAATCTGTTTTGTGTTAGGCAAAGGAAAAGAAGACAGAAGAAAAGGCCAGAAAGGAAATTAAAATATCCAACCACGACAATATAATTGATATGGATGACATTTCAGGTAATATTGCCATTTTATTAAAAAATATTAAGAGCATAGGTCAGCTAATCAACATTTTGTATAAAGAAGTACAATGGTAACAGTGCTGAAAATTGGGTTGTTAATCTATATTAGTGTTTGGAGAAACATCCTGAGACTGTTATAACTGGGGCTGTTAAAAATGAAGAAGCTATCTGGACTGTCTGGAGAATCCAAACATGGCTATCTAGCACCACAGTAAATGGACTTTGAATTTAGGAAAGCTTGCAGTCATCAATTGGAGATGTGATAATTATTTTTACAAAGCAGTTCAGGCATGTCTGCATAAATACCCTTTGCTGCACCAGTTTCACATTTGTCTCTGTTTGTCCCAGAATAACGCATTTGTGAATTTCAAGCTCACACATGACAATGTTAGGATCTGACTTTGTCTGCTGGCTTTCTAAGAACAGTGGGGTTGACACTGATGGTTAGGGGCATACTCAAAATTTAAGATTTTAAAGTAGCAGCTGGAGCAAAGCCCAGGACCCTGTATGGTTCTTTTGCTCATAGAAATGCTTCCATCAGTAGATTTGAACAGGGAACAATCCTCCATGAACTCTCCATTACAGAGGAAGGGGGAAAGTTCTGTCATGGTGGATGGCAGTGTGACATTAGATGTATTATTTTAATTATTATTTATTTGTATTCCATTTTTATTCCAAAATTGGGACGCAGGGATTATTAAAACTAGGACAGTTTAAAAACATACAAAATACCAGTAATAACATATAAAAGTTACTGTATTTTTTAAAAAGGCAATGAAACAATATATATAGTTGAAATCATTTACAAATTAAATCCATTTTTAAAAAAACCCAAAATGGCACACCACTGAAGTCAATTCCTAAAAAACTATTGGAATAGGGAAGTTTTCACTTAAAGGCAGAAGTGAGCAAGGAGGATGCAAGAGAGGGAATTCCAAAGTCTGGGAGCAGACACCAAGAAGGCCTTCTCCCTTGCAGCCACCAAACAGGCCAGGGAAGGTGGTGGAACTGTAACAAAAGCCTTAGGGTTTATATTTCAACTAACACAATAGAAGTGCTTATGTTTTATATAGCACAGGTACCCAAGAGTAGATGTATCTGCAGCTACACATAATAGCTTGTGGCTTGCAGTGGCTTGCAGCTGTGACCTATGTGAGCATGTACAGTGCTGTGTAATGAGAAAGAAATAGTTCTTATCACATTTGTATGGATATTGCTGGGATACTTTGAGATACTTAGGGCCTCTACAGACGGGCCCTTTGGGCCATCCTGGAGGCAGGGATGAGGAGGGGCAGCCTCAACCCCTCCTCAAAGATGTCCTGACGCCACGCGCCGTTACACATAACACACAGCATCAGGACATCCTTCCGGCAAAGCCTTTTGACGCACTGCACTGGAAGAGGTGCTAAAGAGCCGCACGGTGGCTCTTAGGGTGCCCTTTTGCTGGTTCTGAAAGGGGGGATGCAAACGGGTGGCCCTGGGCCGCCACGGGAAATGGAGGATCAGAGCAGAGGCTGCTGGATGCATCGGCCCCAATCTTCCCTTTTGCCGGCCCAGAAAAGAGCAGCAAAATGCCACTCCTTTCAGAGCCAGCAAAAGGATGCCCTAAGAGCCACTGTGTTGAGGAGGCCGGCATGCGGCTGCGCCTCCCCATCTCTGCCTCCAGGATGGCCCAAAGGGCCTGTCTGTAGAGGCCCAAAGGAGCAGCATTTTGCCACTCTTTTCCGGGCTGGCAAAAGGGAGAATTGGGGCCAATGCATCTGGCAGCCTTAGTCCCAATCCTCCGTTTCCTGGGGCAGCCCAGGGCCACCTGTCTGCATCCCCCCTTGTTTTGGCTTTAATTTTCTAGTATCCTATGAACAAGCAAAAGGCATCTGAATACACAGAGTGATTTGCAATATGGGGGGGGGGGGCAGAACAATGAAATGCAATATAATTTCAAAATACAAGGCTAGAGAATGTTGTATTTTCCAAAGTACTGATTGTTTTCTAAATTATTTTATTTCTAAATTATTTTTCTAATTTATTTTCTAAATTATTTTAGCTTGTGCATCACAACTTGATGTCCATGAATTTTCCAATACAGGAATTCTTTTGGAAAGTCTCTGTCAAACACCAAACATGGAAGGAACTCAGCTATCAGGACCAGAGACTCCTCACAAGCTGAACTCCTCAGAAGGAACAACAGAAGCCCGCCGGGTTGTTAAAAGAAAACTTGATTTCTTAGAGAACTAGAAAGCATAGATGTAAATATTCCCCTTTTGATCTTCTCTTTGCTTCAAGCCTGTAACAAGCTATCATTCAAGTAGTACTAAGCTATCTAAATGGAATGTTAGTATCTTTATTGGCCTGTCAGGGCAGTCTGGTGCCTCACAATACTACCAATCCCAGGATTCTGTAGGATAAGTCATGGCAGTTAAATTGATGTCAGATTGCTTTATTTCTGTAGTATGGTTACACCAAGAGTGAAAATTCCCAATAGTGCAGTTCATAGAATCATAGAATCAGAAAAGACCCCAAAGGCCATCCAGCCCAACACCCTGCCATGCAGGAACTCAAAATCAAAGCATCCCCAACAGATGGCCATCCAGCCTCTTTTTAAAGACCTCCAAAGAAGGAGACTCCACCACTCTCTGAGGGAGTGTGTTCCACTGTTGAACAGCTCTTACTTTCAGAAGGTTCCTTCTAATGTTGAGGTGGAATCTCTTTTCCTATAGCTTGCATTCATTATTCTGGGTCTTATTCTCTGGGGCATCAGAAAGCAAACTTGCTCCATCCTCAATATGATTCCCCTTCAAACAGGGCTATCATATTAACCTGTTAAATTGTATTGAATTACGCTTGCACAAGATATTGCAGAAAGTGGTTGTGTGGAAATGTGTGCTATTGGTTGCATAGCCAATTGTACATCCACTTTGCCCAACCACTTGCATAGTATAATAACTCTACTGTGCTAATTATGAAAATGTGCAACTGTTACAGTGTCATTTCCAGTGTTATTACAGTGGCATTTTTGCATACAATACAGAAATCTAGAGATGCCGAAACCAAAAACAAATGGGATTGCCTAAATAGAATAATACATTTATACACACACATATATACATGTATACACACACAATGATATAATTAAAACATATATACATAAAGTGAATTTCCTAATAATGTCCATTTCAACCCAAAGGGTATTTTTCAAAGTATAAAGAATATTTACAGCAATCAGTTCTGAGAGCAAACATTTATTCTATATATTGTACATTTTTTGAATACAATATTCTGTTCATAGAGTCCTGCATATTTTTGGATTTGGCACCTCAGGTGATTCTTCACCAATGTCTGTCTTCTTTGATGTTGTTGTTTTATTGCATACAAACCATTACCTCCTCCTCCTCTTTTGTCTCCTCTTTTGCCTCCTTTTTTGCCTTCCCTGATGATCTTCACATCAAAGATAGACCTCTCACTCTGCCACACTGTTAAATCTCTTGTTAGGGGGTCCCTTGTCAGTAACTGCTCCTTTAGCAGAGACTTTTCAAAAGCATCCAAAAATTGCCTTTTTTACCACTCCATCCCCTCAGTCTCCCATTCCATTCCCTTTGACTTACTGAAAAGCTTCAGCTCCCATCCTATGCAGCTAATGAGGAGCGAGGTGTCTGGGCTCTGTACTTTGTATAACGCTTAATAATGTTGATGCTAAATAAGAGTTAAATGGTACTACATGAAGATGTCTTTACAGATAGTACTTAGACTTTCATAGACTCTGAACCAGTATACTGCCAGTAAATTATTTGAATTGTATTTTCTGTTAACCCTGTGAGTGAGAGGCAGGGTGGTATTGTGGTTTGAGGGCTGGGCTAGGACTCTGGGAGATCTGGGGGCAAAACAGACTGCCCCAAAAGGGTGGATTGCGGCTGTCCCAGAGCTGCTCCCTCTGGAGCCGCAGCATGCACATGCCATGGCCCCAATCCACCCTGCCACCAGCCCAAATAAGAGCCAAAAAGATTCGCTCCTATGTGGGCCGGTAAAGGGCTGCCTTAGGCAGCCCAGGCACAACCCCAGGGTGGCTTTCAGACACTCCAGGGGCATACAATGTCAAAACGTCATGCCCCTGGAGTGGCTTGAAGCCGTTCCCATCTGGTCGGCTGGGCATCTTCCAGGCATCAAAATGCCACACACCCAAGCTGCCCAGAAGCTGGCTTTTCTGGGCCATCTGTTCAGCCCCCAGGATTCGAATCCATGGAAATCCATTGATGGGTGGCCTTGGGCAAGTCATACTCCTTCAGCCTCAGAGAAAGGCAATAGCAAACATCCTCTGAACAAATCTGGCCAAGAAACCCCCACAGTAGGTTCACATTAAGGTTGCCATATGTCAGAAACAATTTGAAGACATAAAACAACAGCAAAACTCAATTAGTGCCGGATTTATTTTCCTTGCACATTATTTCTTTTCAAACACTTAGTTACTATTAAAAGACTGAGGTTACATGGACCCTTGAATAGAATGTGCTGAAGTAGTAATGATGTATGCAGTACATCATAATTCATTATGCCCCATTTAATGCAATGTTCTGGTGTTCTAAATAGGAGAAATAGAGATAACCAGGCGTGAGCCATTCTCACTGCAATATCTGGAGTACAGCAAAGAAGAGTTATTTAGGGGGAAAGAAAGATTCTTAAAATATTATGTCCTAAATCTAATTATTAGTCCCAACTAGAATAGACTCATTTAATCAATGGAACTAACATAAATTTTGACTTACCAGGTTCTTGTGGTTAAAGTCTTAGGGGTTGTCTACACTGATGAAAAATATTCAGCTTCACCTCACATTTTCCTAGTCCACAGTGGGCGACAAGGTGTCTTAGTGCCACACCTACTCAAAATAAACTGGACTCTCATTGTACTGACTGCCACACATTTTCCATGCTCAAATTCAAAAGGGATGCAGATTTTTTCCTTCCAAAACCTATCAACCAATAGCCTTATTGTTTATCTGTCAATGTTGCCAGTTTGCACTCTAATTGATTTATTATTTATTTATTTTATTCATTGCATTTGTATGCTGCCTTTCTCCCAGATGAGACCCAAGGCAGCTTACAGATATTTTTTAACAAAAAAATTACAATAAAAATTTAAAACTACCAAGATCATCTAGAAATAGTATAAAATTGCACTGAAATATACAAAAGTTAAAAGGCATAACTAAAGCACACACAGTTTGTAAAAACTACCCTGGCATGATTATATGTTGAATGCCTGCTTAAATAAAACGTCTTGGCTTGATAACAAAAAGCAAGCAGGGAGGGGACCAGCCTAGTCTCCAGTGGAAGGGAGCTCCAGAGGTGGGAGCAGCCACCGAGAAGGCCATCTCTTGTGTCCTCACCAAGTGAGCCGACAATGGTGGTGGGACCAAGAAAAAGCCTTCTCCTGAAGACCTTAGTGGTCTGGCAGGTTCGTATGGGGAGGTATGGTTCTTCAAATAATCTGGACTTAAGCCGTATAAAGCTTTATAGGTCATAACAATGGTTGTCTTCCCCATGCGTTCCTCTTTCTCCTCCCCTTGCATGCCAGTGAGTAATAATGAGTAGGGGGGGGTCTAAATGTCTCATTTCCCCCCCATCTGTTGATTAATTTTTAAAAAAATGTGTTTTTTAATTTCTCCTAATAAACACACATTACCCAAACAATAGGTGGGGGGATTGGGGTGTCCCCACCAACTGTCAGCATCACTTCAGATTTTGGAGAAATTACCATTGTAAGAGGCTTGGACCATTTGCACCAATGTATACCAGTACTAAGTGTGAGGATTTCTGATTTTGCCTGAAATAAGAAGGTTTAATTTAGAATATATGCAGAGTGTAATACACACAAGATAGTAATTCAAACAGAGACAGCATACAGAGCTAATCAAAATGGAAATATGGTAAGAGGATAGCAGAGTTTTAGGGGCTGCAGTGGGGCTATACAGTCAACTCTTTGTATCTGTGGGGGTACCATTCCTGATCCCCCCCCCCAGCAAATTCCAGAAGACCTCAAGTCCTGCTCTCCTCAATGGAGGTGTGACATGCATGTGACTGCATTGACACAGCTGAATGCATATGCTGCCATTAGGGAGAATGGAATGGGCCATCCTTGGATGCTCCAAGCAGCAGTGGCAAGCCATAGAAGAGAAGAGTCACCTGTAATTATCTATCCAATGAGAAGACCATAGAAAGCTGGAGTGGCTCAAACTGGGAGGTCTGAGAGTGGCACAGAACATACATAGAGTGAAGGCATGTATGAGGGCTAGGCTGTGTTCCAGTCATGTGCACCAAGTCCCACCTTCTAGTTAGCCCACACTCCCCGATTCTACCCTGATCCTAACACATGTAAAAAAAAAACTGCAAAGTAAAAAGTGAATTTTTAAAATTCATATTAATGCCTAAAATAAGCTATTTCACTGTGAAACAGGGCATACATTGTTTTGTATTCTATAGAACTAGAAACAAAGTGAATACACATTTTTTCACCTATGTAGACAACCCCTTAGAGTAGGCCAAGAGAGAGATGGGTTCAAATCCTTACCCAAGTGTGTATCTAAGTGGCTGAATCAACTATTTTCTCTAAGGCTGCATCTATACTGCAGAATTAATGCAGTTTTACACTGCTTTAACTGCCATGGCTCAATGCTAAGGAATTCTGGGATTTGTACTTAGTGAGGTATTTAGCTTTCTCTGTCAGAGAACTCTGGAGCTATAACAGATTACAAATCCCAAGATTCCATAGGGTGGAGCCATGAAAATTAAAGTAGTGTCAAATCGCATTAATTTTGCAGTGTGGCAGCAGCCTAAGCCTAACCTCACCTACAGGATTGTTGTGAGAATAAAAATGGGGAGATGGACCATGATGCCCCTTGGAGAAAATGTGAGATTCCAATAGAACAAATAAAAGCACATTTAAAAGTATATTAATGTTCAAGATTCCAGTAATCCAGCCCTGCCTTTTTCTTGGATAACGCATTCTATTCCCTTTCCAGTTTTCAATCAACCGCTTGACAGTCAGACAATATTTCATACCAGCTGAGTCTCCTCAGTTACTACAGAGCTCATTTTTGCTTCCCCACTTATGTTTTGTTATTGATGTAAATATTTTTTGTACTTCTATAAACTTAGGGTTCCCCCCAACTTGCTGATACCTTTTCTCTTTTATGTGAATGGTCATGTTTTGGCTACATAAGCATCCATGCTCAGAAAATGCTAATAATATACAGGTTGTGCAAGCAATCAGTGCAAGGAGTCTTCAGGATCAAGACTGCTGGTAGATATTTTTTTTGTTGGATCAGATGTCAGTATAAGAGCTTGATGATACCAATTTGCTGCAGCAGGAGGCTTGTAATAAGTTCTCTAGAGATTGGAAATTATTATTATTATTATTATTATTATTATTATTATTATTATTGACAAACCATGATATCTAGGTGTTTCTGTGAGTTGTTGTCCAATCTCTGGCTTTCACTCCACCCCACCCCCAAACTTCTATTGACTACTCCTAGAACAAAGATGTCTTGATTATCATTCCAGTATCATTCCTCCCCCTTTGTATGACTACACAGCCCCCTGCATTACTGAACATAGGTATGAAAGTTACAAGATGCTACAGGACTGCCCATCATCCTCAGTACTACTGGTTAAAGCTGATAGGCATTGCATTCCAAGAACTTTGGGAGGCCCCCATGTTCCCCACACAACAAACTTCTCCAATCCTACTAGTATTGCTAACTTTGTGAAATATCTGCAGCAATAAATTATAGGATAAGGGATGCCAAGCGCTGGAGAAATGTATGAAGTGGAACCAATTTTATGCCCTTCAAGTATTATGTATTTTGCACAGTATTCTAGACAGCTAAGTATTATTTTAATGTTTTTTAATAAAGGTATAAGACTTACGAGAAAAGTGTAAAAGATTATTGATTTCTGCATAAATCTGGGAATTTCCCTATCTCCTTTGCCATGTGAGAATTATGGAAATGAGTAGAAAATATGACAGATCATTCCTGATGCAGGGAAATCCTTAACGTTTCCTAGTAAATTAAATTACCAGAAATGATTGTGCCACCAGGTGTACTTTGGACATTTACCAGGGTTGCAAGAATCAGCAGCAGCTCTCCCAGTGTATCTGGGGAAGTAGGCTCAAGTCTAGGAAAGCTCACACTACCAATCTCTCCTTTCCAGTTAGTCTCAAAGGTGCTGCAAGATCCCTTTGCATTAGCTCTCCTCAGAAACCAGCTTCATTAGGCTTTGCCTCCCTGCAACTGTCATCCAGGAGGCATTCCCTCGGGCTGCATAAGAAGAAAAGATATTAAGGAGAGCCACACCACTGCTCCACTGAGATAACAATAGTGTTTTGGCTCTCCCTCTGATTTTTGTTTTCCATTCCATTTACTTGCTCTAGGAGGATCAATACCATTTGGCTGCATTGCAGCATCACAGTTACATTACACAAGGGGACAATTCACCCTATTATAGTGTAATTATTTCACTACCTGCCATGGTTCAATTCTATGAAATCCTGGGTTTGTAGTTTATTGTGGCACCAGAGGAACTTCTTGGTTGAGAATTATAAATATTCTCCCCTAAATTGCCAAACCCAGGATTACATAGAATGAAAACGTTGCAGTTGAAGTGGAATCATAGTGCTATAATTTTGCAATGTGAGGGGGGGCAGTCATTATAAGAACCTTTATAACATTAAAAACTGGTTCCCCAGGTGCTCTTGTTTTCCTTTTCCCTCCCTTTGCCTTTTGTGTTGTATCTTTTTAGATGGTAAACCTTGTTTGCCTTAAAGCTGAAGAATGCCTAATGGTTTCAGCAAACAAACAATAAACAGGAGGGACTGGAGTTGGACTATTCTTTTAGCTTTGGTAGTTCTGACCAGTAGATGTCAGAAAACTTTGTGCAAAAAGACATTTGGGACACTTATTCTACATAGATTTGTTGTTCTAATTCATATGCTGCATCAGATAACTAAATCCTCATGTTTGGACTAAGCAAAGAAATACTGCTTTAAAGGTAGGAGCTCTATTTGATTTAATAAAAGACTCTCATGTAAACTTAGAAGAAAATCCCACTGAAATCAATAAAGCCTCATTCCAAAGAAATGTATGTAGAACTAACCATCATTAAAGGATTTTCTTAATACAGTTGGCCCTCCACATTTGCAGCTTTGACTTTTGCAGATTTTATTGTGGTTCTGATTAATATGTTCTCTCTAGCAATCTCTAGGTCCTCTAGTGCAACTCTGCCAGAAGTTGACCATAGAGTTGTCCTGGAGAACCTAGAAGTTCCTAGAGAAAACATCTCTCTAAGCATTTGTAGGTCCTCCAGCATGATTCTATGATTAACTTCTGGCAGATGTTGACCATAGAGTTGACCTGGTGATTCCTCGAGAGGTGTTCTGTCAGGTAAAAAGAATAGTTTATTACTGTTTTTTTAATTTGTGGTTTTCCCCATATTCATGGGGCTCCTTCATCCCTAACACCAACGAATGTAGTGGGACCACTGTATTATTTTGATAGTTCTTAGATTGGTGCAGCATACTATTCATCAAATTTATAGCTAAAGAGACAGTGCAGTTAAAAGTCTTGGAAGAAGAAAGCATTCACACTTACATGATTGCTAATGTGTGAACCACAAGAGAAATAGTTATTATATACAATATGCGGTGCTCTTTGTTTACTCCTCATTTTAAAAAACAGACAACTTATTTCTGAAAATGTTGTCATTTATCGGGATCACCCGCAGAACCAGACATCATCTGTTTGGAAAATTTTCACACTACATTGTTTGCAAAACTTGCCTTTGGGTGCTTAGTGGTTTATCACAATTCTAAAATATAATCTGAGAATTATTTAGCTAGAACAAGGATGAGCACTCCTGATGTTGGGGAATAGCCCCCAGCAGCCTTAACCAGTAGCCTATGGGAAGGGATCATGGGATTTGCAGTAAAACATTTATTAGGCTTCACTTCACCCATTCTTGGACTAGAAGGTTTGTACTCAATGGGCAAAGGTTTTAGGGCTTATCAGACATTACATTTACTTTGTGGTAACCAAATTCTAGAGACTCAGCATTCTGCAGTGGTTTGATGTTGGACTAAAAATCTGGGAGAGCAGGGTTCAAATCCCCACTTAGCCATGGAAACTCATTGGGTGACCTTGGTCAAGTCATACCCTCTCAGCCTCAGAGGAAAGCAATGGCAAACTCCTTGAAACAAATCTTGTTGAGAAAACCCTGTGGTAGGGTTGCCTTAGGGTCACTATAACTTGAAGGCACCAAATTGTAAAGTTATGTGGTCAGAATAAGACACAAAAGAGGTGTAAAATTACCACACTTATAGGACTTGGTCTGTTGGAATAGTAGGCTAGTTTGTTCTAACCCACACATAGTGGATTACTTATTAATGCAAATACTTTGGTCACTTTAAGGAGATAGATAGTCTAAGCAAAAAAAAGCACAGGTATGGCAAACACACATAAAACAATGGATGATTAGTGGAGGATCTCTATTGTAACAACATCTGATTAAGTAGCCCCTCAAACATTCATTCTGCAATAACCTTCAAGAAGTCAATTTATACTCCTCTTCTCATGCCTTTCCTCACACCTTTCTCCTCCCTTGCACTAACAGAGCTACTCTTCTGGAATTGTGAAACCAAGAAAACTTTTTATTAAATGTTTACACATGGGAAAAGAAGAAAAGACATGGGGGAGGGGACATTTTCTTCAAAAGAGGCAACCCATCTTCTTGGCAAAGATAATGGCCTCTGAGGTGTTGCCTGTCCAGTTTTTGCTGGACCTAAACTGATTTTAGAAATTGATCTAAAGCAATTTTCCACTGGTTAATTTGCACAGAACAATGTAACTTTCACTCAACTCTGACTTCATTAACATCACATTTAGTGCTTTTCTACCAACATTTATCCCCTAGATTTGTTGGTTCCCAATTTCCCTGCAGATGTGATTAATGTTTCCAATACAGCAGGGGTAGCTGAGATGTTTAGAACTGGTGATCCATATACACAGACAGTGACAAATGTTGCAATTGTAAATACTGCCACAGAGCACCTGTGGATAACTGGTAAGTAGATTGCAGTACTGGTAATGGTAAAAAATTCAACTAATCCAAAGTGTGAATCAGACAGTCAATCATTTCTTCCATTAAAGAACTGTCTTGCAGTCTTCAGATTTGAATTATCCTATAGAACAGACCTGCACAACTTGGCAGTAGGTAGGGGCCAAAATTAAAATAGGTGAACTTCTTTGGGCCACAGGTAGGTTTTAACTAAATATTAATTAATTAGTTAATTAAATATTAATTAGTTAATTAATATTAATTCCATCCTCCTCCTCATCTGCACAGCCCCCTCCTCAAGAGAAAGCCAAGCAGCAGAGGAGCCTTGCCTGTCCTCCTCCTCCTCGGCCCGGACTTCTTCTCTGGAAAAGCCTGAGCGATGGAAGAGCCTTGAGGGACAAGTGTTTGCTCCATTCCTCCTCTGCTGCCAGCCATCTCAGAAGAAAACTAGCCAAAGGAGGAAACTTGCAGGGTGAATGTTTGCCTATCCTCTCCCTCCTCCACCACCCATCCTTCTCCTTGGGTGAAAACCAAGTAATAGAGGAGCTTGCAGGGTGAGTGTTCACCTGTCCTCCTTCTCCACCATCTGAACTTCTTGGGAGAAAGCCAGGCAGCAGAGCAGCCTTGAGAGGCAAACATTTGCCCCTCCTCCCTCTCCTCCCAACCTTCTCCTTTGGAGAAAACCAAGCAGTGGAGGTGCCTTGCAGGTTCACTGTTTGCCCATCCTTCTCCTTAGGAGAAAGCCAGGTGGTACAGGAACCTTGCAGGGTGAGCATTCATCCTTCATCGTCCTCCTCCTCTGCATGGCACTCTTGTCAGGAGGAGGCCAAATGGTAGAGCAGACTTGAAGATGTTCCACATCCTTGTGGGCCTTTGGCGGGCCACATGCGGCTCCCAGGCCATATGTTGTGCAGGCCTGCTATAGAGCTATCTTTGCATAACCACATTGCAATTGACAAGATATACTACACCAAGCCACCTTGACAGAAGAGATCTCAGGGGATACTGTCCTTTTCCTTCCTTAAAGGAGCAGAAGCTAAGACAGTTCATCCAAAACCAGGTTTCAAATAATTCCAAGTGAGAAGTATCTGAATCAGGGCACACTTGCCAGTTATGGGTGGGGGATGATGAAATGTTTTAATTGTTGTGTTTTTTAATTTGTTGTACACCGCCCCGATTGCTGAGCAGAGGGGTGGGTTATAAATAAATTATTATTATTATTATTATTATTATTATTATTATTATTAGAGTCAGGAGATACAATAAATGGCGAGAAACATAAAAGAATATATTATCTGCAATATAGCTTTGTTGTTGCTGTTGTGTGCCTTCAAGTCATTTCTGACTTATGGTGACCCTAAGGCAAACCTGTTATAGGGTTCCTTGGCAGAATTTGTTCAGAGGGAGTTTGCCTTTGCCTTTTTTGAGGGTGAGAAAGCATGACTTGCCCAAGGTCACCTAGTAGGTTTCCATGGTCAAGCAGGAAATATAACCCTGGGCTCCCAATGCCCTAGCCCAACTTTCAAATCACTATACTACACTGGCTCGGAGTATAGCTTGCACAAGCTAAATAATCTGTCTACTGACACAACACTCCTTTCTTTTGGCATGTTACTGCATTCTGTCATTTGTTCTGCCTTAACTGTTTACCGCTGTTTTGTTCTTTCTTCAGGAGCAGCTGCAATTTAGCTGTATTTCTGAAATGTCTACAGTACATATCACCTGTTTAACTATATGTTGAATTGTCCAACCACTCGTCCATGAAAAGGGGTGGTGCATACTTAGACTCACTGACTGCACATAGAGTTTATCTGATCTTTAAGTGAAGACAATACTAGTGTGTCCTTGGCAGGCTTCAGCAAAATGGGCTGGCGTTGACTACAGTTTTGTTTCTTTTTGTGGAGAAGGATGTATGCCTCTATATTTAGAAATTGTTCTTAAGAATCAACATATAGGCCAGTGATGGTGAACCTTTTAAAGACTGAGTGCCCAAACGGCAACCCAAAACCCACTTATTTATCACAAAGTGCAACGTCTCTCTAGGTTTCTAGAAATGAACTCTGGCAAATTCTGTGCTGGGGTGACAGTGCACATGCTCACAGAGAGGGCTCGGAGTGCCACCTCTGCCACGCATGCCATAGGTTTGCTACCATGGATGTAGGCCATGCATGAGCATAATATGATATGTTCTCATATATTTGGAAAGATCCTGATTATATCTGGAATTTAAGAAATTCAGGTCCAAAAGCTTAGCAGACATCTAAAACCAATAAAGCTAAAATTTAGTTTCAACAAAAAGTGTCTGATGGGTTCATATTAGGACAAACTGTTGAGTTGTGGTTCCCAGCTTTTGGTCTTTCATATGTTTTGTATATCAGCTCCCAGATTCTCTGACCATTGGTCATGCTGTCTAGAGATTTTGGGAGGCAGACATCTAAAACATCTGGAATACCAAAGGCTAGAACCCCTACTCTACAGGCTTCTCAGAAAAGGTAAAAGTCTGAAGGAGACACAGTTTTACCTGATAATTACCAAGAAGAGGGGGGTGGGAATTACATGATCTCTCATATGCAACAGGCATAACACAGTCAAGACCAATAGAATTCATGACAGCCAGCATATTTTTTTAAAAGGTGCTGTCACTTGGTGCCATAAGTAGCAACAGTGCATTTATCCTGTTGCAGAGAAATCTAGATCTAAAGGTGTAAGGAGCACTTTCATCCTGGTCAGAAGGATGTGAAAACTATAATTTGTGAAACATAATATTATCCTCTGGATTGCTGTGCTTGACTACATTGGGTGGAACTCCTGAGACTGAGTTTATGCTTTTGCATAAAAAGAACTTGTCAGATTATGACATTTGGAATAGATATCATAATTTAATCTTTAAAAAAAATCCTGAGATGTTATTTCCAACCAGTTCTTGGTTGAAACTGTTTGGCATGGTATTTTCTATCTTGTGCCATGCACATCAGGGGTGTATGGTCCATCACCCTCCCAATATTTTGAACTACAACTCTCATCAGTCCTAACAAGTGTGCTCAAAGGATAGGAACTGTAGAAGATAAATATTTCTATGGCTCTTTTGCCTATCCTGACCATATATTGCAAGCTGTTTGAGCCGCCATTCCATTTATCACTTTTTGTCAAGAACTTCTGGATATGTACTTCATTTCCAAATTCTGTTATGATCTCTGAGAAATCAGTACACTGAGCAAGCTTCTTAAAGTAAGTCAAGAAAATTCCTTTTATGTGGTTCATTCACTGAGACTGATTTCTGAATGAAAGATTTATGGAAACATTAAAAAAAATTCAGAAAAGCAATAAATCCATGCTTTTTATCCATTAAAGATTGCTGAAATCATCTAACAATTTCTGTGTCACCAGCAAAAGTTCTCTGAAGTATTTTCCACCACACAAACTGGTTGTGAGAATTACAGTTTTCATGAGCTGGAGGTCTTTTAATGTAGGGCATTATATGTCTGTTGTAAAGCATTACCTTCTTGTTTGGAAAGCTTGCTATAACAATCAATGAGAAAAGTCAAGGAAATCACATGGTAAAGAATGTCTTCCCCTCTCCAACCATTTCAGACCTTTGGAAACTTCTGATGTCCATTTGGAGTACAGGATACCCTGGAATACAGTGACCAACATGACATCACTAAAAGTTTTTTTTTTTAAATACATTTTTAAAAAATTTTCAGCTAATATTACTTGAGCTTTAGCATTAAATGGTTTCTGTGTAAATTAAATTGATCTCTGCTAGAAAGTCACAGGTAGTTAAAATTCTCTCTTTTTACTAAGTTTAAAAGATGTGATCAATGTAGCAATTTTACAACTTCAACAATATATCTATAACTCCCAACAACTGTATTCTCTAAAACAAGGGTGAGAATCATGCAGCCATAAAGCCATATAGATGTGGGACTGCAACTTCCTCAGCCAGCATAGCCAAAAGCGAGGAAGAAATCCAACAACATGTGGAAGGCTACACAATTCACACCCCTGAATTATGGAGAAAAAGATCCATTAGCAGCAGTATATATAAATAGCTAATGGTTCATAGGCAAATGTCAGATTTATAGAAAGCTGTGGGAGAAGTGGTTTTCTGACCAAAAAAAAATGAATGCTGAATGTTAGAATGGTGAAAGGGAGAGCAACAATCATGCAGGGCCAGATCCTGGATTAATGTGATAACCTGGCCTGTATTACAGATCCCTGGCTGGATGAATTTGGGGCAGGATAATCTCTCTCAGCTCAGCCTGCTGATTCTTTGTGTGCGAACAGGGAAGATAAGACAAGGGAGGCAGAGCTACCTTGCTCTCTCATGATTCCTTCCATCCCATCAGATGCCCTCTCTTACAATGTGCCTGATCTGTGTGTGTATCTGAAGGTGGATGCCCATGGCAGAAAATTTCCTTTTTCCAGGGCCAGCACCATATTCATACTGTATAAACATCATATTCACATTTGTTGTTGTTGTGTGCCTTCAAGTCATTTGTGACTTATGGTGACCCTAAGGCCAACCTATCATGGGGTTTTCTTGGCAAGATTTGTTCAGAGGAGGTTTGCCTTCCCATGAGACTGAGAGTATGTGACTTGGCCAAAGTCACACAGTAGATTTCATGGATTAAACACTGATGTCCAGAGCTGTAGTCCAACACTCAAATCACTACATCAAGCTGGCTCATATTCACATAGTTTCCTGGAAACCTGTCATGGACCAGCCTCCAGTGCCATCAGTCTGCAGCTGACTAGCACCATTCAGCAGACTTCACTTCGAATAGCACTGGACTAAAAGCCTCTTTGGAGCCATGCTTTGTGATGGTGCTGGCAGCAAATTGTTTTCTGCCACCACAGCAACTGCAGTTATCCAGGAACACTATCCCAAATTATCAAGTGTCTATTACATTTTGGCCCATAAGAAGAGAATGTAGACCATTAAACAGTAGTGTCTAATACAGGCTTAGCAGATGTACTTTTGACTGCAGCTTGTCCTAGAATAATATATACTTTTTGATCTATATTTCCTGAGAATATGGGTAGAATCCTTGTAGAGATGAGAGAAACTATGGTCTAGTACAGGGATAGGCAACCTTTCCCCTTTAAGGGCCGAGGGACTTCAGCTCCCAGAAGCCTCAGCCATTTTGGCCAATAGTCCCATGTTGGCCAATAGCTCCTGGGAGCTGAAGTCCCTCGGCCCTTAAAGGGGAAAGGTTGCCTACCCCTGGTCTAGTATATATAGTCTGAGAATATGGACTGGATATAGCATACGCTAGATTACAGTTTCTCTCATCTCTACAGGGATCTTATGCATATTCTCAGGTCATATTGATCAAAAAATATCCATTATTCTTGGACAAACAGCAGCCAAAGGTACATCCGCTGAGCCTGCTCAAATAGAATCCTTTATAACTTATAAAAACAGCAGCCAGAGAAATGGCCAAGGAGGTTAAAGAAATGGTAAACAGCTACTGTATCTTTGGTGCTATACCTAAAAGAGGCAGTGGTAAGACCTTTGTTGAAAAAACTTTCCCAGGACAGTACTGTATAGTCTTTGAGATCTACCACCTAATCTCCAATATTCCATTCCTAGGCAAAGTGTTAGACTGCATGTGACAGCACCTCAGCTTCAGGGATTCCTGAATGAGACATCTTATCCAGATCCATCTTAATTTGCTTTTAGACACGTTACAGAAAAAAGATGGATACTGTTGCCTTAATGAGTGACCTATGACAAGAAACAAATCTTTAGTTCTGTAGTGATTTTCCTCAGTGATTTTCAATATCAACAGCTGTGATATCCTTCTGGGCTGTCTGTCTGCAATGGATATGTGGGGTCCTGTTATATTCTGGCTCCACTACTTCCTAGGGAGACAAACTCAGAGTGGTGCTGGGAGATTTCTGTTCAGCATTAATGACAGCTAGCATATGGGGATCCTTGGAGTTTTCTCTTCTCCCCCATTCTATTTAACATATACATAAAATCATTGGAAGAGGTTGCTTGGAATTCAGGGGTATGGTGCCACCAATATATGGATAATACTCTACACTGTTTCATGTTTCCATCTTAACTGAGGCAACTGTTTTGGTTCTAAATCAAAGTGTGATGTTAAGTAATGAAACAGGTGAAGCCAAACACATTGAAGCTTAATCGAGACAATACTAGATACTCCTGCTCAGTTCAAAGGCAGATTAGGGAATAGTGATACAACTTGTGCTATGCAGGATTACATCCCAAAGACTCAGGTTCACAGTTTGGATGCACTCATGGATTCTGCCTGGAGGCTGGAGGCTCAGGATTCTGCTGTGGCCAGAAATACATTTGCACAGTTGTAGCTTCTTCCGTTCCTAGAAATGTCTGATCTTGCCACATTGACACATTTTGGTGTTATTGTTAGCTGCCTTTGAATTGTCCTCGACTCATGGCAACCCTGGGAATGAGACGTCTCCAAGCCCCCTATCCTCTTCCTCTCTGCTCAGGTCCCCTAGGCTCAAGCCCATGATCTTCCTGATTGAGTCTATACATCTGGCATGCAGTCTTCCTGCCCTCTACCTTCCCTAGCATCACTGTCTTTTCCAATGAATCATGCCTTATCATGATGGGGCCAAAGTACAACAGCCCCAGTTTAGTTGTCCTGGCTTCCAGGGAGAGTTCAGTCTTGATTTGTCCTAGGACCCAATTGTTTGTCTTTTTTGCCCACCCACAGTATCCTCAGCACTCTTCTCCAGAACCATATCTCAAATGAATTAATTTTCATCCTATCTGCCTTCTTCACTGTCCAGATCTCACAACCATACATGGTAATGGGGAATACAATGGCTTGGACGATTAGTGTTCAGCTGTATATCTTTACACTTTAGGATTTTGTCTAGTTCTTTCATAGCTGCCTGTCCAAGTCCTAACCTTCTTCTGATTTCTTGACTGATCATTGTCTGATCCAAGCTATGGGAAAACTTTAACTGTTTCCAATTCCTTGTTATCTAGGTTGAATTTTTGTAAAATCTGAATTACTGACGGGGCTGCCTTTGAAAAGCATTAATATATTAATATATAGAGACTTAATATAGCTCCATACATCTTGGGTCCATACATTTTGGGTCTATCTGAAGGTTATCTGAAGGGCCAGATCTCCCTATAGAAGCCAACATAGGTGTTAAAATATTTAGGGGGAATATTTCTCATTCCCACCACTCTCACAGGCAAGAGTTTCAAAGCATACCATTTTTTATTTACATTTGAAAAAGCATGTGCTTTAGTGACCTAGATTACACAGACAATATATGTTTAAGCATCCTAAATTCATATTGCTCCTAAAATAAAATTTCCTATCATTTTACTAAAGAAAACAAAAGTAGCAATATGGTGAAGTCTCATTAATCTATTTTATTTTTTTTTATTTTGCCTTTTTTACTGGGAAAGCCTTCAAGACCTTTCTTAAACATGAATCAAAATGTCACACTTATTGTTTTACTCATATGTAAAATGGCCTTTTGAAGAAAAAAATACCCCCCAAAAAAATTGAAAATTATTTTTGAAATGATATAGAAAACAGCAACCGTACAAGGGAATGAAAATGGGTCTGAAAAGTAACATTTTCATGGAATTACTCCATACAGCAAGACATGTGGCAGTGGGAGTCAGTAGTTCCCATGTCAATGGGACACTGAACCAGTTCATTTTTAACCTAAGTTTTAAAAGAGCTATCCAAGGTCATGAAACCCATCCCACAATTAGATCCAGCACCCTGGATAGTTCCTTTAACATTAAGAGACAGGACATTTTCACTCTACATCGTTATTGTACAGTACTATGATTTCAGTACTAATATTTGACTACCATGGCTGAATCCTATGGGATCCTGGAGTTTGTGGTTTTTGGAAGGACCAAAGCTCTCTGACTGAGAATCCCAAATTCTCCTCTCTCGACTGCAAATCCCAGGATCACATAGCAGGATGATGCCATGGCATCTAAAGTGGAATCATAGTGCCATAACTGTTCAGTAGGAAAGGCCCCTAAAACCCAGAATAATTCACTGCTCCACTGAAAGGCTGTCACTGGCTCCAGTGTTTCTTTTACTTTATACCTGTCTCCCTGATGCAGAATGATCCACTGAGTAATATTATTCAGTGATTTTGTCCTGTACCTGGGTGTACGACACCAAGTTTTCCTACATGGATTTGTAGTTCTTACAAATGTAGTTCTTATTCAACACTGTTTTATCTATAAGGCCATTTTCAGGGGCTTCGTCCGATGGTATACAGGTTGCCATTAAGTATATTATCAAGGATTCAGAGGTTCTGAGGGGAGTACATCATTCCAGTTCCACAAGTGACTGGAGCTCTGTGTGTGTATATATATATATTGTCATGAATATATATTCATTAATATATTCAGGAGCTCTCCTTAATATATTCTATGAGAGGATATAGTCAGTGTGGCACAATGATTTGAATGTTGGACTAAGACTCTAGAGATAAGGGTTCATTTCCGGCTTGGCCATGGAAACCCAGTAGGTGACCTCAGACAAGTCACACTCTCTCAGCCTCAGCAGAAGGCAATGGCAAACCTCCTCTGAACCAATCTTGCTGAGAAAAGCCGCCGTAAGATGGAAACAACTTGAAGGCACATAACAACAACACAACAGGATATCAAAATTAATTATTTAATCAGTTCTCAAATTGTTTCCATTCCCTTTTTCTTCGTCAGAACTGGCAGCGAGCCAGTTCTTCCAAGTGGGAAATACTGTGGAAATCTTTTGTGACAAAGGCTGTATCCACATGGCGTAAATCAGGGGTAGGCAACCTTTCCCCTTTAAGGGCCGAGGGACTTCAGCTCCCAGAAGCCTCAGCCATGTTGGCCAATAGTCCCATGTTGGCCAATAGCTCCTGGGATTCTGGGAGCTGAAGTCCCTCGGCCCTTAAAGGGGAAAGGTTGCCTACCCCTGGCGTAAATAATCCAGTTTGGCACCACTTTTAACTGTCATGGCTCCGTGCTATGGAATTCTGGGAAATTAGTTTCCATAGCACGGAGGCATGACAGTTAAAAGTGGTGCCAAACCGGATTATTGATGCCCTGTGGATGCAGCCAAGGTGACCAACAGCGTCGCCCTGTGCTTCAGCTCCCTCCTTTTCCGAGTAACATGGCCATTCCGGGCCCAGAGCTCCCTCTCGGAGTAAGAGAGAGAAGCGTGGAAACTGAGAAAGGGGCCATTTAAGGGCTTATAACGGCCTTCCTGCCCTGAGGGAAGGCAACCACAATGCGCATGCGTGGACGCACGCGCACGCGCGCCTTGACCCACTTCAGCGCCAGGGAGTCGCCTTACAATCTCCCGCGTTTTCTCTCTCTCCCCCCCTCCCTCCTTCGCCGGCAGACGCTTTTCCCGCCCATCTGTCAGCGCCGCCCGCCAATGGAGACTCAGCCCCGCCCCTTGATCCCGCCTCCTGACCAGGGAGGAGAGGGAGTAAGCCGGGCAGAGGATGGGAAGTGACTTCACAATGGGGCCTCCCGCCCAATCACAAAGACGGGGAGGCCTCCGCCAATGAGGGAGCATCCGCCTTTCCGTGGGCAGCCAATGGGAGGAGCGGAGGCCGGCGTTGGCAGGAGGAGGAGGCGGCAGTGGTGTCAGTCTTGCCGGGAGGGTGAGAGCACGGCGGCTCCGCCTCCTTTTGGTCGGTGCGCGGCCTGGAGTCCCCTCCTCCTCCTCCTCCTCCTTCCCCCCTCCCTCCCCGACTGGCCTCTCTCTCTATCTCTTTCTCTCTGTGGCGGCCATGGCGGCGGCGGCGGAGCAGGAGCAGCAGCAGTTCTACCTCCTCCTGGGCAACCTCCTCAGCCCGGACAATGTGGCCCGGAAACAGGCCGAGGTGACTGGAGGGTTGGGGTGCCTCGCTTTTTTCTTCCCCTGCCCTTCGCGCGCGATTAGTCAGGCTCCAGGCTCGAGACCTAACCAACCTACCAATCAGCCCTTCCTCGCAGGCGGCCGGCCGGCCAGGCTCTCCCAAAGTCCGGCCAGGCCCTGTCAGCGCTGGGGTTCTCGCGCGCAAGCGCACGCGCACGCCTGGCCTCCCTCCCTCCCCCAGCGTGGGTCCCCCCCTCCCCACGTGGTTCTGCCGCGAGCGCCCGGCGGCCGTTAAGAACCGTTGGGGCCGGCGCGCGGGTCTCGAGGTCCAGGCACAATAGCTCTTTCCCGGGCTCCTCCTCTGGCCCCTGCTTTTCTCCCTCTCGCGTTCATGTGCCCGGCTGCCTTCTCAGCTCTATTCCCGCGATCGTAGCGCGTTCCCTCTATACCATGTGGGCCTCTCATGGATTCTCCTCACCATTTCTCTCGACCTTTTTTTTCCCTCTCCCCTCCCGCGTTTCTGATTTATCTCCTTTTTAAAAAAAAAAAACACCCTAATTTTTCACACACACCTTCACTAAACTTAACTAACACACCTTCACTAAACTTAACGCATTCACACGTCTTTTTCGCAGATAAACTGGTGGACCTCCAATCCACTTTTTGTTTTACTCCCCCCCCCCCCCCCGTCGTGGGTCCCAAACACACTTCAGAAACAATCCAGTTTGAGACTGCTTTAACTGTCCTGGCTCAGTGCTAGGGAATCCTGGGAACTGTAGTTTATTGTGGCACCAGAACGATCTCTGACAGAGAAGGCTCAATGTCTCACAAAACTACAGTTCCAAGGTTCACTTGCACTGAGCCAGGGCAGTTAAAGCGGTCTCAAACTGGATTATTCCTGCAGTGTGTTTTGGACCCATGGTTACCTTTTAACCTTTGCTCCTCACCCCTAACCTGTTTCTGGGGAATAGACACCCAGCCTTGGTGCTCTTTTGGCCTCCCTTAAGGGTTGCAAAAGGGAAAGGGAGGACTGTGCTCCCTTTTCTTCCTGGCAGATGCTCAGAAGGTGCATTCCCTTTCCCATTGAATTTACTTGGGGGGGGGGATTATTCGAGGGTACTTCAAAGATCATTGGACTGCAGTTCGAGTAGTTGTGATAAATTAATTATGTACATAGGATATATGAGTGTGTAGATGCAGAAAACAGTTATGCTGGCAGGCTATAAAAAAAACCCCAGCCCACTGGCTGTTTTAGTAGTGACTTGTTTACATATATGCTGTTGAGATATATATGTGTGTGTGTGTGTGGTACATATATGTGTGTATATATGTATTGATATATAGATATAGATATACATACACAGAGAAAGAGAGTATATGCTGTTGTACTTTAAAATTCTGCTGGCTGGCTTTAAAAAAACAATCCAACCCACTGACTGTTTTAGTAGTGATTTGTTCACATATATGCTGTACTTTAAAATTCTGTTTTCTGGGGATGGTGCTAATCTGTCAAATTCCTGGATTAGATTTAGTAGGGACAAACCTGAAGAAGGAATTCTTGTCTGTTCGACTCATTGTAAGCAGTCAGCATCTTTTAAAAGTGTGTTGTTTTTTTCTTTACCTGGTTTATTGTCAAAGGAATGGACTGCGCTTTTGAAAACTTAAGCGATCTTTGTTTGTTAAACTGACATAATTTTGTGTCTCATACTTTGTGTTTCTAATCTGTTAAGTGTCCTCAGTGTTTAATGTAGTACTGAATAAAGATTTTCTCTCTCAGTTGTATGCTTTTCATTGTCAGCAGAAGTTGTGAACTACACAATTGCTCTGCAATTAGTAAATTAGGATAATGCTTTTTTCCCCACCCACAGGAGTGCTTTACATTCTTTATTATAAAAACCTAGTGGGGAATCTCGGTTCCATTGAAACAAATGCCAGTGACTGGTTTAGCGTTTTCTCATTGGATAGCTGTCCTGAGGCTTTTATCGTTTGCATCATTTGAGTGGTCAGCAGAGTTCAGCACATTCTTTCATTATGAACAATTGTACAAAAGGCTGCTCTCAGTAACCCAATGTAAAACTATACAGTCTGATAGTTGTTGTTTTTTAACCTAATATGCGGACTATGTTGAAGATAAAAATTGCAGTCAGTTTAAGTGCCAGGAAGCAGCATAGCAAGCATGTATCTATTCTGAAACATAGATGATAGAAGAGGCAGTAAAAGATGTAGTTACAGTATTTTTCCCTTTTGAGCCATGGGTATTATGACAAGGTACTTAGGACCTCTGTGACAAAAGCTGTGATTAACTGGTGTGTCATATGAAATTTACATCACTTGAATGCAAGTAAAATAAGGACTGTTGAACATATTGCCTAGTTGTGGTGTGTTTTGTTGATCAGTTGTATAAGCCTCCACTGTTAAAGGAAATACATCTTTGAAACCCAAAAGCTTGGCACATAGTACAGAAGCGTTTTGCCTTCTTTTCCTTCAGTGCTTATAGTAGCTTCCTCTGCTGCCTTACAGCTCTAAGCTTGTACACTGGAGGAGAGCTCCCTAAGTGGGTTGTAATCTAGGGAGTAGATTCATAAGGGTCTTGAAATTAATACAAATAGCAACAGTCAGTGAGATAGTTTTGTTGTGTGAAACCACTTGCAACCAAATTACAGCATCACCCCAAATCCACCAAACAGTGATACCTTCATGAGGTCACCCAAAATGCACATTATATATTTGTGCATTATACATTATACAGAATGTGCATTTTGTTTGGGCCAGTAATGGTATCACTGTTTGGTGGATTTTGGATGATGCTTTACTTTGCTATAAGGCCAACACGCTACCCCTGGATATGTTTACTGCCAACCAAGGCAGGGTAATTCTTTCCTCTTCGTTTTTTTGACCCTGGGAGGGAGGGATACTGCTGCCAGCACTAATTGGGACAAGTGTATAATTGTCTTAGGAGTCAGCAGGGCTATCCACTCAGCACCTGTGCACTTACATGGTGCTGTCTGTGGCACCATGCACCAACATCAAAAAGGAAGCTAATGAATTCCTTTCACTCCTATATTGCTAGGCAGCAGTGAGTAGCAGACTTGTCTAGGAAACCACTACACTTGCTATTGCTAAGTATAAATGAAAGATAAATCAATAAAAATTACCCACAATAGAAGAGTAGTCAGTAGTTTTTACTGTCTTTAATGAGTCATGTAGAATTTGATCATGTTGCATTTTGCTTAACCTGTCAGACATACCTAGGAGTGTTGGCAGCATTTGCCTTGAAAGAGTTGCATTAAATTTCAGAAGCTTGTACATCAGCAGGAACAGTTATTTTTTAAAAAGAGCTATTGCCTATGGGGTGGAACAGACGGGCAGGAAAAATTGTTTCAATCCTGCTTTTTCCAAAAGTGGGTTAAACCCCACTGTCAGCACTGCCTGCTCCCAGGGCAGGCTGATATGCATGGCCTGACCACCTGGTGCAACATCAAGCCATGCCACTGGATTTTTAAATTTTTAATTTATTTATTTATTTATTTATTTATTGCGTCCCCATCATACATGCACACCATTGCACAAAAACCGCCTGCAACCAAGTGCCTCTCACATCCGTCCAGATGCCCCCCTTCACCCCATGCCTCCCTGTTGGATGGTCTGGTTTGTGTGTATTGTTGCACTTTCATTTCATTGCTTTGGTTTGCTGCAGCCTCACACATGCATCAGAGTGTTTATATGCAGGCACAAAAATGCACATTTTGTACCTTGAGTTGGACTATCCCGGCTTCTTTTTCCTCCATTTTTTTGCCCCGGAGCACAGCTTTAGACCAGTTTCCAGCTGCTTTCAAAGTGTGCATCATCTAAACTCTAAGCCTCCAAAGCAGCTGAAAACTGCTTTATTTTGCTTGTCTGTTTTCACCCCTGTGATATGAAACAAGTGAAGTATTCAGTAAGTTTTGTGATTAAGTAAGCAGTGTTTGAAATTACTCCTTCTAGCCACTTTGAGCTGTTTAAGAACTCAGGGTTTTTTTTACTCATCATCATGTTAATGGAAGGCAGTGAGTGCTTCAGAAGGAAAATTGGAAAGCTACTGTTGATTCTTGCTTTAAAGAGCTGCAGGAGTACTTTATATGACCTGCAATTAGGTGACAGATCACATCCAGAATTGAGAACATGAGAAGCACTGGTCTCTTCTATAGAGATCTCAATATGTTATTTTTGTTTTGTAAAGGGTGAAACTAACTTTCTAATTTTATTTAAAATTGAGTTTTAAATGGAAATGTGACTTTAAACTGAATCCTGCCCTGAAATATAATTAAGTAGTATTAAATAAAGGAAAATAAAAATATTAATATGTTTTTATTGTTACCTGCCATACATCTCCATGTGTTCTCTCAGCAGACATTTTGTTGAAATGGAATAATTTAGGATTTCTCTACTTTCTGAAATAGAGGAAAACTTTTGCTTCTCATTGTTTCAGAGGATTTAAAAGCTTCTCTTCAGGATTAAAAGATGCTTTCCTGTTCATAATAGTTTCTTTAGTTTGATTTTTGATATTGCAAAATACTAACTTAGAAAGAACTACAGTACATGTATAAATAAAGTAACCTCAACATGAATATTGTTTTGCTTTGGAGTTTTGTTTGTTTTCTTATGGGTTTAATCTAGTTTCTGTGTAGTCATGATCTGTTACCTCTAGGATTAAAAGCAGCATGCCTCTGAATATCAGTCACTGGGCAATGACAGTGAGACAGGATGATTGCCCTCATGGGCTGCTTTTGGGCTGCTCATAGGCTTCTGTTTTGCCAGTCGTGGGAACACAATACTTGACCAAATAGGCCTTTGATCTGGTCCAGCTCTTCTATTCTTAAAAAATGGTTTACGTAGAGTATAGTAAATGAATTAACTCTTTTTTTTTCTTGTATAGTGGTAACCTTGTGTTTTTTCTTTCTTTCACAGGAAACATATGAGAATATACCAGGCCAATCTAAGATTACATTCCTCCTGCAAGCTATCAGAAATACTGCTGTTGCTGAAGAGGTATTTTTTTTCTCCAAGAAACATCTAATAATCTGTAACAGAGAGACAACATTGTTTTATGCTGTACTAATATTATTTCAAATTCTCTTTAAACTTGTCAGCTAGAATTAGCATCTGAAAAGAATTATATTGTACTGTAATTATATGTTAAAGAACAAATAATTGGCAAACTATTTATATAGATTTAATGCTAATGTTCAGTGTTTAAGGCAGTGCTTGTGTATTCCCTCCTCACTTTACACCAGGGGTAGGCAACCTTTCCCCTTTAAGGGCCGAGGGACTTCAGCTCCCAGAATCCCAGGAGCTATTGGCCAACATGGGACTATTGGCCAACATGGCTGAGGCTTCTGGGAGCTGAAGTCCCTCGGCCCTTAAAGGGGAAAGGTTGCCTACCCCTGCTTTACACGCATAGATGTGAAGCTCCTTTTTTTTTTTTTTTTTTTTTGGTTTAATAGTAAATCAATTTGTCATTTTGTGTTTAGAACCAAGATCACAAACCATGGCTTGAATAACCCTATTAGCCTGAATCCTAGCTTTCATTCTGTAAACAGAACATAGCTTTCCCATTTTAATTTCTATGCATCCCACATGCCCCGTGAAAATTGTTTTCATGAAGACATCTGGGTGGCATCATGATATGGGGAGGGCAGATGGAGTGAAAGGTTGATGGCATCTAAACTTTACATGAATGTAGGAGCTTTTTAGAAGGAGCAGTAGTCAAGCTCTAGGGGGAAATCCTGTCCTGTTCACAGATGCAAAGCTAGTATTGAAGCTAGTATTGTTACTAAAGCTATTGCATTTCCAGAGAGATTCTGCTTAGCACTCTACTTTTAAGTAGCTTTTCTAACTCAGAAAGGCACCAGTGTACAGGTTTTGATTTGAGACATGTGCAGGAGTTGTCCGCAGAAAGCAGTCTAACATAGCTAACGTGCGTCTCTGCTCATGGTGTCTTGGAATTCCCTCATTACGGTGTTTAATCCTCTTAAAGAGTTTTGCTAGCCAGTACTCCCTGCCTTACTGGTTGTATATTAGGTCATAACTTTCCCTCACTAATTTAGCAACTGTTGTCAAAAAACATTAGCAAATGTTCAAGTCATAATAACTTACTGAGAATGTTCACACATTGAGTGATGTACCATATTGTACATAATTAACATCAACTGCACTTGATCTTAGTCAAAAGGCCAAGAAGTGATTAATTAACACCAACTCATCTCTGTATTACCATCAGTCATTGACTACAATGGTATGTATGCATGTGAAGCCATCTTATCTTCTAATAGTCCTCAGTAGTTTCTTTTGTAACAATGCATACAGCTCTGCATGTCACTTTTATGATGATCAACACAGAAAATGGACATGATTGTCCAGTTTTCCACACTTCCTGTTTCTGTGGTCTTTAGGGCACTGGTCTTACAGTTTTGCTTCTCATTTGTTCTGCATATAAGCTATCTCCTTTTTTTCCTGTTACTTTCATTCACCACAACATTTCCTACAATATGTTTCAAACATTCATTGTACTGGGTTTTGAGTTCTCTGAAGGTGAATTATCCCAAATTGGTCCTGACACAATTAAACCCTTATCATGTTCTGAGCTGAAATAACTGAAAAATATGTTGCACAGGCACTGGTGGCATAGTTCATTTGTAGTTCTAGATATATTGATGTATTCACTGTTGGTATATTTCCATGAGTTAATATTGGGTGAAAAATGTGTGCAATTTTATCTCCTTGAAAGACTAATTAGTAAACATAATAATTAAAATGCTAATTCACTTTTTATATGTAATAGATACTTATTATTATAACTTTCATTATTAGAATTATTATTTATTTATATCCTTCTTTTCCCCCAAGATTGGGACTCAAGGCGGCTTACCAAGAAATGTAAAAGATCATGAGGATGGATTATGAATAATGCTTCTTTGTAAATATTAATATATTGCAGAAGTCCATCAAGTTATTTACAACATGTTTCCAATTGTCAGCTTCTTCTACAGTAGAGTCAGTTACTTTGTTTAGTACTTGTATGAACCATGAAGATAAATAGTTGCAGGGAACTAGCTGTATGACTAAGGATGCCAAAAATAGGTGTGGCAGGGTCAGCGCCTTGGTTTAGCATTTAGGTTTTGTGCATAGTTATGTAGGAAATAGCATTACAAAGAACAGAACTACACTATGTTGTTCTAGAATTGTTTCCTCAACTAACATTGTAAATTATATTTGTTTACTAGGCAAGACAAATGGCTGCTGTGCTCTTACGGAGACTTCTTTCAGCTTCTTTTGATGAAGTTTATCCAGCCTTACCCCCTGAAGTTCAGACTGCCATCAAAAGTGAACTGCTTTTGATTATTCAGTTAGAAACACAATCCAGTATGAGGAGAAAAACCTGTGACATTGTAGCTGAATTGGCCAGGAATCTAATAGGTATGTGATACTTATTTATGTCATAGCTACTCTTTCTTAAGACAAAGGCAATGTGTAGCATAACTTTGCAACCAATGATAAAATGTAAATAATAAAAGGTATATTGTCAAGGAGAAAAAACTTGCAGAGGCAATATAGGGCCTGAACAGACTGCCTAAATTAATCCAGCTTGAGACTACTTTAACTGCCCTCTCTCAGTGCCAGGGAATCATGAGAATTGTATTTTTTTCCGAGACATTGAGCCTCCTCTGTCAGAAAACTCTGGTGCCACAATAAATTACAGTCCCCATGATTCCTTAGTACTGAGACAGGACAGTTAAAGTGGTCTCAAGCTGGATTATTTCTGGCAGTCTGTTCAGGCCCATAGTTTAGAATTAATTACCTTATTTGTTTAGACAATCTTATCCTCATATAGAAACTTTTGAAGGAGAAAAGTTTCCACTTGATAGCAAAAAGTTGTTTAAATTAACAACTTTACTGCATTTTTAATTTTTATTCTGTGAACCACCTTGGAGAGAGTTTGCTTAGAAAAGAGGAATAAAATTGTTTTAAGAAGGAGAAGGCCAAGTGGTTTATTCTAGAAGTGAGTGCAGCAACAGAGAAGGATGTCTGGTTCAGAATGGAATATAAAGGAGGATATTTTTGACAGATCTGGGAGGGAGCTGCTACATTTCTATATTTTTAATTATTGCTATTTTGATAATTTTTTGTTCACCTGTTGGGTTTAGTTCTGTAGTTGAAACAAAGGTATAACATGGAAAAGAGAATTGTTCTAAAAAGGCAACTTAAAATATCCACTTACCTTTTTAGAAAAATTGTATTGTTATTTAGATATACTACACAGGCTTTGATTGTATCAATCGAGAGCATTGTGTGTATTGCAGTTAGCACATCATATTTCTTATGGGGCTTTTCCATAACATTAGTAGGAAGGCCATTTCTACACACTTTTTATTTGTAGAGTGACGGCCTTTACAGACTGCCAGAAATAATGCAGCTTGAGGCCACTTTAACTGTCCTAACTAAGTGCTAGGGAATCATGGGAATTGTATTTTTTCTGGGATATTTAGCCTTCTCTGTCAGAGCTCTGGTGCCACAGTAAACTACAGTTCCCATGATTCCTTAGCACTGAGCCAGGACAGTTAAAGTGGCCTCAAGATGCATTATTTCTGGCATCTGTAAAGGCCCTGAGTCGTCTGCAGCAATAGAATTCCAAGATCTTTACCTACAGAGGTTTGGCTTCAGTTCTGCAAAATAGTATGCAATACAGCACATGCCTACTGCTGTACTTGGACCTTTTACATACATTCTTTCACCTGCTACAATACTGAGGACTTCAGATTTATCCCTCAGAAGATAGTAGGATTATTCAGGTCCCTAAGTGTGTATAGAGATTTGAGGGGTGAGTGTAAGAGATAAATACCATTGCTAATCCCTGTAGACTTGTTGAATCAATGGAATATATAAATTGGCTTACAGAGTTCTCATTGATTCATACAGTTTATTCAACAGGTGGGCAAAAATTGGATTTAGGTAGAATTCTTCTCTTAAGGTAGATTTTTTTTTTAATTCTGGCAACTGAAAGTCCAGAACAAATAAAAAGTTGCTACAAAACTTGGCAAGTTTTTCCCTTAATGTAAATTGTAGAAGAATAGTTATTTTAATGGTTTGTTTAAATGGTGTGATTTCATTTCCATTTTAAGTTAGCAAGGAATATTTTCAAAGTATTGAACTTCTGTTTGTTCTAGATGAGGATGGCAATAACCAGTGGCCAGAAGGCCTGAAGTTCTTGTTTGACTCAGTCAGCTCTCAAAATGTGGGACTGCGTGAAGCTGCACTACATATCTTCTGGTATAGTGTTGTTCCTAAATGAGCAGATTGACGTATTTTATGTAGGAGCATTAAGATGACCAAATTGTTTCATGTTACTGACTCATAGAAATCCGGTTTTAAAACCTGGCTTTAGACTGGGTTTGAAGGGAACTTTGTGTTCCAGATGAACTTCTCAAGGATCTCTCAGAGAGATGAACAATGGTGGATTAGCAGCCACATCAAAGTTTGTGGGTGCTTTAGTAGTTCACCATTGTCTTGTGTTAAATGAATGTGTACCCTACGCCTTGACCCTAAGTCCTCTTTCAGCTTGCTTAGTGCAGATGACTCAGACAAGCTGACATAGAGTAGGTACAGAAAGATTAGCCATTGTTTTCTTTGAAATGCAGTATTTTATATTACTTTGTATGTAGATGGCATGTTTGTTCAATGTTTTTAAATGTGTACTTTTACGGATGCTTAAAATGTACATTATGTTTACTGCCCATTTAGGAACTTTCCTGGTATTTTTGGAAATCAGCAACAGCATTATTTGGAAGTCATCAAACGCATGTTGGTACAATGTATGCAGGACCAGGAGAATCCAACGGTAATTTGAAACCAATTTGATCTTGCCTGATGGCATGATCAGATTAAATGTGTACCAGAAATCCTTGTTTAATGTAGGAGCATTGTAGCTTTTGAGGAAGTAAATACCTGAAATGAAAGCTTGAAGTTGTGATTGTTGAAGTCAATACCATTGACCACAATCTACTGGGCCACTCATCTGGGACAGAGTTCAGGACATTCTTTTATAGTAAGGGCAGTTTCAGAAGATGGCTGTGGAAAAACTGTTGTTTAGCACCACATTGTCCCCCATATTCCATCTTGTCCTACAGTGTTCCATCTTGCCCTTCATTTTATTCAGTGTCTACACAAAATAGCTAAGCAAGGACATCCAGGATTTGATTATATTGATCATGCTTACCTGTCTCTCCTTTTCATTTAAATTTCAGCAAACCAAGTTCTGAATCAGTATCTGATATTGGTAAGAGAGTGGGGAGGGCAAACAATTTGAAACATTATTAATTGAGACAAACCAGAGGTCAGTGGTTCAGCATGTCTTGGATGGAGGTTCATTCTCCCTGAAGACTTTGGTTCACTTCAAGCATACTCCTAAATCCAGACCTGAAGTGGGAGGATTGGGTTTTAGTGATGTCTAAAAATAACTTGCACAGACAAGACTAGTGTTCTCAGTGTACTTATTTCTGCAAGTCTTAGATCTAACCATGGTGACACATGCCCTGGTTATTTTGACTACTCAACATATCCTTTGTGGGGCTGATTGGAAGAGTATTAAGAAATGGGGTCACAATGCTTCAGCCTGGGGCCAGCTGTAGGGAGCATGTGAATCCCATGTTATACAACAGTTTCATTGGTTTTCATTCTGTTTTTGGGAATGATTCAAAGTGCTTGCTATGACTTGGAAAGCCCTGCATAGCTTGCGGCCACGTTTTCTGAAAGACTTTGTTTTTCAATACAAGTTTTGTAGAAGATGGTCTCCTTTTTGTCCTGCCATCTTCTGAAGCATGTTTGCCAAAGATGTTTTCTCAGTGTCTACTTTGGAAGTTCTTACCAAAGGAGTCAAGTTTATATTTCTTTCTGATGACCTTCTGCATTGACAACCGTTTTTGTCTAATACACTGACTTGCTGTAACACTGCAAAAAGTTGCCTTTTGTTCAGTTGGCTATTTTTAGCTGTTGTTGAACCTCATATATGTTAATTGAAAACAGTTACACCTCCAGTTTAGACTGTGGGTGAAGTTCAATAAGGGTTTATGTATCTCATAGAATCTTAAGAGTTGGAAGAGACCACAAGGGCCATCTAGTCCAAACCCTGCCATGCAGGAATATGTTCATGGATTTGTATGTACAAGATCCACAGGATAGAATTTTCCTTCCCAAACCAACTGGGATAATGGGATAGCTAAATATTGCTTTGTGATGGGAGCAGTCTTGATCCATATTGGATTTTTGAGGGGTGATTGTGACTTTTGCAATACACCATTATCCCAACATGATACAGGAAAAGGGACGACTAGGAAGAGGTACAGTCGTCCCTCTGGATTCACTGACTTCCCGTTCACTGTTTTGAATTTCTGCAGACGGAAAGCCAGGAGGGACAAAATGGCGCCATGGGGCTCAAATATTTGCGGTTTTCCATTTTCGCAGGGGTAGCATGGAGCAGATCCCCTGCCAATTGCGAAGGATGACTGTACTTTTATTTTCCTACCTGTGATTTTAGGACAAGTACAGGCAACCACAATGAGTCCATTTTCCACTGCCTCCCAGACACAATGTCAGACATAATTTTCTCCTCCCCCAATCTCCCACTGTATGTGGCACTAAAACAAAATGCTTTATGGGAGCTTGTTTTAGAGGCCAACTAAAGGCTGTATTTGTTTGGCACCAGATCCTGCCTGATCTTGGAATCAAAGCAGGGTCAGCCCTGGTTAGAACTTGGATGGGAAACTGCCAATGAATACCAGGTGTTGTAGGCTATATTTCAGAGGAAGAAACTGGCAAAACCACCTCTTGAGTATTCCTTGTGTTAGAAAACCCTATGAAATTCATAAGGGCACCATAGGTTGGCAGACAGCTTGAAGGCACAGAGAGAGAGAGAGAGAGAGAGAGAGATGTTAGGGAGGCACTGCTTAGGAAGTAGTCAAGTAACCTGTGGGGCAGGTTACTTCCACCACTTAAAGGGATCAGATGTTCTATTTCTCTGTCTGTAGAATGACTATGGTTTAGAAATGGGGGTGTCAGTGCAAGGTTCGGGTAAATTTAGCATATACTCTGTATATGCAAGTTCGAAATGTTTAAGGAATGCTGTGATATACTAACGTTAGTATTTAATTTTTATTGTAGATCAGGACACTGTCAGCTAGGGCTGCGGCTGCATTTGTTCTTGCTAATGAGCAAAATCTTCCCCTTCTTAAACATTTTGCAGACTTGCTCCCTGGAATCTTGCAGGTAAAGTGTCTTCCAGAAATTTTTCTCAAGTATATTACTATAGACAAAGTTGTGACATCTGAAGTGCTTTGGATGTTGCTGTTTTCTATTCCAATAATGTATGAATTTCCAGTGTGAACATCACGGTAGATGTTGCCATTAGTAAAAGTTACTATTTGCCTTTCAAATAGAAAAAGTTGTATATTAAAACACTATAAGGGCTCATTGCAAAAAATGTTTTGCTTTATGCATTTAAATTTTATGACACAGGAACAAGTGTATGGAGAGATGTTGCATTCAAGTGCCATCAATAATTTTTGGAAAGCACCTTGACAGAAAATAAATAAGGAATTAAGCTATACAATTGGCAGTACAGTGGGACCTCAATATCTGCGGAGAGCAAGCCCACATGTAGCCACGCTGCCACTGGGGACAATGGGACTGAAGTCCTTCCTCTCTCCCCTCTCACCCTTCGAGCCTTCTTCCCCAGCCTTGGCTTTGGGGTGGTTTGGAGGCACTAGCTAGAGCCCCATTGGCCAGAGGGAGCCAGAGCCGGCATCCGGGCTTGGGTCTCATAGCCCCCAGGCCCAACACCCTGGCTCTGGCTCTCTCTGGCCAATGAGGCTTCAGCCTCCACCCTTGAAGCCAAGCCCAGGGCAGATGCCTTGGAGGAGGAAGGAAGGAAAGGCAAGGAACGGAAGGAGGGAGAGAGTCCCGTTGTACCAATGATAGCACGGCTATGTGCATGCACCACCATTGGGGTCAATGGGACTTGAGCATCCACGGATTTTGGTATCCACGGGGGGTGGGGGGTGGAATGGATCTCTGCAGATACCAAGGGCCGACTACTTTGCCTTGTTCTCAAACTTCTCTAAAGATTGAAATCTGAATATTAAACATACTAATCTGAATATTAAACATACTAGTGTCCTGGACTATGGCCAGCACCAGTCCAAACAAACGCTGATAAGAATGGTTTAGCAAGAAAGGAGCTAAAAGGCAGGCTACAGACCTTTCTGTTAGTTCCCAAGAAGCACACCAGTACCAAAGCCAGGGTCAGGAGTCCAGAGTACACAGTAGTCAGTTCAGTCCAAGGTCGGGGCAGCCAGAAGGTAACAACCGTCCAGTTCGTTCCGAAGTCAAAGGTTCACAGCACACAAGGGTTCCAGAGAGCAAGGAGCCAGTGCTGACAGTATCACACAAGGAAACTGCAATAAACTCTGGCACTGAGTGGTCCTCTCCCAGGTGATTAAGTAGGAGATTCCCTCCTCCGTGCCAGCTGAGGCTTATTAGTCAATTGCCTCTCTGCAAGCCTCCTTGTCCGACGCATGCAAGCACTCTCTGCCCTGCGTTGTCTGAAGGAAGGCACTTCCACACCTGTTTCTTCCTGATCCTTAGCACTAGGCTGCTGTGCCTCCATAGGGATCCTACTAGTGCTAGGACCTGGCTGCTCTTCCTCCTCTGGGGCTGGGAGGACAGGGCTGGGATCTAGCAGGGCAGGATTAGGAGCTGGTAGAGCCTCCCTTTCCTCCTGTACTGGAGTAGGCTCCTCCGAGTCCAGCTCCTGACTGACCATGACAACTAGCTAGTTCTTTTGGTTTCCTCTTTATGTGTTTGTGGCAGTCTATAACAAATATTCATTTTAAATCATTTTGCTTTAGAATGCCATGGTCCTTTATTTCATATGGACTGCAAAAAGGCCACCTTAAAGTTAAAAGGGTTATGAAAGTTAAAAGGGTTGTGAAGAGTGGGAAAATGAAATATGGTCTCACAATACTTTACTGAGTTGATATTAAATTTACATGCAAATATCATCTAAGAAAAATGTCATGCTTGCAATTTATTTATTTTTGTTTATTTAATATATTTCTATATTGCCAAGCTCACAAAGAATCCTGAGATGATGATTAAGTATAATGTTTGCAATCCAGAAGACTAATATTTCAGTAAAGACTCAAATATTTAACCACAATGTACACTCATCCCTGCACATTCACTGGGGTTAGGGGCACAGGACCCCTATGAATGTGACAAAAACCACAAATAACAAAAACACTATGTTTTTATCTGAGAGAACACTTCTCTAGGAATCTCTAGGTCCTCCAGCACAACTCTGTGGTCAACATCTGCCAGACATTGACCATAGAATTGAGCTGGAGGAGCTACAAATGCCTATTGGAGTGTTCTGTCTAGGAATCTCTAGGTCCTTCAGTGTGACTTTTGGTTAAAGTTGGCCATAGAGTTGCACAGGAGGACCTAGAGATTCCTAGAGAAGACATATTAATAAAATCCATGAATAATCAAATCCTCAAAAGTCAAAACCGCAAATATGGAGGAACAAGTGTAGTTTCTTATATTGGAAACTGTGGCCATAGTAGATCTAGTTCAACTACCATTAGTTTTTCAACACATTTGCTAAAATGGAAATCAAGTTTTCAGAAATAGTAGAATCTTGTCATCAAATTGTAACATCCAAGATAGTAACAGTAGACAAAGTTCTATGAAAGATGGCATAACACTAAAGCTAGTACTGTTGCCCCTCCCAATTCATGGGGGATCCATCCCGGATTCACTCCACGTGAAAATGACAGCTTGCAAATATTCGAGCCCCATTGAAAATAATGGAGTGCATGCAGGCATGTGCCGCTATTTTAACTGTGCCTCTTGTCCTCCCACGAAGAACAAAACCGCGGACTCAAAGTCTGCAAACAGGGAGGGGCAAATGTGTATACAGAAAATTTACTTGTTTTATACTTACGTTGGTGCAATGTCATATCTGCTAATTTAATTCCATGTCCTCAAGTGTTAGGGATTTGTAAAAACTTATGCTGTACTTTCATTAAAACATTCTCAAGTCCTTCCATGTAAAATAGCAAATTAACAAAAAAAAAAACCTTATATAGGCAAATGCAAAAAGTATATAATATTCACATATACACCATAAAATTTATTATATCTTGCTTTTCCTCCAAAATTCGGATTTAAAGCAGCTAATTTAAAAACATAAAAAGTAAACATTAATATAGAAATCTATTTGCAGTATTAAAGCATCTTGAAAAGATGTTGTTGAGGAAATGTGGGTTTTCAATTTCCTCACCTTAGAAGTAGGATAAATGTTTTTAACAAATGTGGCATCTGCTATATAGTGTCTACGGAGTGGATAAAGAGAAACCTAGGCAAGTGGAACAGGTAACACTGTGATTAAGTGCCCACTAGAATTATTTGCAGTGGTTAAGTGAAACATAATGCATATTTCAGCTTCAGAGCTCTCCAGTACATTTTCTGATCTTAGGGTTAGGTTTTTGTTGTGCTTATACTATCTTGAAACATTAAACAATATTTTCATAACATGGAAGAGCTTGGTTTTGAGTGTGCATTGTAGGTGAAGAGGTTTTAACTGAATTCTCATATTTTAGGCAGTGAATGACTCCTGTTATCAAAATGATGATTCAGTCCTAAAGTCTCTTGTAGAGATTGCAGATACAGTTCCAAAATATTTACGTCCACACTTAGAACCAACATTACAACTGAGTTTGAAGGTATGTCTGATGCTTCCATTTCCACATTTCAATGTGTTGTTTGGTGTTCTTTTTTGCTATTTGTTAATGTTTTGTTTAAATATTTTGTGATTTCAGCTGTGTGCTGACACTAGTCTCAGTAACATGCAACGTCAGCTGGCCCTGGAAGTAATAGTTACATTATCAGAAACTGCTGCTGCTATGCTGAGAAGGCATATCAACATTGTTGCACAAGCTAGTGAGTAAAATTATTGTATTATTTTTCATAAGTAAAACTGAGTGATACCTATGTAAGGCCAGAGCAGATGGAGAGGAAAAAGTGGCTTGATCATGGGTTTTCTGAGACCAATTCAAAACACCACTGTCTGCACCACCTGCTCCCAAGGTGGGCCAAACACTCATGGGCTGTCCACACCACACAGCATCAAGCCTCATTGCACGTTTTATTTTGTTGCTGTTGCTGTTTTTGTTGTTGCTGTTTTTGTCAACTCCTCACCCTGCATGCACGCCATTGCATAAACACAGTACCTGCGATCTCCAATTACCTCCCTCTTTCTGCCCAGATCCCATACCATTGGACGTCTGCCTGTATGAACAGCCACACAGTCACATATGTGATGCACTGCGTATACAGTGCATTGGTGTGCCCAGTGATACATTGGCAAAGCACAGTCATGAAGGCCCCCCATACCCCCTTCACTCTCCATCTCCCCATTCCCCACTGTTGGACTGTCCACTTTGTGTGTGTTGTAATTACATCCATTGCATTATTGGTGATCACATTTTGCTTTGCCGCAGTCCCAGCCTATAGACAGTGCCAGGCTGTTTATAGGCTGATGCAATGATGCTCATTTTCTGTCTTAAGTCAGAGTATCCCAGCTTCTTTTTGCTCTGGTTTTTAGCCCCAGAACATGGCTTCGTTTTGCTTACCACCTCCTTTCGCCTCATGCATTGTCTTAACAACTGAGTTTGAAAGAGGTTAGAAGCAACTTTATTTGGCCAGTGTGGACTACTCCATCATGCAATTTTAACTACTTGAGAGATGCTCTACAAGACAATACAGTGTGCACAGAACTGTTTTAATTAGCTGGTAGGTTTTGAATCAAGCAAGTCAGAGGGTTGCTTCAGCATTTTTAAAGGGCCGCAAACATGTGCTCCCATAATATAAGATCACTTTAAAAGGCAATCAAAACACGCCTGTTTTTAAATATAGTAGATGCTAAGCAAGTCAAAAGCTGATGAATGCTTAGTTAAACTTGTTATTGATTATTAAAATAACTTAAATTAAGAGATCATTTAGAGTTATACATCTTAAAAGAAATTATGAAGTGGGAAAAGTAAATCAGTGTTCTGAGTATTTAGTAGATTAAGAATTACTTAAGAATTAGTGTCTGTTTCAGCCAGACAAAAGTACTTAGGGGGGTTGCAGACTGCCAGAAATAGTGTGAATTCAGTCCACTTTTAGGGTTAGGGTTAGAGTTAGAGAACCATGGGAACTGTATTTTATTGTGGCATCAGAGTTGTCTGACAGAGAAGGCTCAATGTCTCAGAAAAATAACAGTTCCCATGATTCCCTAGCACTAACCCTAACCCTAAAAGTGGACTGAATTCACACTATTTCTGGCAGTCTGCAACCCCCCTTAGTTGGTCATAGCATTCAATTGACACTTAGGTTTAATGAAAGTCTGCCATTTCCCACTTTCTTAGGTTATTGTTTTGTCTGCTCCAAGGTGAACACTACTTAGGGTTTAGTTTTAAATCTTAGTTTAAATGTGGCCACTATTGGAAACACTGTTGCTGAAAATAGAACAAGAAAAAGAACTGATACAGGATAGAAAGGAGTGGGTTGGAAATCCAACAAGGTTCTTCTGATCATGAGATATTCCTCTTTTCATCCTTATTTATAACTACATATGTTATATTTCTATGAAATTAGTAATTTAAAAAAATCAGTGCTTATGTAGAGCAGTTGGGATAATTGGGCCTTTACAGACTGCCAGAAATAATGCAGCTTGAGGCCACTTTAACTGTCCTGGCTCAGTGCTAAGGAATCATGGGAACTGTAGTTTATTGTGGCACCAGAGCTCTCTGACAGAGAAGGCTCTATGTCCCAGAAAAAAATACAATTCCCATGATTCCCAAGCACTGAGCCAGGACAGTTAAAGTGGCCTCAAGCTGCATTATTTCTGGCAGTCTGTATAGGCCCAATTAATTAGTTTTAATGTCAAGATGAGCAAAATTTGAAAAAAACTAAAGCAACAGTCTTTCTGGTCTCGGATTGACTGTTGCTAGGCTTTGACAATTGATTTTTAACTTTTTAAACGTTCACTGATACTAGATAATTGTAAAATAAGTCCAAGAAGAAAATATTACTTTATCTTATACAAAATCTAATAAAGGAACATTTGAGACCTGTACAGCTGTAAAGGATTTCAGAAGACAGTTTCTAGGTAGAATCTTTCTGGCAGTAAGTTTACAGTCTTAGAATAATGAACAAGTGTTTCAATCATGAAATTAAATTGGATACCATAAGCCTTAGAAACATAAAAATATACATTTTTGCATGTGCTTCTGAGACTGCAAAGCACATTATTTTCCTTCTGCAAATTCCCCATGTGTAATGTTCTCAAATTACTCCTATTTAAATTTATAAGACGAAAAAGTACTTTCTGTACCTTGCACTTCAGAGTGATTTAGAATGAAGGCAGAAGTCATGTGGTTTAATACCTCCTGGGCCATGGAAAATCATAGTCAATATATTTGTTTCCTCTTCCATGCTTTCTTAAAAATCAGAAATAATTGTCTCACAGATGTTTACCTAAGGATATGTAAAAGCTGAATCTTGGGCTGCTGCTTGCAACCATATCCTTTGTCAGTGATCTGTAGTTCCTATAAATATGTAACTATACCTGCTGTAGCAGGATGAAATACGTCCTGGTGTCATGTTGCTTACAGAGCTGTCTTGGGATCTGAGATTATTGGAAGGTTCATTAGCATTCATGTGCTGCTTTGGCAATTTTCTGTAAACTGACAAGTGTTCAATTTCTTTAGTTCCTCAGATGTTAACAATGATGGTTGACCTAGAAGAAGATGAAGACTGGGCAAACAGTGATGAGTTGGAAGATGATGACTTTGACAGGTGAACAGGATTGCTTTAAAAAAATTATAGGAACAGATTAAATGGTTCACCACTTTCAAAAGTTCTTTTCCATTTCAAGCTGTCTCTTTTGACACCTATAGGTGGCCTGTCCGTAAGATTGTCTTAGAAATCTGTGGACCCACGCTCACCCTGAACTGGACCATGCATATGTGCAGATGCAGTTTAGTCAACTGCTGCTGAACTAATGCAATTTCCTTAATGGTAGCAATATATTTTGAATTTGTTACCATTGTGGAAATAGCTGCATGAGTGCACAATGTCCACACTGAAGTTTCTCAGCATAAATGATACCTCCAAAAATGATCAAATGGGCATGATACACAAATAGCTATTAGATTAAGGCTGATGAAGATAGGAACAAACAATGCTGTGATGTATTTTCTTATTTTAAAAAAATCCAGATCCTTAGGAAGGAGGACTCCTTCCTCTCAAAATGGAAGCTGCAGTATGAAAATTCTAAAGAGGATGGCATTGTTTCCTGTGGGGAACACAGTTTTGCACTTGGGTTATAAGAGAATAGCTGAAATATCAGAACAGTATCAAATTTAGATAGCATTTTTGTTTTAATCATTGATGTATCTGTACTTCGATATGGCGTTTATATATATATATATATATATATATATATATATATACACACACACACAGTGGTACCTCGACATACGAGTGCCCTGATATACGAGTGTTTTGAGATACGAGCCGCCGAGTGAGTGATATTTTGCTTTGAGATGAGAGCAAGATTTGAGATACGAGGAATCGCACACTACACTGCACACTACATTTCAATTAATTTCAATGGGGAAAATTGAGATGCTTTGAGATACGAGCAATTTGACATACGAGCAAGGTTACGGAACGAATTAAACTCGTATGTCGAGGTACCACTGTATATGTTAGCGAGCAGGCCTAAATATGAAGGTGTATATAGGTAATTATTTCACAATTTTTTTCTTATGCCTGTATAGATATATTAAGGTTTCAAAAAACAAGTTATAATATATATGATAAGAATATGATAAGAATTCCCTTTAGAATTATATGTTTCATAAACTCTGGATGTATTAATAACAGATAAAAAGGAGTTATAACAAAAAATGAATTAATTAGAACCTTCTCTGATACAGCTCAGGAAGTGATTTGTTTTGTTCTATGTATATATGTTCGTTTGGTGTTTTTTATGTTTTTGTTGTTGTCTTTTTTGTTGTTTATTTTGGTATGTATTGTGTATTGTTTGTATAATTGTTGTGATGTTATTGTTCTTTTTTATGATTTAATAAAAAAATTTTTATAAAGAAGAGTATGAAGAATACATACATTGGTAATAAGATTTAGTTTTCTATTTGGTTTTCTGTCACTCTATAAAGGATAGTTTGTTCATATTTATTGATATAGCCAGAAGCACTTCACTGTATTTAGAATCTTGTTGTTGTTATTTAGAAGATAGTTTGCTCCTTTGGTAATTATTTCTAAATTATATGTATGCTAGAAAAAAATGAATAGCATGCTTTAAAAAACCAATTTGTTCACATAATGAATGAATTTTGAACATTGGGACAAACTCATTTATGATAGGGTGATGAGCAGACATAACAAAATGTATGCAAATGAATTTTAATGTCATAATACCTTTGAAAAATTGTGGTTGAACTACTTTGAAAGACTTACAGACTATTTCTCTATGAAATGTAAATACTTAAAAGTAGTTTCAGAAACACAACTGAGTACTAGAGTTATTGACTACACTAGTTTAATTGTTGATTCATAGATTTATTTATTTATTTTTTAAACTGACCCACTTTTTAGCAATGCTGTTGCTGGTGAGAGTGCATTGGACAGAATGGCATGTGGCCTTGGTGGAAAACTTGTTCTGCCTATGATAAAAGAACATATTATGCAAATGCTTCAGAATCGTAAGTGATGTTATTTGGCCTTTCAGTAGATGTTTCAACATATATTTTGCGGATTGAGCAGTTAAAATAAATGATTGTGTATACAAAAATAAATTAATTGATTTTTCAAAACTGGGATCAAGAAAATCCCATGTACTTTTGCAATGTTTGACAGAAGTAGTTTTGACTTCAAAGTTAGCTGTTGAGGTGCAGGGTATATACTGAAAGGGGAGAGCTGGGAAACCTTTGTGCACAAAACACAGTCTATGGTACACTGTGTACCCATCACTTTTTCTTCTCTGAGAGTTAAAAAGTTCTCAAAACAGATTAGGAATTATTTTATTCAGCAACTAAAGAAGTTTTTCTGATAGCAGTTGATAACCTGAGTCATTTGATCCTGTGTAGGAAAGGAGAAGCCCTGTACAAGGGATGGGCAGCTTCAGTGGACATAGGGACTGCTTTTTGCCTTTATGGACTTGTGGCAGGCCACAATTCCCCCAAATCATGTGAAAACCAACCTGGAAGTTATTCTGATTTGGATTTCTGAAATGCAGGCAGTGGAAGTGGTCCAAGGCTTGGGGATCCAGTGAAAGCCTGAGGGCGGTGGGGGGAAGGGGGAAAGTCCACAGGCTGCAATTTCCTCACTACTGTTTTGAATCTGGGTATTAGTTTCATTCCTGTTTGTCTATAATTGGAGTGGTAAGGTTTCATCTCTTTACTCTAGCCCAGGGGTAGGCAACCTAAGGCCCGGGGGTCGGATGCGGCCCCCTGAGGCCTTTGGACTGGCCCCAGGCCAGTCCTGCCGCCACCGCCCGCCATGATGATATTGATTGTTGTTGTTATTACTTGTTCTTGGGGTTTTCTTGGCAAAATCTCCACAGGGGGTTTGCCATGGCTTTTCTGGGGTTGAGAGAGTGCATGCATATTTTTTAAATTTTTTAATTTTTTTTTAAAAAAAATATTTATTTATTTATTTATTTATTTATTTATTTATTTTGGTGCTTTGGCCCCCCCAATTGTCTGAGGGACAGCAACCCAGCCCCCGGCTCAAAAAGGTTGCCTACCCCTGCTCTAGCCTGACCTCCATACCTTTGTTATAATATTGATATAGAGTCCAACACAAGGTTTTGCATTATCAGGCATATGTTGTCTATCCATTTTATAGCAAGTCCCTATCATCTTGGGGCAGAGTAGACCTGAATATTACAATGTAATGTATGTACAATGTAATACTCATTGTAATACAATACTACAATGTAACATAGATTTGTTCTTTTTGTGTATTGGACAATGAACTAGTGTTCTTTTCTGTTCATATGTCAATGTAAGAGTATTGTCAAGAAGCTGAGGCCATAGATTAAGACCAGACTATTAAAAGGATGACTTTGTGGATACATTTTTGTGTGATTATTTCATTATTGTTGGCCTTTGTCCTCATCCTTTCACCTTCAGACTGGTTGGCTTGGACAGATGACAGACCCTCAGTGGTGATACCAAGGTTATGAAACTCCATCTCATGGCCTTCAGTTATGAGAAAAGACATTCCTGTTTCATCAGACATTTGCCTATTAAATTATGTAAATTACCTGTACTATTATCAGAGTTACTCTAAAATAAAAACTCAATAGTACCCTTTGGATGTAATTTATCTCATTTAATAACCATAATGAGAGCCAGACCAATCACTGTACTGTGCTTCTAGTGTTTTTAGAACCACAGTTCCCCATTTTATTTGTAATTGCCAGTAGTGCTTTAGTGTCAATTTACTAAGCAGGATCTTAAACTTTAGTCTGCAGTTCAAGCAAGGAAAGTATTTTCAAAACCTAGAAACAGGGAAAACAACTATAATTGCTTGAATAGATTCATATTCTGAATAAAAATATATTCTTATATTCTGTATTTGTTTTCTATCTAATAATGTTTCCATTTAATGTATCTCAATACAGCTGACTGGAAGTGCAGACATGCTGGCTTGATGGCTCTTTCAGCTATTGGCGAAGGCTGTCACCAACAAATGGAAGGGATTCTGAATGAGATAGTGAATTTAGTTTTGCTTTTCCTTCAGGATCCTGTAAGTTTAAAATATTTGGTTCCTATAAAGTTTATGCTCACTTGTTCAGTGAACTTACTAACTGAAGCTAAACATTTCAGCATCCAAGAGTAAGATATGCAGCTTGTAATGCAATTGGTCAGATGGCTACAGATTTTGCACCAGGCTTCCAGAAAAAATTCCATGAAAAGGCAAGTAGAAAGCTATATAAAGTATATTGAACAAGTTCATTTTAAGATCTTTCACTTATGATAGCCATCTGTGTTTTAGGTAATTGCACCTCTTCTCCAGACCATGGAGGATCAAGGAAACCAACGTGTTCAGGCTCATGCAGCTGCTGCTCTGATTAATTTTACTGAAGACTGTCCAAAATCACTGCTTATTCCTTATTTAGATAACCTAGTGAAACACCTTCATTCCATTATGGTATTAAAATTGCAGGAGGTAAGCCACTCTGGGACTAATTTAACTTAAAATGCTGTTTCAATGAAATTTAAATAAGTTTCTTAAATTTGTCTTTTTCTTTCCCTTGCACAGCTGATTGAAAAAGGCACCAAACTGGTTTTGGAGCAGGTTGTTACGTCTATTGCATCAGTTGCTGATACAGCAGAGGAGAAGTTTGTTCCATACTATGATTTATTTATGCCTTCTCTCAAACACATTGTTGAGAATGCTGTGCAGAAGGAACTTAGACTTTTAAGAGGAAAAACCATAGAATGTATCAGCTTAATTGGTCTTGCAGTTGGTAAAGAGAAGGTATGTTTCAGTTAGAGTATTTCCATCCTTTGACTTGATAGCTACGTATTTTTGACATTATTTAGCTTGTTTTGTTACTGATCCTTACTTTTTAGTCCAGGGACTCACAGTAGTTGACATTTTCTTACCAGAATGCCTTGTTGACAGCTCTGCATTTAAATATGATGTCTTAATTGTACATTTCTGTTAGCTTAGAGGAGATGAAGGACAATGACTTTTCTGGACCCAGAATCCAAATTCAAACTTGGGAAATGTCTTGAGGATTAAATTCCAGTGATGGACTGTAACTTAAACTATC